>JASXTE010000001.1:33934199-34534199 GCA_030280995.1 Hemileia vastatrix | reverse complement strand
CCCCAAGACTATAAAATGAGGGCTTTTAGTCCCCCATGACTTTAAAATGAGGATGAGTCCCCCAAGAATGTAAACTGAGGAATTTCTTATGATTGGCTATATTCAGGAAGTCTGGAGGGTGGTCAAGAATTTTTCTTTCTATTTCAAAAAAGTTCAATCAAGAGTCAAGTGGAAGAAGAGAATCAAGAGATGAAACAAAGTGTTCAGCATTAGCTTTGAGCTGGTGGATGAGATGTTTACTTTTCTCAAGGTCATGTGTATTTATAGCAGGAGTGTATTGAGGGTAGTTTAGTAGGAGGTGTTTTTGTTCAGAGGAGTGCTGTTGGAACTTAGCCTTAATGGTGGGCAAGTGGTTACGAGTTGGTGGTCCAATGGATCCTAAATTTTTATCATCACTGTCAGAAGATGGAGGAACTGAGAAGTCATCAGTTTTAAAAGTAGAAGGAAGGAATAAAAGTTTTTTTTGTTTACCATCAGACTGACTAAGAATGGTGGAAGTGGTTGCTGTAGTGGTGTTGGCACTCCTCTTTGAAGGGTGTAGTTTGTTTACCAATCTGGGTATTAGGATGGATGGCCTGGATCTTTTAGTATTGGTGGAAAATAGACTAGGTTGAGTTAAAGGTGAAGCTGTTGAAGAAGATAATGGACCAGGTATGAAGCAAGATTTCTTTCTGGATTTTCAGACATCACAGGAGGCTCTGTATGGATGAGCTGGTGGTGTGATGGTGCAGATTGGATTGTTGCCAATGTAGTATTGGAAAGGGTCTATGTCAGAGGCAGATTTTGGAAGAAAGCTGAACATGGTGGCTATGAGGAAGGAGATTGTGGAAATTCTCAATTGAAGGTAGGATGTGGTCTTCCAACATTGGCAGAGGCCTTTGTTCATCTGTTTGACGCTGTTTATGTATGTCTTAATTAACATTGGTTGAAGAATTAGGTGTTATCTTGGTTTTTATTCAGTGAAATTTGTGACTATGGGTATGTGGGTACTACCATTGGAAAATACTGGTTTTTTACTATATTTTATGTCTTTAAATATTTTTCATATTCCAAGTTTTAAGGGGTCATTTACTCACTTTTAATTTCTAAAAGATAGCTGTTTAATTTTGTTTTTCATTTTTTGTGTGCTAACCTTAAATCTTAGCGTTGACTGCTTAGTACTATTAAGTAGAGCTAATTTAGCTCTATATTTTATGTCCCAAAGTTTTTATAGTTTAATTTTGTGTTTTAAAGGTTTTAGTAGTCGTGGTGGATTTTTCTAAGTATTTTGGGCTTTATTGGAGGGTTTTAGTGGTTTTCTGGATTCAGGGAGGTCCTGCTACCTCTAGGAGGGTTACCGCATGTTGGGAAGCCCACCTGCCTTGGTTATAGAATGCTGGGGAGCATTTCTAGAGGGTTTTTATTCAATTTGGCTGTTAAAAGCGCCAAATTAGTTGCTGTGCATGGATTTTTAGGTGGTGGTCTGTGTGTACATACTGAATAAGACAGTTTGGGGAAAACTTAATTATCATACAACCATCTGGTAATTATATCATTTTTACTCACTCAGTTTACACTGTTTTTTGGTCACAATTGGCTGTGTTTGTTGCAAGGTTAGTTCTTCATTTAACTCAACTTTGGAAATTGGTTTCTCTAGTGTAGCTTTGCAGCCTGCATCAAGTATTATTGCTGTTTTATGTGCAACAAGCGCATAGTGTTTTGGTTTTCTGGTGTTGATCTTTCTGCATTTTAGGTTTCTGTTTCTTTGGTTCTCAGTGGTCTTTGTCAAGAAGTGTGTTGGAAGGTGTATAGTAATGGTCTCTAATTTCCTGTAGCAAATAATTCTCACCTGGTATTTCTCATAGGGACAGGGGTCTTTCTATCAAGTTTTACATTAACTCCCTTGGTCAAGGCCTATAGCTAGTACTATAGGATTGTCTACAACATATACTGAAGTCTTGTAATTAAAGGTGTACAAGATAATGCCATGATATATTCATATCAAATTGGCATTTTTTTCCATCCTAAATTATGATTAAACATACTGATCAAATATGCATCATGCACAAATTTGTTTTGAATATATCACATCTAATATTGCATATTCACAATGAGTAATGAATATGTATATACATATTGAATATTCTATGTGCATGATGAATGTTAAATATGCATATTCAATTGCTTAAACTGAGTTCAACTGTTGGTCAAGTGATGCTCAAGCTCTGATCAAGTTGTGATAAAGTAAGGACCAACTTGATTTCAATCTCTCACAAAGTACATCTTCAACCTGTGGTAATCTGGGCTTGCTTCTGCTTTCCAATGGTATCCCAACATTTTTAATTCAATAGTATTTCTATTCACCCCCCCCCAAGTTTTCTGTGGTCACCTCTCCCTCATTTCAAGGCTTTTTAAAACACTTTCTGTCAAATAATTGTCATCTACCACCAACAGGAGGGCTAGATAATTCATTAAAATTTGATATTCCATGCTGAAAAAAACCTTGGGATGCATAAGAAATCTCCCAAAGGGTTCCTATGAACTATCGAGACACTTTATATGGCATCCCAGATTGTCATATCTGTGAAGTCTTGTTGAAGATGGTTTTATGCCCAGATTTACCTGTCAAGTTACCTGTGGACAAAATTTTATTTTTTCATTTTTTTACAGAACTTTCTGTAAGAAATCAGGGCCTTATAAGAGTAATGTCTTAAAAAATGAGGCTGTTGGTTCTCAAGTCAAAAATCATGGTATTTTAAAAAAATTAAAATACAAAATGACAGGCTTGGTTAAGGTACAGAGAAATGAATAGATTGGTTTAGTCAGTTTTATAGAAGATTTAAATGGTCCAGTATCAATTGGAGTTGTCCAGGATCCAATAAAGTAATAAAGTAATTTAATATAACAGGCTTAGTAATTTAATCTCACGTATTGTAATGGTCAAACCCTAAAGTTGGTAGAAAAATAGAAAAATGATTAAAATAATATTTAAAAGACTTATGATAGTACTAATGAATAAGATTGTAATTGATTGGTTATATAAAGTAAAATATGTAGTAAAAGAATGTAGAAAAATAGCTAAAACACTCCTCCTTATATATCCCTGATTCCCTCATGTCCATACCTTGTTCTCCAGACCCCTACACTGCTATCCACAGCCAGTAAAGCACTGTGAGGGTGCTCATCTTCTCATGGTGTCCACTTCAAGAAGTTTCACAGGCCCAGAGTCCCAAGGACTTTCACCTTTCAAAAGAGGAACCCAATAACATTCCAAAATATACTAATATAGAAGGATAAGCTATAAAATTATAATTAAAATCCTAAAAATTGAATATGCATGCCCATCCTTTAAGGAAACAATTTTTTAAAAAAAAATCCAAATAAAATACCCCACTAAATAGGATCAATAGTAAAAATTAAAACACTACATATAAATAATTTACCCTGAAATTTGCATCCCAAAATACCCAACATGGCCTTCAAACCAATTCAGAAACCGAAAAGAGGTGTGAACTATGGGTTAGGTGTATGCATATTTTTGGAAGGAAGTTAAGAACATGAATTCTTGACCAATTTAGTGTATTCATGCAGTTTTAGGCAAGATTTTGAATTCTGGGTGTTGATCTTGAGGCTAATTCATTTACTAGTGCATATGATGAGATCAATTCATAAATTACACAAAAATAACACCAACTAAGTGCTTCTCACTTATTTTAGAACGATTAAAAATTAAGTTTTGGCCAGGCTATGATAAAAGTCCAGTAAATATTATGTTAAATTACTTGAGCATAAAAAAGAGACACAATGCATTTAAATTATATATACAAATTAAATATCATATTAAATAAAATTATTTAACAATATTTTTAACATAATTAAAATAAATGCTATATTTTTTATTTTATTTTTATTTGTATATACATTTAAATAAACATAAAAATATTATTCTATTATATAAACATTGGCACATTCTTTATGAGTCAGATGTTTAATAATTAATTAAATTACAAACTTATATTATAAATTTACTCTATGATATAATTAATTAATTATTTAAGTATATATTAAACAATATAAATTATATCTCACATCAAAAGATTATTAAAACTCTTTTTACTCACAATTGAGTCAATAAAATAATTAAAACAAGTAAAAACACTTTATTTAAATATAAAATAGGGGGTATCAATGTTCAGGGATCCACAATTAGGGATCATAAATTTTTTTCAGGGATCAGACTTTATTAATTGTGGAAGATTCTTATCCACTAGCCCCAGGGCTAGTGGATAAGGAAGCCACAATAATGCATTATCACACCTCTTATACCCCAATTTCCATTCCTAATTCCTGATCCCAAACTCACCACATTCATGATTGACTTGTGAGCAAGTCACATGAAATATAACTGCGGATGCCATTCTTATGTGTCTCTTCACTCTATGCTAATTAATTTTGGTGACAAACACATAACATTTTTCCTCATCCTTAAGTGTCTCTTCACTCTATGATACTTAATTTTGGTGGAGAACACATAACATTTTTTTCTATCTACACACCCCACCTGCTCATTTGGTGGAAAATTCCCACTTTCCACTCATCACTTCAACCTTATACCAAGAATAAGGAAGCAACTTCACTCAGCTATGAATGCTATCACTTTAGTTTTAGATTTGGACTCTGATTTGAAGACACTTTAGATTATATGTCTTTTCTTTCCAAAAAGTGCTTAGTTATTCCAAGGAAGCCGAATCTTTATCATAATCCCAGATATAATCTTGCCTCAATTCTTGAAATTCCTCATTTAAACTTCACAAAACTTTTTTGAACTTCTCCTGATTCTTTTTTCAAACTTTCTCAACTCATCTCCAATCATCCTATCTTCCATAATAACTCTTATAAAGAATAGCATAATCCTGCCCTTCAACTTACTGTTGCACTATCTTGCTTTGGTTCAAATGGATATTGTGCTGCTCTAAGATGTTTAGATAATCTTTTTACCATAGGATATGGTACCGTCATATTAAACACCAAGCGCTGCATGATTGCTATCTTTATCCAAGTCTCAAACACTTGCTTGGCCAACTCCACAACAGAAACTTGAATCCTCTCAAGTAATGCAAGCCAAAGGTTTCCCTGGATGTGTAAGTTTTGTTGATGGTACAACTAAAACTTTGAGTTAAAAGCCTGCTCATGATGTCAACCATTATTTTGATTTCAAAGAAAGGTTTCTTCAAAATTTTCTCTAATATCACATCTTTCATAAACAAAATTTTTATCTTCTTTTTAGATACTCTATTGCTGTTCAACTTGTCTGTGAGGTCAACAAAAAGTTTATTGCTTTTTATAGTGGCTGCACCAGCTCATGTCATGACTCTTCTGTGTTGCAAAGAATGAAGATTCCTCAAAATTCTGACCAATACTCTGAAAAATCTTAGTACCTCCTTGCAGACTCAGAATATGCAAGTGGAGAGTACATTATACCTGCTTTCTGTGGTGCAACTTTAGAAAATTATCCCAAAACCACATTTAACTATCACCTTTCCCAAACAAAAGTACAGATTGAACATGCTATTGGGACTTTAAAGGGAAGATTTTCTAGTCTTTGGGAACTCAGAATCCAATTTAAAAAAAATGGAAATCAAAACTGATAATCATTGGATAATGACTTTCATTAAAGTCCACAATATCCTAGCTGATTTAAAAGATGTGTGGAATTATCTTTATGAAGACAAGGATCCTGAACCTGTTCCAGCTCTCCCCTCCCTTGAATCACAAAACATCCTTTCAACTGGCATATTCTCTGTCATTATGCCAATCACCCTCCAGCATTTTGAAACACAACACTTTTAATTTTTTTTCATACTCTTCAAATTTTCAACTTTTCTGCTTAATTCACTTGGTTTGGTGTTTTTTTGCATATTCATTTTTTTGAGTTCACGGTGAATATCTCTTTTTCGAATGTCTTATTTGTTTTCATTCAACAGCTCAAAATGAAAGCACATATTTTCTGCAATCGAATAATAACTCACTGTTTCTTTTTTTAATTCATCCCTCAAATCCCTTTCCTCATCTCCTCAAACATCCATCAAACAATTTGGTTTCACATATTTTATTATCTCATCTTTCCAGGTAAGTCATTTTATTCATTTCTTTTGATTTTTTTTTTGCTAATTATAATTTTTTTTGTTTTTTTTCTGTTTTCTTTTTTTTGTAAGAGGTTCTTTTTGTGGCTTTCAAGTTTAAATTAATTCTTTTTTTTGTTCTTTCTCTCCCTTTTTCTCTTCTTTTTACTCTCCATCATTCCCTCTTTATCTCTCCTTGGCCTGGTCATTATCCCACCTTTCCCTTCTCTTTGGCTGCTTCTCACCCCCCTTTCCTTCCTCCTTGGCTGCCTAAAACCCCCCTTTCCTCCCCCCTGTTACTCCCTCAAACCCCCCCTATCCTTGCCTTATTACTCCCTCAAATCCCCCTTTTCCTCCCCTTATTACACCCTCAACCCCCCCCTACACCCACTTCAAACCACCCCTATCAACCCCTCAACTCACCCCCCTCAAACCACCCTTACACCTGCTTCAAAACCCCCTATAACCCCCTCATATCCTCCTCTCAAATCCCCCTAAACCTGCTTCAACCCCCCCCCTATAACCCCCTCTTACCCCCCTCCAAATCCCCCTTACCCCCTCCTACCTAATTACTTATTAAAAAAAATATTGTTCTCAATCTTTCGTTAGTTAAAAATTGATTGATAACAATTTTTCATTAACTAATTAAAAATTGTTAACAATTGTTCATTAATAAATGAATAGGGAGGAGGGGGGTTTGAAGCGGTTTGGGGGGGGGGGTTTCAGGAGGGGGTTTGAAGAGGGTTGGGGGGGTTGAAGCATGTGTAGGTGGGGATTGAGGGGGGTTTTGGAGAGGGTTTGGGGTGGTGTTTCAGAGTGGTTTGGTGAGGTTTTGTGGGGATTTTGGAGAGGGTTTTGGGGTATTATGGTGGTGTTTAGTGAGGATTTGGGGGTGTCTTGGGGGAGTTTTGAATGAGCTTTGGAGAATTTTTTCAATGGGAGAGAGGGGTCTAAAGAGGAAGTAATGAAAAAATAATAGAAATTTTTTACAGGGACAAATGGGGGTGCAATTAAAAAATTGAAAGAAAAGTTTTATTAATATTTAATTTTTTTTATATTTTTTTGTCCAGAATTAACCAAAAAAAAATTGTCAAATTGAATTAAATTAATAATTATTCTTATTTATTATTTTATGAAAATCTTTATGGTCATTTAATTTAAATTGTGGGAGTTTTTAATTATTTTTAAAAAATAAATTTGACATTTTTTTGACCAGTAAAAATTTTTTTTAGAAAAAACAAAATGTCTGTTTATTCTAATTTAATCCTTACACCTCCATCTTCATCATTATCTTCTTTATCATCTTCTTTGATTTCAACTTCATTTCAATCAGAAAAATTGTCAAAAAAGGAAAATGTGTCAAAAATAAATTTATAAAAAAAATGTCTATTTCTTCTGTTTTAAGCCTTATACATCTATTTTCATATTTATCTTCTTTGTCATCTTCTTTGATTTCAACTTCACTTCAATCATCAAAAAAAATTCAGAAACATTCTCAAAAAAGGAAAATTTGTTGAAAAAATTTTAGAAAATTTTTTTTTATTTCTTCTAATTCAAGCCTTATACATCTATATTTGTCTTTATCATCTTTATCATCTTCTTTGATTTCAACTTCATTTCAATCATCAAAAAAAAATTCAGAAAAATTGTCAAAAAATGAAATTTTGTCAAAAAAAATTTCAGAAAAAAAAAGTCTAGTTCTTCTGATTCAAGCCTTATACATCTATCTTCATCTTTATGTTCTTTATCATCTTCTTCAATTTCAACTTCTTTTCAATATTCTTTAAAACCTTTGAAAATAAAAAATGATGATCAATCTTATCAGTGTAAAAGATATTTAAAAAAGAAGATTCATTAAGATCTTCTAGTTAGCAATATATCAAAAATCAAGTATTTCAAAACTAAAGACAATAAAAAAATAAACATCCCAGAAATTTACCAGAAGATATCAAATATCTAACAAAATTAAGAGGTGATGAAGTTAAGGTAGTAATCAGTAAGACTTTTAAGCCTCAAATTATTTATGAAAATAATTCATTTGATGGAGTAAAAGATGAAGCCTTTAATCAACTATCTGATCTCATCTCTATATTATATCAAATGGCTTTGGTTTGATTACCAATTAAAAATAAGAATTTTTTATGTGGTATCATGATTGGTTTTGGATGGAGACTGGGATTTCTTAAAGTTTATTCTCTTGGTAAGTCAAATAATTTTTTTGGTTTCACTCTTAATATTGTTCAATCAATTTGATTCTATAGGCATCTATTCGTTACTTATAAATTTATCTAAAGTGGAAATAAATAGTGATTTTTGATTATTGGACTCCTTACCTTCCTTTATTTCTTTTCTGGCTCTTTGACTCAAGAAACTCTGTAACCAAGCCTTTGAATCCAATCATGAGCTTGCAGCCAGAGTTGGGACTCTAAATTGCTGTGACTCCAAGTGGGAAGAGATTAGCAGTGATTATATATTATTCTCTAATGTTATAATTACTCATTCTGGTTTTTGTAACAAGATTCATACCAATAAGAATGACAACAATTATCTTACTTTGGGGATTTTCTGTTATATGAATCTGATAACTGGCCAACAAATACCATTTACAGCTAAAATCAAAGGACATGGATTATATTTTCCAGACCATCAGTGCATGATTGATTTTGGTTTGGGAAATGGTGTGATCAAAACAATTTGGAACTCTTCTAAGGATAATCACCCAACAACAAATGCCTTCCCAGGTTTGAAATCTTGTCACAACTTTACTCATCTTGGCTGCTCCTTCCAAAATGGTCAAAAACTAATCCAAAAAATAAACAAGGTAAAAAAAAAGGTAAAATTTATAAATTTAATAAAACTTTAAGTAGAACTAAAAAGTATGGGCTTAGTAAAGTCATTAAATATTTTTTATTCTTTCATAAATTTTTAATAATTAAATCTGATATTTCAATTTACTAAAGTAAAGTATTGGGCCAACAACCTTGTGTTGTATAGAAGTTAGTCATGATAACATTAGTTTGTTTCATGGGGCTCATCTTGCCTATACCTGTGAAAAGTTCCAAACTTAGTTTCTAGACTTAGTCCACATTTTGGCTTGAGGAATTTTCATTACTTTAAAACTTGTATATTTGTAAAATCTTATTTATTTATTTATTAATTTATGGAATTATATTGAATTTTAGTAATTTTCACCCCTTACTTCAATAAAATGCAGGGGAGGGTATTGCCAAATTTTCAAATCTGACATGTGAAATTGATGACATAGAAAACGTTTGGTGATACCCACCCCTTGATTCAATAAAATACAGGGGAGGGTATTGCCAAACTTTTAAAACAGATATAGAGTTTTGTTGACTTAGCTGTATTTATAAAAGTAAATTTAATGATTTAAATGTAAAGAAGAAAAAATGTATGATTTTTTCAAATTTTTTCAAGAAAAATCATCCAGAATCAATACCTTTAAAAAGTCAGCACATATTAAATTATCACCTAAAAGAAATAAAACAAAATTATTTTAACCACACAAACAAACAATCTAAAATGTTGCAATAAAATTTTTCCAATCTCAGTGAGGAGTGTGTGCCAAGGATTGATTATTAGCTTTAATGCATTCTATCAAGGAAACTTTGTAAACAAAATAAAAAAAAATTAGTTAGAAAAATTTTAATTAAGCATTCAATTTCTTCAATAGATTTATTAACTTTAACACATTCTCTCAAGAAATATTTCTTTATTGAACCATCTTCAAGTTGATACTTGAATTTCATTTGATCCAATAGGAAATTGTACTCAAGAGCCTTCTCCTCTTTCTTTATCTCAAATTTCTTCTCCTCCAAGTCATGTGCCATCTCATCCTTATTTAAAGAAAGCTCAAATTTCTTCTCCTCCAAGTCTTGTACCCTCCTATCCCTCTTTAAAGAAAGCTTGAATTACTTCTCCCCCAAGTCTTGTTCCCTAGCATCCCTTTGAAAAGAGAGCTTGTATTGTTTCTTTTGAAAGTTGAGAGTATCTCTTGCAACTTCAACTTTAACTAGAGTGAAAAGGAATATTAAAAAAAGAAAATAAAAGCTTACTTAATTATTAAGAGGTATGCTATCACTTACCAGATTCATATTTCTCCAGAAAATAATCAATGGAAGAATAAGGGGTTTGGGAAAAACTATCTCTGTTTTTCTTTCTTTGACTGTTGAAAGTCAAAGCAGTTGATGGTCTTTGCTTTTTTTTGGAGGTAACATTTTCCTCTTCATCATTGATGATAGCTTCAGACTTACTTGCTTGAGGATCCTAGGTTTGTTGATTAGTCTTTTTAGAAATAAAAAAAATAAAAAAACTAGAGAAGAAATAAAAGCTTACTGGAGTGGGATCCTATTGGTTTATATCACCATAAGGATCTACTGGAAAGCTAGCTAGATTTGTTGAATTTTGAACAGGGGAGGCTTGAGTGTAGGAAGAGGATGCAAAAATATTTGTTTCAAAATCATGTTCAAAGATAGAATCTTTACCATCCAACATGTTGGCAGGATTAACATCAGCTTTCTCTCCAAAAATAGCATCCATCCCTTTAAAAAATGGACATAGAGATTCAAATTTATCATCTATGGATTTTATGCCTTTACTTATATTGATGTTGGTAATACCAAAACCATTAGAAGATGAAATAGTCTTTGCCTTCTTGTATTTGGCTTGGTAGTGCTTGAAAATTTCAGAAATCTGTTTAGGCAAAAGATCAATCCCTCCCTTTGTCTTATTGTGTAATTCGTTGGTAATTAAAAGATAGTCATTGAGTTTTGATGCAGGGGGATGTCCTACTTTAGTTGTGTTCTAAGTACCAAAACAAGAATCATAATTAGTTTTTCTTTTCAGCCAGTTGATAAGTATGAGATGATCATCTTTTTTTAGTTGAAAATTCTTTGATTTCTCAGCTGAGTGGGGAAAAGAGGGAGTAATGGGATTTGAAGAACAACTGGGGGAAGGCTGTCTTTGAGAAGATTTATGATTAAGAGGCATGTTGAGATATCTGAAGATGAAAAGGAGAAGAAAAAAAAGATGAGATGGGAATTGGTTTTGAATGTAAATGAATAGACAGGATGGGAGTGCACAGCAAGTTAGGGAGACTAGCACATCCAGAAGGTTGTCCAAGATGTGGTTATGAAAAATTGAGGATAAAAATGTCAGATAGAGGTGAGAATTGACATGTAAAAGATCTAATAAGCCAATTATTAGCAAAAATAATTTCAGAAGATAATTGGGGTATAATGATTTTTATCCACAATTAATTTAATTACAGATCAGTCAACATTGATACCCCTTAATTCTTATTTTAATAAATTAGTGAATTTATGAGAATACTTACTTGTTTAAACTCAATTACTGTTATACTAGTATATTTAGTTTAATTTAATTAACAAATATTTTTTTACACTATATAAATTAAGTATAATAAAATTGTACATTACACGTAGTAAATGTTTATATTTTATTAGAACTTATTTTTAATTAAATAATACATGATGTAACATTTTTAGTATTACTATAGTTAAAAACTACCTGTTTTATATCAATGTAGTATCCTATATAAATACATTAAACTGTTACAGGGTTCAAGGGGTGGATACAACAGGTCTTTTATTTCTGATTTTGTAATTAGTTACATGTCAACCTCATTTTATCTGTTACACATAATCTTGAATTGTTTTCCTTTTTTTATTCTGTATATATATTTTTTGACGTCTCAGAGGGCCTCATTTGCCTATATAAAGGCTTTGGTTTCTCACCTTTTAGTCTGCATTACTTACATTGCATTACAATTTATCACTTAACCTTTTTGTTACAATTATACATATCTTTCTAACCAATATATTATAGTGTTAAAATATAAATAAAATAAGAAATATATTTATATACAAGGTTTCTTTGAGAGAAGTTCACTCTTATATTTTGTTTTGTTATTGGTAGAGAAAAAACAATCAACTTACTTGATTAAAATAAATCCTAACGTCCAAGACTTGTTTTGTAAACCCTTATTTTCCTCTTTAGTTGTTACTTTTACCCTTTTACTTCCCTGTTGTCTTTTAATTTCTTTTCTTTCCCTTTTTCTTCTTTACTTTTATTCCTTCTTCTAGACAACCTGTCTACAATTGGGAGATTTTCCTAAAAATGACATTTTCAACTTTTTGGACAGACAACTTGATGCATGGACCACCCTTGTTCAAAAAATGAACTTTTTCTGTGGTTGTGATTTGAACTGAGATTTTTTATTAATGCTTTATATATACATAACTGGTATATATTTCAGTGAAATATTACAATCACTATAGTAAGTAAACCTTTGCACCTGATCACTTTAACATTAAGATTCTATTTCAATAACAGTGTCATTGGCTATTTTTGCTGAGTCACTGAGTGTAATCATCAAAAATTTTATAAATTTTTTTTCCTAGTTGACAATAATAGAGCAACCCTCTTAGTCATAGAAGATCATTATTTTTGATAAACTATTTGATTAATTGTCATTAATAATTGACAAATTGGTTGATGATAATAACACATAGTGTTTAGTCCCAAGTTTTGCCAGTATATTGGTTTTGAATATTATTTTGGTTGAAAATCATACTCTTTGTATTCTTTCTGAATTTAATATTAGTGGTTATTATTCTTTAAAAATCACATTAAATAAATAAAGAATAATTTTTTTGATTATTGTTTTATAATAATTTTCACCAAAAATAAAATTATTTCTTTTTTTTCTCACTCATTTTTTGATTTAAAATATTAATTAGAAAATTTTATTTTAAATCATTTTTTTAAAAGTATTCATATTTTTTTGACCTTGAATTTTTTGGGTTTACAGATTTTATGTGCACCAATTTGGCTGAGAGTATAGATAGTCTTAATGTAGATGAAATTGAGGTTGATGTTGATGTTGAATCTGTAGGTTCTTCAAAATTAACTTACAAGAATTCATCAGCTGACAGAAAACCATCAAATTCTTCAGTACATAGATATGCAAGGAGAAGTGGTAAATCTTCCTCCCCCAATAACTCAGAGAGAAGTAAAACCTCAACTAAGTCTGGAAAATCCTTTAAAAAATATATAAATAAAAAAAATCACTCTAGCACAGCAGGTAAAAGACCTTTCAAGTCATGTAAAGGAAATGAAAACATAAAATATGAGATACAAAGCCAGAGTGAATACTCTATCCAATCAGATGCAAGATCTATTAAAACACAGCCAAGGTCAACATCATCCTATAAGTCCAAATCTACCTCAGCCTCAACAGAAAACAAAAACCATGGAGGTAAGGCAATGGATATGGGATTATCTTATGAACTATTATCAGCAGAATGTGCAAAATCCTCTGGTAAAATAAGAGGCCAACAGAAACAGCTAAAGAGGAAAATAAGGGTTTACAAAACAAGTCTTGGACATTAGGATTTATTTTAATCAAGTAAGTAAATTGTTTTCTCTCTACTAATAAAGAAACAAAATATAGAATTAAACTTCTCGTAAAGAGAACTTGTATATAGATATATTTCTTATTTTATTTTTATTTTAACACTATAGTAAAATGGTTAGAAAGATATGTGTAATTGTAACAAACAGTTTAATTAAAAAATTGTAAGGCAATGTAAGTAATGTGGACACCTAGGTGAGAAACCAAAGACTTTGTATAGGAAAATGAGCTCTCTGAGACGTCACTAAATGTATATACAGAAGAAAAGAAGGAAAATAATTTATGAATAAGTGTAACAGATAAATTGAGGTTGCCATGTAACTAATTACAAAAACAGAAATAAAAGACCCATTTTATCCACTCCTTGAGCCTGGTGACAGTGTAATTTATTTATATAGGATACTAAATTGAGATAAAACAGGGAGTTTGTTACTATAGTAATACTAAGCACATAACATCATTTGTAATTTTATTAAAAATCAGTTCTAATAAAATATAAAAATTATACTATGTTTAACTTACAATTTTAATATAATTAATTTATATAGTGTAAAACAATATTCTCTAAGTAAATTAAATTAATTATACTAGTAAAATAGTTATTGAATTTAAACAAGTTGGTATTTTAATAAATTCACTAAGTTATTAAAATAAACATTATATATTTAAATAAAGTGTTTTTACTTGTTTCAATTATTTTATTAAATCAATTGTGAGCAAAAAGAGTTTTAATATTTTTTGGATGTGAGACATAATTTTTATTGTTTGATATATATATATTAAATAAATTAATTATATTATAATGTAAATTTATAATATAAGTTTGTACTTAATTAATTATTAAATATTAAGCTCATAAAAAATGCACCAATTTTCATAGCATATAATACTCTTTGTTATGTTAATTTAAATTTATATACAAATAATAATAAATTATAATATAAAATTTATTTTGATTATATTAAAAATATTTTTAAGTGATTATATTTAATATGATATTTAATTTGTATATAGAACTTTAATGCATTTTGTCTCTTCTTTATGTTTAAGAAATTTAAAATAATATTTACTGGAAACTTATAATAGCCTGGCTGGAATTTCCTCACTCTAAAAAAACAATAAAAGAATGCTAAGATTTTTTCTTTTTATATTTTTTCAAAAGAGTAGAAAGTTTAGAAATTTCTTTTCCAGGTATCAAAGAATCATGCTCAGATGATTTGTATTCATATCTCAATAAATATCCAGTACCTTTTTCAGAAGTGATAACTCTATCTTTGAGAATTTTATTAACTTCTGCTATTTCAGTGACTTCATGAGGAATTTTCTTGGGTCTTCCTTTTCTTTTAGGAAATAAGTCACTTTTAGAAATACAAGGTCTAAAAAGGGAAATGGGGAAAACAGGATGTTTTCTATCATAAGTAGAATACAATACTACTTCTACTGCATTATCACCAACCATTCTTTCAACAACAAATGGTCCTACAAAAGGATCTTTTAGTTTTTTATTTCCCTGTAAATTGAAGTGGACTGTAAATATCAGTACTTCATCACCTTTTTTAAATTTTTATTCTTTATGAGACTTATCCCATCTTTTCTTTTCATATTCAAATGCCTTATCAATATAAATTTGTAAATTCTTTCTAAACAGTTGTTGCATTTGTATAATGATTTTACACCAGGATGTAGCACCAAATTTGGTAATTTATAATTGAGAGTTTGAGCAGGAGTGTTTAGGACATAACCTAACCTGAGCTAAAAAGGCTTTCTCTCAGTTACAGAGTGTATAGGGCTATTATAAGCAAATTCAAGACCTGGTAATAGGGTAACCCAGTCATTAGTAGATCTGTCATTATCTTTATATTCTAATCCAAAGTCACAATAACTTGCTATCATACTTTTAGGAGTTTGAATCATTCTTTCAGCTAGACTATCAGTTTGGGGATGTTGAGAAGTAGGTTATTTCAACTTACAGCCACATATATCCATCAAAGACATCCAAAATTCAGATGTAAATTTTGGGTCTCTTCCAGAAATAATGGCTTTAGGAAATTCAACAATATTAAGCATGAATGACCACCAAAAAAAGTTAAAGACTTTGGTGGAAACATCATTATGTCTGGGAATAAATTTGAACGTTTTGGTGAATCTATCCACTATTAGCCAACAAAAATTATAACTGTCTTTACCTGCAACAGGAAGACCAGTGATAAAGTCCATATTAATGATTTTCCATGGAGAATCAGGTGCTTCAATATGTTGTAATAATCATGATCTTTTACCTGTTAGTCTTTTATATTTTTGGCAAGAATTACAAGATTCAAAATACAATTTTGTGTCTTCAGTAATATTAGCACAACATGCAGTATTTTTTATTCTGACCATGGTTTTTTCTAGCTCAAAATGATCTGCTAATATTTCATCATGACAAAGTTTCAAGATGGTTTTTTTAATGGAAGGAGTAATTACAAGGAGATTAGTAAGTTTTCTTCTGTAATAGATATAACCATCATCAATGGAAAAATCTCCTTTACTCAAAGCATTTTGCTACTTTGGAGGGAGAGTTTTTATCAATTCTTGAATTGAAGCATTTTTTGGATCATTTAAGATTTTAAATAATTTATTTAAATCAGAGTATTTTTCATATCAATCCAGAATTAATTACAATAACTCTTCTTCCATATAAACAATATATATAACCTGTATATGAAACATATAATGTTCAGGTACATATACTGGGTTGGGGTCATCATTTGGAAGAGATAATCTAGACAGCATATCTACCTTGTAATGAATATTACCTTCCCTGTGAATAATTTTCATCCTACCTCTGAACTCATGAAGAGCTTGTTGCCACCTAAACATATGTTTTTTTTAGTTTTTTTAGGTTGAAGAGAGATTTCACTGCACTAAAATCAGTCACCAATTCTAATTTTTGGACATCTAAGTTGTAAAGGAGCTTCTCTTAAGCCCAAAAAACTGCTAAACACTCTAATTGAGTAGAAACATATTTAAATTCACTATGTCTTAAGGTCCTTGAATTATAACAAATTACTAAGTCTGAATTTTTATTATTAATAATTTGTTCCTGGTTAAGAGCAGCTCCTAGTCCAACAAAACTTGCATCTGTGTAGAGTACAAAAGGTTTATTGAAATCAGGGATAGCCAGGATTGGTGCAGATATTAAAAAAAATTTCAATGTATTAAATCATTTTTTGTGTGTCATCATTCCAGATATAAGCAACATCTTTTCTGGTTAATTTTTCAATATGTAAAGCTATGACTTAGAAATTTTTTATATATTGTCTATAATAGCTACACATTCCCAAAAAACTTTGAAGTTCTTTCACAGAGGTTGGTACCTTCAAATTTTGAATCACAGCAAATTTGTTCTGATCTACACAGATTTGTATACTTGAAACAACATGACTTAGGACTTTCAATGATTGAAAGCAAAATTTACACTTTTTCAAAAATAATGTTGTGTTAATGTCATCTATCTTTTAGAAGAATCTATTTAAGTGATTGATGTGTTCATCAAAAGTTTTAGAAAAGACTATAACATCATCAATATAGACCATTAACCATCCTTCAATTATTTCTTGATGAAAAGCATTATCCATCACTTTTTGAAAAACTGAAGGGGCATTTTTAGGGCCAAATGGCACTCTAACATACTTATCTATTCTTGTGTGAGTAGCAATAAGCAAGATATTATGGGAGTTCTTTTAACAAAGATTTGATGATAAACCTTTGTCACGCGCCACGTGACACTCGAGGCAAAAGCAGCTCATTAAATCAATAAAACAGAGGTCTAAATCCATACTTGAAGCGCAGAAAGAAATTCTACATAGCAACTGCAACTTTCCTTTGTGTACTCACTATTCAACCGTGCTAGTCTAAACTCTAAATCTAAATTAGTCAATCTCTCAATAGTGTGTCTTAGTCTTTTTCTCAATAAGTGACGCACAGTGCACTAGTAAATGTAATAGTCCACTAAAAAGTTTTATTAAAGTATCTGTGGGTTATTAAAAAGGGGTAGTGAGCATGGAACGAATGGTTAGTGGAGGATTAAAGGGTTAACGGATGTTAGTGAGGAGGGTCCAGGTGTAACAGGTGTAATTTTTGTGGTCTGTGGTGAACGGAATGATGGATGGGTATGAGGTCAATGCGAGGAGGAGTAAAGGATATAAAAGGGGTTGGATTTTGGTTTGACATTCTTTAGAATTAAATTATATAATGTATATATAGTTAATAGTGGTAAAGCTTCAGGTTAAATCATTATTATTTTATCTTTCCTTATTTTCTCAATAATCATTTCTCAATCCTAAATCTTTGATTATTGAGTTTCCAACACTTTTTGAGATCTTAAGAATATTAATATTACCTTTAAATTATATTAGAGTTCTTCTCGAACATATCTCAAAGCAGTAGCTCTTCCTTCAAGTCACCTTCTAAATACTTCCTCGAACATTTCCTCTGTGCTTTGAAGAAGTTTCTAAACTATTCTCCTCATCTCACTTCCAGGAACACCCTCGACCTTGTGCGTAGGTTGTCCGGTGACAGTATAATTTGATTCTCCGTAATTCTTATTCTTTCGCACTACTACGTCCTTTTTTCAGATGTTGTAAATTCTTTGAATGGCACCTGTTCAATGCACTCCTCCTACAGACGCTACTAGTAGGTCTTGCGCCAGAGGCAGGCCAACAGCTACATGGCCTGTTTCCCGCACTCACTCCTTGGAACCTCTTTACCTTAGGGAACAGGGACATTCAGTCCAATCTGTAGAAGACATCCCCCAGGATTTTGATGATTCTAGAAAGGAAGAAGAAGTGGATATGATGCATGACGCACCATCCTCCTCTGCTACTCACCCTTCTATTCAACCTTTGGAACCTGGAACATCTAATTCGCTGGAAGACTTCATGAGACTTTTTATGGAAACTCTTTCCAATCCAATGTCATTGGTGGGATCTAAATTCAAAACTCCTTCCATGAAATCTCCTGATAGATTCGATGGAGAACATCCAGAAAGATTGCAGCCCTTCTTGCAAACCTGCAAGCTCCTGTTCCATAATGACCCTTGAACCTTCAATAACGACTCATTGAAGGTTGTTTATGCTTCTTCATTCCTAGCCGGAAAAGCAGCAAGATGGTTCAAACCTTATCTTCTCATGCTCTCTTTGACAGAAACCCACCTACTTATTAATAACTGGGAAAAGTTTGAAGACCAGCTCTTTACGTTGTTTGGTGGCCCTAATGAAACTGACAATGCAGAAATTGAATTGGATTTCCTTTGCATGAGTGATAATGGTAAAGCCTCTGAATATATCTTGAACTTCAGAGCACTTCAAACTTGATTAGGTTGGAATGATGCTGCCCTTAAGTATCATTTCAAAAAGGGACTTCCTTTGAGGATTCTGGATCAATTAAATCTTCATGGTCAGAAAATTACTACTTTAACAGATTTAATGGATAGAACCCTTGAACTTGACGGCGTTTACCAAGGACGACTACAACATTGTCAATACGTCAACAAATCTCAAGGCCTAAATTTTAAATTGGGACCTTCTTCACACCCACGGACAACTCAATCCAAACCCAATAAGGGAAAGGACAAACCTCGACCAAAAGGCTCAACCACAGGCAATATCAGCAAAGTACTGGATCCAAAAGGGGAACTTAAAGAAGCTGAGAGGAAGAGGCGAGCAGATAATGGGTTATGTATGTATTGTGGGGGTAAGCACAAGCTAGAAGATTGTGTAAAGTTGAGGGAAAGAGAAGGTACTAGTTCAAGGTCAAAAAACTAGTAGATAGTTTACTTGTGTGCAAAGCAAACTATCTTATCTCTCCCAGTGCACAGAACCTCCATGTCTTAAGGAATGGAGTTGCCTTAAACTGCTTGAGATTCATTCTTTTCAAGGAGGATACCCCCTTCAGTTGCCTTATAGACTCTGGAGCTTCAATTTCTTTTGTCAGTTTATCTTTTGCCGAGAAGTTAAAACTGACATTCACAGATATCGATTGAACTCCAATTTATTTGGTTGAATCAGAGGAACCCAAATATTGGGTAAGTAAGAAAGTTTTATGGGTTTTCAACTTTCTGAACCTTCCCCCCTTTGAGTGGGAATTATCAGTCTTTGATGCCCCAAGAATGGACAATACCATCTTTGGCCATGACTGTCACGCGCCACGTGACACTCGAGGCGAAAGCAGCTCATTAAATCAATAATATCGAGTCCTAAATCTATACTCGAAGCGCAGAAAGCAATTCTCCATAGCAACTGTGATTTTCCTTTGTGTACTTACTATTTAACTGCGCTAGCCTAAACTCTAAATCTAAATTAGTCAATCTCCCAATAGGGTGCCTTAGTCTCCCTTTCAATTAGCGACGCACAGCGCTAGGCTCAACGAAATAGTACAGTAGTAGTTTTTTCATTAAAGTTTTGTTAATTAATTAAAAAGGGGTAAATTGAGAATGAACGGATATTTAGCGAAGAGGGTCTAAGTGTATGTTAGTAATGGTCAATGGAATGGGAATGGTGCAATGGAAGGGAGGTCAATGCGAGGAGGAACAAAGGATATAAAAGGGGTTGGGTATTTGGTTCGATATTCCTTAGAATTAAATTATAAATTGTATTTACATTAATAGTGGTAAATCTTTAGAGTTAAATCATTGTTATTGTATCTTTCTTTTATTTTCTCAATATTCATTTCTAAATCCTAAATCTTTGATTATTGATTTTCCAACCCTTCGTGAGATCTTGAGAATTCCTATTACCTTTGAAACTATTTTATAATTCTTCTCCAACTAACCTCGAACCTGTAGCTCTTACTTCGAGTAACCTTTGAACCACTTCCTCGAATCATTCCTCTGTGCTTCAAAGAAGTTTCTAAATCCCTCATCTCACTTTCAGGAACATCCTCGACCTTGTGCGTAGGTCGTCCGGTGACAGTATAATTTAATTCTCCGTAGTTCTCATTCTTTGCACCACTACGTCCTTTTAGGTGTTTTTAAAGTTTTAAAATGGCACCTGTTCAACGCACTCCTCCTCCGGACGCTACTACTAGAGCTGGCGCTAGGGGCAGGCCAACAGCCACAAGGTCTGTTTCCCGCACTCACTCTTTGGAACCACTCGACCTTAGGGAACGGCAACATTCAGTTCAATCCGTAGAAGACATCCCACAAGATTTTGAGGATTCTAGTGATGAAGAAGAAGGAGAGGATACAATGCACAAGGCACCATCCGCACCAGCCAATCACACTTCTGGTCAATCCTCAGAACCTGGACCATCTAATTCTCTGGAAGATTTCATGAGACTTTTCATGAAAACCCTTTCAAATCTAACGTCTTCAGAGGGATCTAAGTTCAAAACTCCTTCTATGAAATCTCCTGACAAATTCGACAGAGATCACCCCGACAGATTGCGACCCTTCTTGCAAACCTGCAAGCTACTGTTCCATAATGACCCTCGAACCTTTAACAGCGACCAATCAAAGGTTGTTTACGCTTCTTCATTCCTAGCCAGGAAAGCAGCAAGATGGTTCAAACCTTATCTGCTCATGCTTTCTTCAACAGAAACCCACTTACTTATCAATAATTGGGAAAAGTTCAAAGACCAACTTTTTATGTTGTTTGGGGACCCTAATGAAACGGACAACGCAGAAATTGAACTTGATTTTCTTTGCATGAGTGATAATGGTAAAGCCTCTGAATATATCTCGAACTTCAGAGCACTTCAAACTCGAGTAGGTTGGAATGATGCTGCCCTTAAATATCATTTCAAGAAAGGACTTCCTTCAAGGATTCTGGATCAATTAAATCTTCACGGTCAGAAGATGACTACTTTAACGGATTTAATGGATCGAACCCTCAAACTTGACGGCGTTTATCAGGGACGACTTCAACATCGTCGATATGCCAACAAATCTCAAGGCCTAAATTTTAAATCGGGACCTTCTTCACACCCACGACCAAATCAATCCTCCTCGACTCAATCCAAACCCAATAAGGGAAAGGATAAACCTCGACCAAAAGGCTTGACCACAGGCAATATCAGCAAAGTACTGGATTCTAAAGGGGAACTTAAAGAATCTGAGAGGAAGAGACGAGCAGATAATGGGTTATGTATGTATTGTGGGGGTAAGCACAAGTTGAAAGACTGTGTAAAGTTGAAGGAAAGAGAAGGTACTAGTTCGAAGTCAAAAAACTAGTAGATAGTTTACTTGTGTGCAAAGCAAACTATCTTATCTCTCCCAGTGCACAGAACCTCCATGTCTTAAGGACTGGAGTTGTCTTAAACCGCTTGAGATTCATTCTTTATAAGGAGGATATTCCCTTCAGTTGTCTTATAGACTCTGGAGCTTCAATTTCTTTTGTTAGTTTATCTTTTGCCGAGAAGCTTCAACTAACATTTACAGATGTCGATCGAACTCCAATCTATTTGGTCGAATCAGAGGAGCCCAAATATTGGGTAAGTAAGAAAGTTTTATGGGTTTTCAACTTTCCGAACTTTCCCCCCTTTGAGTGGGAATTATCAGTCTTGGATGCCCCAAGGATGGACGATACCATTCTTGGCCATGACTTTTTAACGCATTGGAATCCCAAAATTGATTGGACAAAGGGATTGATCACCCCACGCTCTAAGTATATTTCTGATTCTCCAACGTAGGTCAATAGGGAGTTAAACAACCCGCCTGAAAACGTCCTGCTAGAGGACAAGTCTCTGCCAGATGACTTGCAAGCATCTGATCCTTCTCTAAATGAGCAATTGGCTAACCCTTCTAGCTCGATGACTTCACTCAAAGAGGATTTAAATTGCCTCAAAGTAATCAAATTCTGCTCTCTCAATACAGGTATCCCCTCGACAGATTCTCTCAAAGATGAACAGGATGAACAAATCAACGTTGAAGCCATTAAATCAACTCTACCGGAAATCTACCACGATTTCCTCAATGTTTTCTCAATCCGCAAGGCTGATAAGTTACCACCTCATCGACCCTACGACCATCAAATAGAGTTAATAGGCCCAGTACCTCCGGCAGGTCCTGTCTATTCTTTGTCAAAGGACGAATCTCAAGTTCTTCGAGACTACATTGCAGAGAATGTAGCCAAAGGTTTTATCAGAGCCAGTAAATCTCCAAACGGCTCCCCTGTTCTTTTTGTAAATAAAAAAGATGGTAGCCTTAGGTTGTGTGTTGACTATAGAAAGCTCAACACAGTCACGAAGAAGAATGCATATCCTGTTCCTCCTATGTCATTACTTCTTACCCTTTTCAATGGTGCTAATTTCTTTTCTAAAATTGATCTTAGAGGTGCTTACAATCTGATTTGCATTGCAGAAGGTCATGAACCACTGACTGCAATGCGCACTAGATTTGGTAGTTTTGAATATTTAGTTATGCCTTTTGTATTATGTAACGCACCTTCAACTTTTCAAACTTTTTTTAATGATATCTTTCAAGATGTTGTTGAACAATTTGTAGTCGTCTATTTAGATGATATTTTAATATTCTCGAAAACACTAGATGAACATATTCATCATGTTCGACAGGTCCTAAATCGTCTTTGAGATCATGGTCTCTACGCCAAGCATAATAAATGCAAATTCCACCTCAAATAAATTGATTTTTTGGGTTTTACGTTGTCCAATGACGGTTTAGTCATGAATGACAAAAAAGTCCAGAAAATCCTGGAATGGCCTGAGCCCAAAAACATTAAATCGCTCCAAGGATTTTTGGGTTTTGCAAACTTCTATAGAAGATTTATTAAAGATTACTCTAAAACCATTTCCAATCTTACTTCTCTTCTTAGAAAAGACATTCTTTTGTTTTTACTTCTACAGCACGAAAGGAATTCGAAGCACTAAAAACAGCGTTCACCACAGCTCCAATTCTTCAACATTTTGATCCTTCTGCCTCAACAATAGTTGAGACAGATGCGAGCGATTATGCTATTGCATGGGTCATCTCCCAATTAAATCCTGAAACAAATTTGTTTCACCCTGTTGCTTTTGAGTCATGCAAACTCATAGCCGCAGAATTAAATTATGAAATTCATGACAAAGAGCTTTTAGCTATTATCCATTGTCTTAAAAAATGGTGTTCTTTTCTTCTAAGCCTAGATAGTCCTTTTCAAATCTTAACAGATCATAATGCTTTGAAATACTTCATGTCTTCTAAAGTGTTAACCAGGCGTCAAGCCAGGTGGGCTGAATTTTTGTCTGAATTTTCTTTCTCTATTTCCTATCGCCCAGGAAAAAACTGCATTGTCCCAGATATCTTGTCACGTTGGGACGACGTTTACCCACAGCGGGGGGACGCATTTGCTGACAAGAACCCAGCAAATGTGCAATCAATCTTCAACGAATCAATGTTAACGACTCATCAACATAATTTGATGACAATTCAATCTTTTCGAAATCCACTATCCAACATCCTCGAAGCTCAGTCAAAGGACGAATATTTTTTAGGGTTAAAAGACAAAATACTCTCGAAGCAAGGGGCCAAAAGATTTAGTATTGAATCAGGTCTATTAGTCTTTGAAGGTAGAGTAGTCATACCTGACAACAATGAGATAAAATTATGGATTTTCAACAGTTGACATGATTCTCCATTAGCTGGTCATTTTGGGGTTGATAAAACCTACCAGTTAATAGCGAGGGATTTCTTCTGGCCAGGTATGACCAGGGAAATCAAGGCCTATATAAAAGCTTGTTACGAATGTAATAGGAATAAGGCTCCCCGTCACCGGAAGCATGGGTTGCTTTAACCACTTCCTATTCCCTCTAAACCTTGGGAATCTTTATCGATGGATTTCATTTCTCAACTTCCTATTTCTAATGATTTTGATGCTATATTAGTAATAGTAGATAGATTTTCAAAAATGTCTATTTTCATTAAAACCACTACTACTGCTACAGCAGAAGATTTGTCAAAATTGTTTCTAGAATATGTATTTTCTAAACATGGCTTACCAAATGATATTATTTCAGATAGAGGCTCATTGTTTGTATCCACATTCTTGACCCAACTGTGTCGACAACTCAATATCATGAGGAACCTCTCCACGGCCTATCACCCTGAAACCGATGGTCAAACAGAAAGAGTTAACCAAATCCTTGAACAATATCTTCGAATGTATGTCAGTTACCAACAAGACAATTGGACCACATGGTTACCATTGGCCAAATTTGCTTATAATAGCTCGACTCATTCTTTGACACGACAATCTCCCTTTGAAACCATTTATGGATGACATCCTCAATTCAACTCAATCCATGTAGGAACTAGTCATCCTGCGGAACATTATCTTCGAACTATATCACGACTTCAAGAAGAACTTAAAACAAATATGGAATCAGCGATTCGAAGATACAAGGAACAGGCCGACAAACATTGACAATCTGCTCCTTCCTTTAAACCAGGCGACAAAGTATGGCTCGACGCACAAAACATTCGAACAACACAACCATCAAAGAAACTGGCTGAAAAGCGCTTGGGACCATTCGAAATCGACTCTAAAGTCTCTAAAACTGCATTTTGACTCAAGTTACCTCCTAAATGGCAGGCGATTCACCCTGTTTTCCATGTATCTCTCCTGGAACTGGCTCGAGAAATATACCCAGGCAAGAACCAACCCCCTCTGGAACCGGTCGAAGTAGAAGATCATCTAGAGTGGGAAGTAAGTCGTATCCTTGATTCAAGAATACGCAACGGGAAACTTCAATACCTCGTGGAATGGGAAGGCTTCCTCAATTACTCAGACAAAACATCCTAGGAACCAGCCATCAATGTTTCTAATGCCCCTGAACTCCTAAAATCTTTTCATTTGAAATATCCTTTAAAACCAAAACCTTAAAATTTCTTTTATTTAAATTTTCTTTTCTTTTTCTTTCTTTCTTTAAAATCTAAACACCTCTTAAATTTCTTAACCTTGTTTTCTCTTTTCTTTCTTCTACTTCTATATAATTTTTTCTCTAAAAACCAACTAAAAGTAAAATCAAAAGTAAAAATAAATAAAATAAAATAAAATAAAATAAAATAAAAATAAAATAAAATAAATAGAATAAACATAAACAATAAAATAAAAAAATAAAAAAAATAAAAAATAAATAGAATAAACATAAATAAATAAATAAAATAAAAAACTCTTAAATCTCTCTAAATATTTTCTTTCTTTTCTCTTTTTCAATTCTCTAAAATACATTCTTTTCTTAAATTTAAAATTCTCTTTAAAATTTTCTTCTCTAAAAATTTATTCTCTCTTTAAAAATTTTCTTTTCTTCGAACCATCAAATCTTGTACGGCACGACCATTTTCTTGAACTTAACTTCAACCTGTAAATCTCCCTATAATAATTCTTCGAACAAATGATTCTTCTTTTCAAATTCTCTTTAAATTCTAAATTCTGTTTTTTTTCTTTTCTTTCTTCTTCCTCTCTTTTCAATTAAAATTTCCTAAAAAAAAAAAAAAAAAAATTTCTTCTTTCATTAAATTCTCAATTTAACAAACTCATCTCAATCTCCAACCGTTTCTTTTTCTCTCTCTTTTCTTACATAAAATTTTCCTTTTAAAACCTTAAAACTTCCTTCAAATTAAACAACTTTTTTCTTTCTTTAAATTTCTTCTTTCAAATTCTAAAATTTTTTATTTTAAAACTTCTTTTTTCTTTTCCTTTTTCTCTCTCTCCCAAATCTTATAAAATTAATAATATTCACCTACACTAAAAAAAATAATAAAATAAAATAAAACTAAAATACAAATTTTTCTACTTCTTTACATCTCCTTTTCATTTCAAATTTTTTCTTTTAATTTTTCTCGAACCAATCTTTTCATTTTCTCCAAAACTACCCTTATCTCCTTCCTGCATTTCTCAAATACCTCCTCCTCTCCTACCGGAACCACCTCTCCAATCTCCAAGAGTTCCTCTGCCACGTCGAAGGAAGCAGCGTCAATAATTGTGTTGACCTCCCCACATAACTCTTCCGTGAACCTTACTTGTCGACCTTGACGAGGTTTCTTCGACCACACCTGGTCCAGTGTGTCTTCAGGTTCTTCGACTACATCCGTAGCCGGAGGGTTTGCCTCAGTTGGTAAGAGCAGCGCAGGCTCCCCAATCGGGTCTTCAAGGGTATTCGATGTCTAAACAAAACTCATCAGTAACCTCATCCTTAAAAAAAAATAATAATAATAACAAATTGAAAACTTACCTCGAAGATGGGGTCAGGCTCTAAGAATAACCTTGGCGCCACCTCTACCTCTGCTTCTCTTTCCTCCTCGTCGTCTTCGATGACCACCCGTCGTTTCTTGGGTGCCCACCCTGGAACAGGGACTTCATCTTCATCTTCCTCCACCAACTCGTCGACCTCTTCCTCGACACCTCGCTTCGAACTCGTGGCCTGGGTTACCCAGTTTGTGATCTTGTTATTTAGCTCCTTATCATTTTCCCCCACCGATTGTTCATCTTCAATCGAGACATCCCAAATGTCTTCAACCACCTCTTTTGTTTTAGGGATTACCCAAAACTTGGTCTTGGTGAACCGTTGTTCGATCTCTGCGTTCTTTGTCAACGCATCGCACGCCACTTGTCGCCAACGGCAAAACTCGCATTTCTGGTGAGGGCCTCGAGTCTCCGTACTTTCGACACAAAAATATTCCATGCTTTCACAAGCCGTGCAAGTTTGTGAAAATTGTCGTGTAATCATTCCCCCATCCACTTTAGGGTGTGGAGGCGTAGGTGTGGGAGTAGGGCCGTTCATTATAAAAAAGGGAAATTAATAAGTGAGAAAAAAGTTATAGAAGAAGGGAAACTAGTGTGGGAAGATGGCTCAAGCTCAACGGAGTTTGCAATTCTTATACCCGGGCATCTGTCATGCGCCACGTGACACTCAAGGCAAAAGCAGCTCATTAAATCAATAATATCGAGTCCTAAATCTATACTCGAAGCGAAGAAAGCAATTCTCCATAGCAACTGCAATTTTCCTTTGTGTACTTACTATTTAACTGCGCTAGCCTAAACTCTAAATCTAAATTAGTCAATCTCCCAATAGGGTGCCTTAGTCTCCCTTTCAATAAGCAACGCACAGCGCTAGGTTCAACGAAATAGTACAGTAGTATTTTTTCATTAAAGTTTTGTTAATTAATTAAAAAGGGGTAAATTGAGCATGGATGGATATTTAGCAAAGAGGGTCTAAGTGTATGTTAGTAATGGTCAATGGAATGGGAATGGTGCAATGGAAGGGAGGTCAATGCAAGGAGGAATAAAGGATATAAAAGGGGTTGGGTATTTGGTTCGATATTCCTTAGAATTAAATTATAAATCGTATTTACATTAATAGTGGTAAATCTTTAGAGTTAAATCATTGTTATTGTATCTTTCTTTTATTTTCTCAATATTCATTTCTAAATCCTAAATCTTTGATTATTGATTTTCCAACCCTTTGTGAGATCTTGAGAATTCCTATTACCTTTGAAACTATTTTATAATTCTTCTCGAACGAACCTCAAACCTGTAGCTCTTACTTCGAGTAACCTTTGAACCACTTCCTCGAATCATTCCTCTGTGCTTCAAAGAAGTTTCTAAATCCCTCATCTCACTTTCAGGAACATCCTCGACCTTGTGCGTAGGTTGTCCGGTGACAATGACTTTTTAACACATTGGAATCCTGAAATTGTTTGGTCACGGGGATTGATCACCCCACGCACTAAGTATATTTCTGATTCTTCAATGCAGGTCAATAGGGAGTTAAACTACCCGCCTGAAAATGTCCTGCAAGAGGACAAATCTCTTCCAGATGACTTGCAAGCATCTGATCTTTCTCTAAATGAGCAATTGGCTAACTCTTCTAGCTCAATCACTTCACTTGAAGAGGATTTAAATTGCCTCAATGTAGTCAAATTATGCTCTCTCAATTCAGGTCTTCCCTTGACAGACTCTCCTGAAGATGATGAGGATGACCAAATCAATGTTGAAGCCATTAAATCAACTCTACCGGAAATCTATCATGATTTCCTCAATGTTTTCTCAATCTTCAAGGCCAATAAGTTGCCACCTCATTGAACCTACGACCATCAAATAGAGTTAATAGGTCCAGCACCTCCGGCAGGTCCTGTCTATTTTTTGTCAAAAGAAAAATCTCAAGTTCTTCTAGACTACATTGCAGAGAATGTAGCCAAAGGTTTCATCAGAGCCAGTAAATCTCCAACCGGCTCCCCTGTTCTTTTTGTAAATAAAAAAGACGGTAGCCTTAGGTTGTGTGTTGACTATAGAAAGCTCAACACAGTTACAAAGAAGAATGCATATCCAGTTCCTCCTTTCACCACAGAAAAAATGGGGGGGTATTGCTAGCAATACCCCTTGCTTGAACTCCGTTGAGCCACAAATCTATGCTTGAATTATGCACACATCATCACCATGTAGGAAATTGTTTGGCCTTACATTTAGTCAGAGATTTGTCACAAATTGTGCTCAAGATGAACCTACATTGATCACCGTTTGATCTTGTAAAATCCTAATTTGATCATCAGTTGAACTCCCTTTGATCTCACTTTGATCTAACATAAGCTTTTGAATATCCAATTTGTCAACTATTCACTTTCAAAAAGATTCGTAGTGAATTTCACATGGAATATTAGAAACAAAACCAGTAATTTTGAGTAAATGGCTCATCAAAATGATTAATCTACAACAAAATACCATCAAAATTCAATCTGATTACTGAAAACTTTTGGTAAAATGACTAATAGATATTTAAATTGGAAAATAATATTCCATTTCTCAATTTCTAATTCAAAATATAAATCCTCGTTTGAAATGTGAATTTTGTAGATTCCTTGCCTTCCTATATTATGAGTAATATTTGAGGTATTTTACACCTTTGTAAATATGGTGTTGTGCTGCTAGAAATTATCTCTGTTTCAATTCAACTTTATTGAAGCTTGATTCCAGAATGATACATATTTTATAACTATTTTGAGAAAAAAGTCACTAGTAATGAATTTAGCCTTTTATCAGTCTTTATTAAACCTCACTTAATCCTACTTAAATCTATATTGACCCACAAAAACCTTATTTGGGATATTTTTTAGCCCAGGATGATTCAAGATTGGAGCAAAATATTATTTTAAATATCCAATATGCCTATTGATTAAATTTCTTCAAGCTTAATTTAAATTCACATTAACATTAACTTTCACAGGAAATATTAAACACAAATCTTGAAAATATAGTATTTAAAATCATAATAAATATAATATAATATGCTTACAACAAAATTTACTTTCTGGATTAATTGAAACAAAAAATTGTTCATTTGTGAAAATAGAAAATATACTATCCATCCTGAATTTAGAATTCATTTTTAAAAATTTAATGCCCCCTCACTTTCAAGTTTATCATGTATTTCGAAAATTATATTTTTAATAATTTTGTGAATAGTACACCTGAGATATAAACTTGGGGATATCAAAAACTAAAACATCAGCAAATTGAAATGTTTTTTATTGTTATGAATGGAAATAATGATTGAAAAACACCATTAGAGCAAGTTTGATTTTGAATAATAGGCATACTTTCTCATGTAAATTTCAATAAAAATAATTTTTATTCTTACATAAGTTGCGGTGGATACATTTGAGCTCAAAAAGAATTAAAATTGACAAAATAAGACTTCTATAATTCATATTCAAAAATGAAATCACCCTTCATTATCTACCTGTAAACTATTTTAAATTGAATAATTTCAAAGTCAGTATATACTGATGTTATTTTTTCTTCTAAAAAATTTATTATATAGATTAATAGTCATAAACAGTTGACATAGATGTTAAATTTATATAAGCAATCTTTAATTCATAAAATGATAAAACTATCTTTTATGTAAAAAGTGATGAAGGAAAAAAATATTATTAAATTTTTGATGCACTATCAATAAAATTGAAGATAGAGCATATCAAAAGTTTAAACTTAATTTCAATTTTGATATCATCATTTTATTTTATTTTACTTGAGTAGAAAACAGATTTTAAATCTCAATATAATTTTAAATCCCATTAGTTTGTAGATTTCAACATTTGAAACTATGAAATAAATATTTATGAAAGAATTTTACAATATTTGCCCTTCTAAAAACTCATAAATCCAACTTCAAATCTTCTAACCTTCACAAGTAACCACAATGCATTCTGAAAATACTCTATATTTAAATAATTAAAGGTAAATAAAATTATGTTTTTATTCTTTATTTCAATTTTTGATAAATAATATATATATATACATATATATATATATATAATTTCTTAAAAAGTCTAAGAGGGAACTTAATAGTGGTTTTGGCATTAGATATATAGATTCAACTTTCAAAAAATTTGTTTGGAATAAATTACAAAGACAAAAAGGATATATTTTGATGAAAGAATACTGATTTAGGTTTTCTTAAAATATTATTAACCATTTTTATGGAATATTAATCCATGGTTATCATTCTTTATGATATTATCATAGAATTTTTTCCTTTTTTAATATAATGATTTTCTATTGTGTGGTATGTAGGCTAAGATAAGTTTAAAAGATTTATTGAAGATATATATACCAGAAACAGTATAATCTGTAGATTTATAACTATAACTTACTTTTCTGATGTTTTACATCATTGATAAGTAGCTCATGCATTACACAAGTAAATAATTATAGTCTCTGGAAATAATTCCTTGTGAATTTTAAATTTTTTGTTATTCTTAAAATCATTACTCAAATAAACTAAAAATTTCTTCAAATATTGATTGAAAGAAGGAGTTACAAAATCTTATTTTGTAGTTATAAAAGTTTGAGTTATTTTTCATATTATCAAGTATTATGAACATTTGTAAATTTTAACTTGAAAACTAGTGATCATAGCAAAGTAATACTGGAAGAATCAGATAAAAAGGGTGGAATAAAGTCATAGCACAACAGGAAATGATACAAAATTGTTGATTTTTATCTCATAAAATTCGACATATTTTTAACATATTTTACCACCTTTAGATAATGTTTAGTGGATTTTAACATTATTATAACAAGCAAACTTAACAATGTTTTGATTTTTTTTAACAAAAATAAATATTGTTAGATCATTTTTTTAAAAAATATGACTTATTTTTATGCTTTATCTACAATAGTTAGTAGTTTTTTTTGCAGAAATTACTTTTTTTGATATTCTATTTTTGAATTTTTTAAGAGACTTCATTGCATTAAAGTTTTGTAATAATTTTTCATTAAAGCATCATATTTTAAATCTAGAGAATTGGTTTTGAAATAATATATATTTTCATGTTAATTGACTCATTATTTTTGGATTGATAAATTATGTTAAAATTGGGATTGCTTATTTCTAGTGAGTGTACATCATAGTTTGTTTTCAAATCAAAGATTAATAAATGGTGAAATTTGGTAAAATTCTAAATATCTTTTAAACCTTTTTGATTTAAATAATGTTTAATGTTATGTAATCATTCTATAAGTAGAACACAGTTAAAATCTGATAATGGTACATTGCTTTCAATTTCTAATACTAAAATTCTATTTTACTTGAAACAATGTAAACTAAAGCTTGGTATCTCATAAGAAACTCACAATTTTCAAAAATCATATTTCCAACTTTTTAATCATGATACACATTAAAATATATTTTTAGAATAATTTCCTAATTAGTTTCAAATACTAGAAAATAATGACCTCAATTTATTTTAATAATTAAACCATTCTGATGAGTGAATTTCACAATCCTCTAAGTAACATATGGTTACCATTTATACACATATGCATGATTTCTCCTTTTGTTTAATTTTAGCTGAATCTAAAAAGTAAAATCACATGTTGAATATCATCTATAGATAAACTTCTTATATTAGAAGCTAATATTTCATATGAGAAATTTGTTATTGAGTTTGGGAAACATTAATAAGTGTTGGGTATTATAATTGAGCCATTTATTCAAGTAAATAAAAAAGGATGACCTTCTAAATATTTCATATATATATATATATATATATATATATATATATATATATATATAATAAAAATTAATTATATAGTAGCATTTAACCATGTTTTTATACTAATGTCATATAAAAAAAGGGATTGAACTAAAACTTTCAGTAAAGAAAATAAAAATAAGATAAGTTAAAATTCTTGTTTATATTCTCATATTTTTGAAATGGCTTACTTAAGGGAGAAAATTATTTGGTTTTAGAGTACAAGAACTTCTAGATAAAAATCTTCACAATATAGTTTGACCCTCTCAAAAAGAAAATTCCTCAAATTTTACTATCACATTTTATATATTTGTTAAGTAATAGAAAATGGAGTTGTGTCTTTGACAATGAAGCTTTAGAAAATGAAATAAATGATTTAAATTTATAATATAATTTTTGAAACAATAAATCATGTATTCAAAAAAAATTATATATCTTACAATCAAGATAACAGTATTAATTAAGCAACTCTAACAACTTTGGAAAGAAAACAAGAAAAAAATAATTAGTAAAATGCATAAGTTATTTTTAGAATTTAAGGAAACTTAATAGCTCTACCTGTAAACTAGCCTTAAAGCAGGTTTGGATTTAACATGTGGAAATTCATACATAGTACCCTTCCATCATTAGAGCAGAATAAAATTTATGTAGTTTTATTTTTTTAATTTATAATAGTATTTTTATTTTTGGCTTTTTCATTAGTATAATTATATATTTTTTAACATTTTTGTTTTTCATAACATAAGTTCAAAGCTGCACATCACTACTTCAAGATGAAACTCCATATAATGTAATCAAGGAATGATATATTATAATGAATTTTACTAGAGACTTTTCAAAAATGGTGATTAAGAATACTTATTATAATTTTTTAAATTTTTATTATTATTCTATCTCTTGAAAGGAGATGGCCATATCTCAATTTAATTAGTTTTTCCTCAGAAAAATTTATTCTTGATCTAAATAAAATTGCATCACTATTAACTAGATGTTATTATACAATTTTAACAATTTTTTTATCTGAACATAGTTGAAAGTATGTATAAATTAAAGTGTTTCCACATAGTCTTACTATTATCCCACCATTATTTTCACATTTAGATTTCATTATAACTGTAAAATAAGTTTTTCAATAATTTTAATAATACTTTAATATTTAATAATTTAGTTACATAGTAGATTTTTTATCCTTTTTTTTATATGAGGCTTATTATATAAACACCACTTTTAGATTTTATCCATTTTGATGTCTGATAATTTAAATTTTCATTTAACTACCCAAATTATATCAAAAAAAATTCAAAAGTATATTTTTTTAATGTACTCTTTTTGATAAACTTATCATTTCTTATAGGCTATTCTTAAACTATTTATTGTAATTAATTACCCACTCATTTATGGTCTGTTATTGTTGTTCATTACATACAGACAAAATAAGGATACTCTCATATTATATTGGAGTTTTAAATTAAAAAGTAAATACTAGTGGCTGGTATTAAATATGAAGTTGTTATAACTAAGTTGAACATTAATTAATTATTAAATGGCATTTTATATTACAAATTTTATTGAATGTATATAAAAATAACACTCAAGAAATATATATAAGATATATATATAACCATTGTATATCAAAAATGAAGTACTTATCAACATGGTCTTTTTAAATGATTTTCAAATTTACTTAAAGAGACATTAATATTACCAATTCAAATTTTATATCAAATACAACAATATTATTATTTCATTTTTAATTATTTTACAAAAAATTTGAGTTTCAAAGTAATTTAATTCAGTATTTAATGAATGTTTTTGAAAAATATTTTTAAAAATAGAAATAACCCCTCACAAAAAAAAATATAATTTTTTTTACTTACAATTTGCACCATATTTCTACCCTTAAAATATTTGTATTCTTCTAACAAAAATATTTTTTAAATAAATTTAAAATTTTTTTCATTATTCAATTACAAAATGTCAAATTTATAATTTATTTTACCTTACTAAAAAATTTAGTTGAAAATTTCATTTTGTATTTCCAAAAAATAAACTTAAATGTCAAAAATTAAAAAAACAAAATTATAAATATAATTATGAGAAAGAGGTAGATTAAATTTATAATATTCATATAAAAAAAATTCATATATTTTATGGTGTTTGAATTTTAAATTTAATGTATTAAAAAATAATTATTAAATAACCAAGCCAAATGAAATTGGCTTGGATTATTGGTATCACTAGCACTAATTTTTTTTCTTATACTCACATGTTAATTTTTAATTTTTTTTTTCTACATTTCTCATTTTTTTTAATGATTTTTAATGTTTTTAAGACCGAAGTTGCTTTCAAACAACTTCGGTCTAACATTTCTCTCACTTTCCCACCAGATTGCACCTGGTAGGGAAAGTCGCTTCCATTTTAGAGACCAAAGTCCCTTGCAGGGACTTTGGTTTCTCTGTGTGCATTGCACAGCCAGAAAAAAACTGGCTGTGCAATGCACTGCATGCAGAACATGCAACACGCATCGCTGCTGCAAGTAATGCGCATTGCATGTGCTGCGCATATCTCATGCAGCTGACTTGATATCAGCTGCATGAGATATGGTAGCAATTGTGCAACGCGCGTTGCACACTGCTTTGGCCACCTCCCAGCCTAGTAAATTAGCTGGGAGGGTGGCAAACATTACAGCAAGCAATCGAAGTCGCTTTTAGCGACTTCAATTGCTTGAAAGATACACTTCCAGCCAGGGGAAACCTGGCTGGAAGTACTAAATTGCAATGTAAGGGACCCAAGCCAATTTCAAAGGCTTGGGTCATAAATTAAGGTTTCTAAAAAGCAGCCAGTATAAATCTGGCTTCAATAAAAAGTAAATTTTTTAAATAAAATACATAAAAAAATAAAAATTTGTTCAAATAAAATATACAACACTCTTCAGCCAGTAAGAAACAGCCTTCCTTTGTTACACATAGAAACAAAATCAAATGTTTCTTTCATCAACATTGGCCATGTTTCAATATTTTGAACCAAGTAAGATCAGGAAAAAGGTCACGGCAAAAAAATTGCATAATTAAAAGTCTCCCAATTTAATATGATGCGGAGGTTCATATTTTAGAAATAGGTGGTGCACATTATAGTTCCCTTTAAAAAAATTCAAAAATGAATTAATTTTGGCGCAATGTAAATTTAAATGTGATGAGTGTATGTTTTTTAGCTACGTGAAACATGGTAGCTAGAATTATGTGGCGTCAATTTTTTTTAGATGTGAAATTCAGTGTTCCACAAATGTGCATCTGTACAACATGCAGCCAAGTAAATTCTAGCTGGAATTAGTATATGCATAGGAAAAAATGATCATGCTGTGTACAGTGCCTTGGCAAAATCATTCTTGGAATTTAGATGAAGTTTATCATATGACTTGGAGAGCTGCACTTTTTTGAAAATGTGATCAGTGAAAATTCATGATATATACATCTGTTTGCCACCCAATTTATTTTTCCTTTCTCTTTCTCACTTACCTTTTTCAAAAATTATCAATCATATTTTTGCTTTATCATTTTGAATTATTGGTACTATTTTCTTGACCTTATCTGATTACCGGTAAGCAAATTTTTCTTGCTATTGCATTTCATATCATTTTGGTTTGTTACACTTTTTTACACTTTTGACAAGTTAATCTAATGATTCTAATTCTGAATTTATTTTTATGGTATCTTTTACTGTACCCTTTTGATTCATTATAAAATAATTCTTTTTCAGTTAACTTAAAGTTTTTTTATTTGTTTGTCAATTTACTTTTCTTTATTCCTTATCAAAAATGTTCAATTTATTTATCTAGCCATTTATTTTTTAAAACAGTGATTATAAAATAAACTTTATAATTAATTTTGATCAATCAGCTACAAATGGAAGAAAATCTTATAGACATGTAAGTTCATGTTTTGCTTATCATTTTTCTATATTTCTTTAATACTTTCTCAACCATTATATTATTAATATGAAAAGTAAAACATCATCTCGTACTTGCTGAAAGCATACAGGATAATGTTTTGCTTTTCATAATAATAATTAGATTGTTTGTACTTTACCTTTAATTTATTGATTTTTAAGTTGTTTCAAAGTCTCGTACTTGCTGAAAGCATACAGGACAATGCTACAATTTAAAAATTAATAATTTATTGAAGTATAACTTTCTAAGTCAATATATTGATCAGAGCAAGATTTTTCATTTTATATATGTGGATATCATAATTCCGTAAATTTTTTAATATTACTAGTGTATTGGAGTTATACTTTCATTATATTATTAATATTAAGTGTAGAGCCAAATCTCGTACTTGCTGAATGCATACAGGATAAAGCTATACTCTTTATATGTATAATTTAATAAAGTATACCTTTGAAACGCTTTCTTAATATTTGAAATAAAGAAAAAGTATATAAATTTACTAATATGTAGATATGCTAACTTTTGTATTTATAATATTGAAGATATGATAAAGTTAAAGGTATCATTGACTGATAATTGAAATTATGTTACTATTTTCTAATTTTTGATTTTTTTCTATTTTAAATCAAAATTGAATTCTCTTAGGATTGAACCATCAATGAGTAAAGATTTGAAAAAAAAACGGCCAGGGAAGAACTCTAACAATAGGTGGGCAAAAGACATTGCTACTGGAATGAAACTTGTAAACGCTCTTGGAATGGATACAAACGGGAAGAAGCCACATTTCTATGCACGATCTTATGCAAATAATATGACAGATTGCAATAATTATTACAATTTTTTTCCTGGATGTAGTATTTATAAACCAAAAGGTGTCTTAATACCTAATGTTCTTGTGCAGAATTTTGAAATTCATGAGCTCAAAGAACTAGATATGTTAGAAGCTACGGTGCGATGCATTAAGGATCTTTCTTACTGCGAACATGAAATTAAAAATAATGGTTATCATCAAAGAGCTGGTGGTTTTGGAAAAATGTTTGGTGGTTGCTTTATTTTAGATAGAAAGAAATCTTTACATATTCGTAAGTATCACTTTTTTTAATCTAAATACTGAATTTTTGAATGCTTTTCCTTGCAGATGAATACACTGATGATATTGTAAAAACGGATGAATATAAAAAATGAATGAAGAGGATTGCAATTTACTTTGAATATTTTTTTAAAAAAATATCATATGTAAAGTACAATGAGGCAACTAATCTTTGCGCAAAACTTGGTATTCCTGGATTTTCAAAAGTTTCTAGTGAAGAAGAGGGTGTACCGTTTGCTAGTAATTTAACTTGGACATCTGGAGGGAATGGTAATGGGTTCTCTAATGAGGTTCATCTCGATAAGGATGCAAGTGAGTATACTTTAGGAATATTTTTTCCTAAAGATACAGAAAAAAACACCATTCATATGAAGTATGATAAGACCCAACCACGACAAATAGGTGGAGAACTTATGTTTCCCGAAATTCAAAGTAAAATCAACTTTGAAGCAACTAATGGAATAACAGTGACATTATGGCCTGCCAATCAACTAAGGCATTTTACCTCAAGATGTCATGAAATTCCTGGCTTCACTAGGATAGGTTCTTCTATTCAAATCAGCACTAGACTTTTTCATGCTATAGAAAAGCTTAATGTTTTTGATATTGATGTTTCAGAATACTTAGAAATTAAAAAAGAAAAATTTAGGTTAGAATATTTGATTAGTGCTTTGAGAGTTTTTTTGAAAAGAGATGACTTAATAGAGGAAGAAATAGAATAAGCAAAGTATTATTTATCTAATGTTAAGACAAATCTAAAAAATCTAGATATATAAATATTAAAAATTTATATTATATATACACAACTTAATGCAAATTTAAACATGATAAATACTGGGAGTAGCTGTAACATTTTCAGTTTTGATAATTATAGTATTATCTATTTTTTTTATTTGTGAAATAAAATAATTTTTTTTCATAATATTATAAGAAAATTTGATTTACTTTTGAGGAAATATATAAGTTGTGAAATATTTAAATGTCATTTTTATTAAATTGGTAGCAAAGGTTCTAAAATAAAAAAAACTATAATAAAGAATTTGAAATATATTAGCCATAAAAATGTGCTTTTAATGCTACAAAATTAACTGTATAGTATTTTAGGTCAAACAGGCTTATTAATAAAAAAGTTAATAATAAAGAGTTGAAGAAAGAATTTTGAATCAATAATAGATTAAATTGTATTTTTTTAAGAATGTACTCATTTAATTATTTAAATTGTTCTACTTCTGATTAAAAATGTTACAATCAACGAAAATATTTGTAATAATTAATAGATTATATAATATAAAAGGTAAAGTAACAAAACTAGAGCAGTTATCATATTTTTATATAAACAATAAAATATTTAAGAATTTAATACAAGTATTTGAAATCATATAATTAGATTTTAAAATCTTTGTTATTGCTGGACTTACAATAATTTTTTTTAATAATTAATTTAGAAAATCATGTCAAAGGTTACTTAATAAATTTCAAAGATGGTCACATTTTTGACGTATTTGAAGGAAAATAACTTGAATTATACAAGATATATCATATAGACAGAACTTTATCTATTTACATGTTGGAATATTAATTTATTGAAAGGCTATTTTTAGCAAAAAAAGGTGATACTGGCTGAATGGAGCTCCAGTGATTAAGAAAATCTGCAGAAATAGCCCTAGCAACTCCCGGAGGACTTGGGGTATCAAATTTTAAAGGAAATAGATCACACTTGCCTATAAAAGGTTTTATTAATGTTAAAATATAGTTATTTAAATTTTTCCAAATTATTTCTTCCATCAAATGATTTTTTTTTCATGTAAATTAAGAAACTTAACTTCTGATATTACCTCCAAGCAATCAGCTGCTGAAGCCAATCTATGATCTTGAGAGCTCAGAAATAAACCACGGACACCATCGATTATATAGAATGTGAAAGATTGATATCGGTGGTGGGAGTATTCAGAATTTATTTTGTTTAGTGCAGCCTTTTGTTTCTCTCTCATTATAGTCAGTTCAGTATTTTCGTTTTTCTCACTTGATTGTTGAGCTTCACTAGTCTTGCCACTTGATATTGTTGCAGCACAATATTTTGATTTAAGAATGATAATTGACATAATTATATCAATGATAATATTGCTGATTTGAAGAAGAGTTGACATTGATATATCACGGGTTTGAAGTGCAGTGGGACCAACTTCTAAGCCATCAGAAATCGGACTCTTCAGATTTGAAAGGTGAGCTAGAAGCTGAAGACCACGTTCAATTGGACAATCTGAGTTAATGTTTTGATGTGATGGAAGCTGGCTGAATTCATGTGCGGTCAGATAAAGTGAAGATGATATAAGAGATACCCATGAAGAATGGCAGTGGTCACTTGGGATCATTAATCTCATGAGCATTCGGATAAGATTGGATTCAGGGTGATCCGTTTTCTTTGTTGAGGAAAGAATTTCAGTATTTAAACCATCAGGATCACATAAATCTTCCATTTTTTTGAAATCAATATTATTGAGTACCCATAGCTGTGAGCTATCAATCTCAAAAAAAATATTTGCTACAAAAGGAAAAAAAAATAAGTAAAAGAACAAAAGTCAAGACTAAAAATTATGGTAACTTACATAACTCAGTAAGTTTTGAAAGCCAATCTTCTCCACAAGATTTTTCCCAATGAAAAGTAAACATTGGAATATTTGACATGGGTTCTTGGGAAGAAGTAGAAGAGCGTAATTTGAGGAGAGTAACAATTTCCAACCACGACCTGAGGACCTTTTCCGTGCTGATTCTACCTTTATAAAAATTATGAATTTTACAGAATTCCTCCTGCAAATCAGATTCTTTTAGAACTGAGGGTGAATAAGTTAGAGGTTTTTTTGATATCTTGATTGGAGTTGATTTCATTGGTAGAGAAGCTTTCAAAGAGGTCAAAGTAGGTAATTTAGGAGGTGATGGGTATTGCTTCTTAGAAATGAAGTAATTTGGTGATGAGCTGTTTGAATCATCATCTTTATCAAACATATCAACATGTCTTGAAGAAGATTTTAAACTTTGCTTTTTTTGATGAACAAGCATAGCTTCATATTCTGACAGTTGATCATCGCTATTTTCATTGCTCTTTTCATCATCTTCATCAGGGAGAGGGCGTTTATGGATGGAACAATCTACAGCAGGTGAGTTTCTGGTACAAAATATCAAAAGAAAGATAAAAAGTACAATATGTAAGCAATAAAAGAGATATATGATAGAATTTTAAAGATAAAAGAATAACAATAAAAAAAAAGGAAACAAGAATATACTCATTATCAAAACCTTTGCTTTTTTTTGAGATTTATTATTTGATACATCAGAAAATTCATTAGCAGAAGCCGGTTTAATACGTCGAACAAAAGAGGAGCCTTGGGATAATCTCTTTTTCTTGGAGCGGATAACAGGTGTTTCAAGATTTTCCTTAGAAGTTGAAGCATGAGTTGAAGCTGATGGTTCATCTGTCTCATCATCATCCCTAATGACAATGACTTCATCAGGAGGAATCATACCCTCCTCATAAGCTACAAATATATATGAAGAAAAAAAAATATTAATAATCTTATCTACTAATTTAAAAGGAGACAAAAAAGGTGATGAACATACATTTTTCAAGGCTTTTCACATATTGGAGTAAGTCATTACAAGGGTTAGATAAATATGAAGGAGAAGGATTATTGTTAAGGATCTTGAAAAGCTCTTCTGTTTTATCTCTAGCCAATTCAAGTAAATTGCGATACTCTACTCTCGTTATTTCCTGCCTCTCATTGCTAAGTACAGGAGGGTTAGGTGCCATGCCATGTGGCAGACATGGTGCAAGCTCAAAAGCATCAAAGCGAGTATCAATCAGAGAGTGGGATGAAACACATTTGGGTGCTGGAAAATCAAATTTTTGAAAAAAAAAGATATAGAACATAAGTGAAATATATAAATTAAGAGAGAGGAACATGATATACATACAAAGTGGAGGTGTAGGATTTTGTATACTAGACATATTGATTAATGAATATTAAAAAAAAGTATTTGATATCAAAAAATTATGATGTAATATGATGAATAATTATAAGAAACTCTATTCTAGAAAATTGAAGTTGATAATTTAATAGGATTAAAAATTGAATAAGATTAAAATTAAAGTGAGGATGAAAGAAACAGAAAACATAAAGAGGGGGATTTTATATTATTTGAGCTTTTTTTAACATGTATTATTCATAGTGGGGTAAACTGAGTAACATGCTAAATCACAATCTGTTTATATTGAAGCGAAATTTGATGTAGCTAACAGAAAATACTAGTAATTCTTTGGGGAATTTTAGTGTGAAAAACAAATAATAACAAATGTATATCCCATATGCAAATTGCCACGGGTAAATACAAAATTTTTTAAATTAGAATTTACTCCTAAACAATGGAGATACACTTGATTAGTATATTATATGAAAAAAAAGGATAATCCTTTATGAATATTTGTTAAATTTACTTTCAGATGACAATGCGAGATTCACATATATACTGATATGCCTCATCAAACAAGAAATTAATTATAAATATAAAATTGGTAACATTAGAATTTAAGATAAGAATTTGTTTTTTAAGTGACAGGAGGAGTGTCAGGCTAGGGTGTGGGCACCGTGACCAAACCTTTGATAAACTTGGATACAACGAAGGGAAAAAAAAATTGAATAGTTTTATTTTGCAATATATCTTAGTCTGCACAAGATATTGCATTGTTGTCCCTAACTATACCAATATTGTTACTTTTCAAAAGTTATAGGACTACTAAGTTGATAAAATATTATTATGAATCACCCAATGAAATACCTTAAGCAACATTCAAAATTATTAAAATATTAATATTCAATTTGAGATTTGGATTAGCTAATTTTTCACAACTTACCACAGTTTTGATTAATATAATAAAACTTGAAAAAAATTGTTGAGATAACCTAGAAATGGGTGCAAGAAAATGATGAAACATATGACTTGAAACTTAACTCATACACTATTGATAAACTTCATGGATCCTGATTAATTTCTATCGAAATTAATTTTGAGACTAGCATATTGAAATTTAGCTATCACCAAGTACTGTAAGTGCCATGGTTTGTATTCAATATATTGGTGTTGAAATTAATTTTGATAGGAATCAACAAGTATCATATGGCACCATGCATGAAACACTGACAGAAACCATCAAATTTATGAGGCAATGAACCTCATAATTTCGATCGAAATTAATATAGACCCCTGCATATTGAATACAAGCCATTTCACATGGACTACACATACATAGATAAAATTCAACATGCATGGCTTAAAATTAATTTTGATCGAAATTAACCAAGGCATTAAAACATCAATTTTTATATGGTGTACTTGATCAAACCAGTTTATCTAACTGCTTAGCTTACCTATACTTATAGGAATTTTATGCATAGTCCATGTCCATATTAATTTCGATCGAAATTAATGTTGACTAATACATAATGAATACATGCTATGCCACTTACACTTTCCAGGCATAGCTACCATTAAATATGCCAGTATCAAAAATTAATTTCGATCAAAATTAATGAGCATGATAATCATGAATTTCTGGAGTCAACTGCTTATTTTTATGCATGGTGCCTTGCCAACATTAATTTCGATCGAAATTACTTTTGATACTGGCATATTGCATGTATATATGCCTGGAAAGTGTAAGTCTCATAGTGTGTATTCATTATGTATTGGTCAACATTAATTTCGATCGAATTTAATGTTGACATTTGCATATTGAACCCAAGCCAGAAAACAACCCAGAAGATTCTTCATAAAACTTCCCATTAATTTTGATCTAAATTAAGGCTGACCATATACATATTGAATGGTAGTTATATCTGGTCTGAGTAAGCAGAGATTACTTATATTCAATATGTATTGGTCAACATTAATTTTGATCAAAATTAATGAGCATTTTGATCATGAACTTTTTCAGTCAGTTAGTTGTTTCAATGCATAATGTCATGCCAACATTAATTTTGATCAAAATTAATGTTGAAATGATATAACGCTTTTTTGCATGACATGTAAAGGACGGCAAGTATTTTTAAGTATTGAAATTTACTATACATGTTGAGGGTAAATATAAAATTTACATATCCATATTAATTTCTATAAAAATTAATGTTGACCAATACATAATAAATAGTAGATATGCCTGGCTAGTGTAAGTGGCATAGCTTTTTTTCAATCTGCACTTGGCAACATTAATTTCGATCGAAATTAAGGTTCATGATTATCATCAATTTATTCAGTCAGTTGCTTACTTTTATGCATGGTAACATGTCAACATTAATTTTAATAAAAATTGAATTTGACATGCCACCAAGCATTTTTATGTAAGATGAAAAGTAGGGCACTCTATTCTTAAGTAAACACATTACAATGAATATTGAGCATGTAAATATCATTTATACATTAATATTAATTTCAATCAAAATTAATGTTGACCAATAAACATTGAACACAAGCTTTACAACTTACACACACCAGATATATCTACCATTCAATATGTATATGGTGCTCACTAATTTCGATCGAAATTAATGAGCAGTTTTATGAAGAATTTTTTGGGTCATTTGCTGGTTTGGGTTCAATATGAAAATGTCGATATTAAATTCTATTGAAATTAATGTTGACCAATACGTAATGAATACACACTATGCCACTTACACTTTCCAGGAATAGACACCATGAAATATGCCAGTATCAAAAGTAATTTCAATCGAAATTAATGTTGGCAAGGCACCATGCATAAAAATAAGCAGTTGACTCCAGAAATTCATGATTATCATGCTCATTAATTTCGATCGAAATTAATTTTTGATACTGGCATATTTAATGGTAGCAATGCCTGGCAAGTATAAGTGGCATAGCGTGTATTCACTATGTATTGGTCAACATTAAATTTGATTGAAATTAATATGGATACATAAATGTGACATAAAGAGGTATGGACCATCAATTTGTTGAAAATACATTTTTATATCTCATACATTATTTGTTTTTCTTAAATAAAATGTTACTCTCTCTCAATATCACTTTATAACATTTACCAAGCTGCTTTGAAAAAAAACAGAATACATAAAATTCAATATAAGATAGCTATATTACACAGAAGATCACCGTTATACCTAAGTTATGATGATGTTGATGCTCTATTAATTGATTCCCGAATCTTTACCAGATCAATATCAGCTCCAACCCCAAGTGACTCACGTTCATTCACAGATAATCCTTGCAAAAATGTTGCTGAATAGCAATTCTTGGGGAGGTATTTGGGAACATTAAATATACCATTTTGTGCAACTGTCCTTTCTGATGACCGTGAATATGTTTTTAATGCTGATTTTTTTTTGAGCTGGTGTATGGGCTAAGTCCTTTGTCATCTTATCCATTTTTTTAAACAAATCATTGAGTTCAGGATTTCGCCATCCAGGAATAGCTTGGATAGGTGCAGTTGGGGCTGGTTCTGGGCCTTCCTCAATATCAGAGATGCACCTAGTATCATGAAAAAGCACAACAAAACCTGGCACATCACTGCAGAGATCTCTTGCTAACTTGTAGCGTGCACTAGCAATCTGAATTCCAACTAATACAGCTTCATAATAACAAAAAGCAAAGTAAAATAAAAAACTTACCTTGGTCCGATAACATTTTACTTGTGCCCTTGCCCTCTTTTCAATCTTTTCTCTTGCTACCCTTTCTTCTTCTTGCCCAAACAACCTTATCATCTCCTTCCCCTTATTAACTACCCATTTCTCAATAACACATTGAGTGAACTGAAGCTTTGACTGATCGATTGTATTCAAGGTGGTGAGCCATCTGGTACAGTGGTCGCATACTATGCTTCCCATGACTTGATTCCAAGTTGATTCTGAAAAATCACGGCAAGTCCAATCAAACGCGAATTTCCTAAAACCTTTTTCTTGCAATTCACGCTCTAAGTTTCTTTTGACAGAAAGTGGGATTGGTGCTCCTCCTTTTAGTCCTCGAGGCTCAGGTGCTGGAAAAAATTCGGGTAGTCAAATTTTGGATCGCAAGAAGGCTATAGAATTGGTTATCAGAAATTGTCGATCAGCTGCAGAATTGGCACGGTTAGAAGATTGGACTTGGGTTAGGACAGTTTGAATGGTTTTTAGTTTGAATTGGCTCCAATCTTTCCAATTTTCAATCTCCAAAGGTGTTGGGCTCACAGGATATTTTGATATTTGTGTTGGTCCCCCAAGACAATACTTCAGAAAGTGGTAAATATTTCTATTTAGACTGTCCGAGCTCCTGGGAACATCATTCCTTCTAACTAAGCCTCTTACAGCCCTTAACCCCCGTTCTCGCTCATGAGACTCTGCTGAATTGAGTCTGTGGTAATCACTGATACCCATAATGATTGAGGGATTCACTAACAATTCAAATAAGTTAATTAAATTGGTTATTTTTCAATAAAAGAATACACTACAAATTTGACTTACCTGCTCCACTTGTGCTTGCTCCTTGGTTAGGCTGAGCAGATGATGATTGGTCTCCGAAAAATTCCCTCAATACTTCACTAGCCCAATCTCTTCCTAGCTGATCAGCTTGAAGATTAGCACTTTCAGAAGCAGAAGGATGATTGGGATTAAAATTTCTCGGTTATGAATGAGACTCTTGGCCTGGATTGGGATTAGGTGGTGGGTTAGGATTAGGTGGTACAGATTGAGATGCATCTGGAGGTGGATCAGCAGAGGATGGTGGAGGAGTATTTCCACTATTAGTATGTTGAGGTGGAAAACAATCAGAATCAGTTGGGTCAACAGACATCCCTTCAAAATTATCATCCATAATGAACTGTAATAAAATAAAATAAAATAAAAATAATCAGTTGTTAAAATTTATACCTATCAAAGCTAAAGTAAAAAAAGATACTATGTATATAGTCTTGTAAACGTGTATGTTCTCTTGTCGAAAAATAAAGTGAATAATATATAGCTATCAGCTAAAGTTGGAAGGTCAAACTATTTATAGTAGATGAATGAGCAAGAAGATCATTCATTAAGTAAAAATTTTATCATATTTCTCATTATCATGATTTTATTTCTTTCATTCTTACATTTAAGATAAAAATGACTCATTGAAAGCATGGGTTCTCTCGCAATAAAAGCAACCAAAGTAATTGTTCACTGATTTATGATAAGGTAAGTTGGATGAATTGCATTTTTTAATCGAGCATTGAATTATTTCTTTCACCATTTACAAATATCACCAATCCTACAAATTTCCCCAATCCCAAATTAACACAAAGATGTTAGTCAAGAGAAAATAAATTTGATTAATTTTTTCACTCACTACTGTCTGCAGTCCAATGGCAGTGACAACCTCGTCTTTGATTCCAAACATTCCTTTTTTGTGCTCGACAGTAGCTGCATGTCCAATTATTGCATCTTTCTTAATCACAATTTGAGTTGCTTTGGCTACTCTTACTAACTGACAATGCACTTGTGGGAAAAGCTCATAGGGATCCTTTGATGTTTCTTCTGGACGGAGCTCTTTGAAAGGACTTACTATTAAATATATTTGATCATTCTCTTCCTTTGATCTGAAAAGATCATCAATTTGCCCAAACTGGCTATCTTTTCCATAGTAGAATTCAATTGTTGAATTAGCAATGTGTCGATGGTAACTAGTAAACCTCTTTCCATGTATCAATATTCTTGCTACATTTTCAACTACCCGATCCCCACTTTTCTCCAATGGTGTCAAAGCCCGTCTTGAAGTTTCTTTTCCCATTTGTGCCCTTACCCATTTAGTAAATAATGCCATACTTAGATGGATCCATTTGTTTTGTTTATCAAGATCAATATGGATTTTTTTAGTCTCACATTGATCATTATCTTCAGCTTCACCAAGATCTAATACCCTAGACTTCCAATACCAATGTTTGAGCATTGTTAGTGGTATCTCTCCTGTGGTAAATATTAATAAATCAGCACAGCTGAGTTTTTAAATCATTGCTTACAAACATTACATATGTGGATGGTGATTGTTTGGAATTTCAGATAATATATGATTCACCCGCTCTCCAGACCAAGTAGCTGTACCTGATGGTGGACCAAGACGCTTTATCATTTCAGAATAATGTTGAGTGATATGCAGATTTGGCTTTGCATTAATATTCTTCCAACCCTCTTCAAGGCACTCACGATACTCTAACAGAAATTGATCTAGATCTTTAAGCTCATTAGTCTGTATATTTTTTAATGTCAAAAAATTGGTGATCAAGCATAATGTTACAAGTGACTTGAGAAGATAATATTCTCTTGGTTTATCAGCTGAGGAAGCTGAAGATTCAGATTCTTTAAATTTTTCAAACCAAAGGGGTATAAGTGACAAAGGGAAGTAGAGAGTATACAGCATGTGCCATTCTGCTGCCTTTAGGGATCCTGCCTTTTTAGATCCTACTGATTTTGGAACTCGTGTTAGCCAGGAAGGTCTTCTTACTTGATCAATCATCTTCCATACAACCTGTAGCTCTGCTGCTGTGATTCGTGGATTACTACTACCTTCATTTTCTTTCTCCTTACCTTTCCTTTTATTTTCTTCATCTCTAGCTGTCTCATTTGATGAGTGAGATCCTTCACTCTGTGATATGCTAATGCTTCTTTGCCTTAAGTTATACAATGAATTCCTACTGTCACTGCTGTGAGACTGTATTGAGGCCACATCGCTATATGGAGGAATAAATTTGGAGCTGGATGACCTACTCTGGCTTCTTGATCGATTTGTTCCCAATCCTTCATTATCTAGTCCATGATGACTTGATGACTGTCTTGAACTCGTACGTCTTTGCCGCTTGTGCTGTCTCGTGTGTCCTGTATCATCATCATTATTATTCGTGGTGCTTAAGCTACTTCTACGTTTTTTCGAATGTTTGTGCAGTGAAGTATCAGAAAAGAAATCATCATCTTCTTCTCTTACATGCCAATTTTTATCCTTTTCCAGCTTTCTTTCTAGATCTTTTGCTGCATTTTGGATTTGAAAATAGCTTAGACTGTGATCTTTTAGGTTGCCAAGCATATGTGAATGCATAACATCAATTGAGCAATATTCAGTTGGACGCCAATATTCAAGGTTATTCAGCTCACTCCATCATACCCCATGATTTTGAACAATTGATACACGCTCCCAATGTGACTTAGAATTTTTCCACTTTGTTGCCCAGCACATATGATCCTCATGATTCCGTAATGAAAAATTTCCCACATTCTTTTCACTAATTTCATCTTTAGAGATATTACAGAAAGAGCAGAACATTTTTGCAGAGTGACTCGAAAAGCCAGCCAATTTTCGTATTGCAGGAATGTCACCTATCAAAGAGAACAATGCAACTCTTAATTTCCGGCCTCTTGATAAAGATGTGTCTTTTCAATCAATATACCATCCCATAGAGTTTGTAGATCATTAACCAGTGGTTTTAGAAGGTGATTAAGCTGTTCACTTGTGGGTTCTGTTGGTCCGGGTATAATAGCATACAAAAAAAGATTTTCCATTTTGTATCTATCTTCTTGAGGTAGGTTCATACACACCATCATAATATTGCCTACAGACTTCTGATGACCTCCAATCCTATTGCCACCAGGCCTAAACCAGTCGACATATAAAGTAAACATTAAGTTGCCTGAAGTTATCGTATATTCATCATCATTGCTATCCAGAGCTGGAGTGGTTATGGGAAAGTTTTTCCAAATTGAACCATCACAAACATCCTTCATCAAATCATACTCTACACGTTCTGCCACAGGGGTTTTCTTCTCAATCAGAAGCTCAAATTTGAACAGTTTGATCTTTTCCTTAAGCCAGTCGATAAAAGAATGGTGATGAAATGTTTTAAGAGATAAGTATTTTACATGTTCTTGATGTTCCTCCATCAAATACAGCCTTTCATCACATTTAACTGCAATTTGTCCTGCTCCAAACATTTTTAAATAGCGCTTTGATGATGAAAGAAACAGTTGATTGCAACATAGTATAGATGGTTGAGATTCAGAGTTATACTCATAAAGAGAAAAGCTTTTAGGACAGCATGTTTTAGTGAAAAATGATTGATTGAGCTTTAATCGACTAAAAACTGTATCTATCGAGCATGGGACCAGGCAGACAATGCTATCAGAATCCAGTATTCCACTATCACCTAGAAGTTTGAGCTTCTTAATTTCTTCATCCAAAAATTGAGTTCAACCTTCTTTGCTCAAATGATGAATCAGAGAAAGCTTTGCTGCCTGCCACATAATTATTTGGCTATACCGTTCCCCAAGATTTGAGTTTCTAGAGACTGTTGAAGATACTTCTGCCCCCAATAGCAACTGCCCCTATGTAATAAATCATTGAAACATCATAAAGACTTTAATTCTCACATTGAACTATAGATATACAGCTTACTGTTTCTGTGGAGCGGGAACTTCCAATGTTAAGTGGATTGTTGGAAGAAATAACCATCTGGGCCTTCCTATTTCTTTCCTCTTGATGTTTTGCATAAGAATTAGAGCTTTTGAAAGCCATACCAACTTCAAAGGACCCAGAAGAAGTTTGATACTTTCTATTGACACATCCAAGATCTTGACATTGACATACATTAAAAAATGGAGGCATTGTAATTTTGATAATTGTAGGAATAAGTTAGCTATTCGAAGTTACCAATTGAAGGTATTCCTTTTTTTGAAAGGCACTAGCTAATATAAGCTACATTTTTTTATCAAAAGAATATGATGGAATATGTGTTGAAATTATTTAAGTTTAAATGTTTAATTTTTAATTGGATAAATTATATATTAATTTAAAGTTATGCAGTCTACTTTATTTGTATTCTGTATACTCTCTGCATTTGTACAACAATGCATGCATGTTTATCAGAATATTTTCTATCATAGAAAAAATTCTGTTGTACGCACAAGCATCTTAATTATTTTTCTATCAAATGCCTTCTGAGTTATATCTAACTACCCTATAATTATTTGATTTTGATAAAAATTCTTAGTTATGGACTATAAGAAAAGTAATCCATATTTTTAACATAATTATTTAAAAAATTACCCCAAAAATCAAAGTTAAACCCAAAAATAAGTTTAATATTTTGTAAAAAACAATCACAAACATATTTCTTTCAATTTGAAAATTGGTCTGTACTAGGTAGAATTTTCTATAAAGAAAAAATCAAAAATACTCAAATAATAGATGCTACAAAAGTGTAAACCTTAAAGAATTACATAAAAGCTGAAACCTTGTATAACTTTTCATACATAAATGTGATGAAGTGACACTCTAGTCTATTTATTCAGGTTGAAAAAAATTACTCAATAGAATATGTATTACTATCATATTGGACCAAAAATAATTTTTTGGTAATCAAAAAATGAACATAGCCTCACATTTAACAAATTATTTTTGTGGAAGAATTTTTTGAAAAGAAAAAAAAATCTGTTTCTTAAATGAGTCTGCTTTTATCACATAATCATTCTCTTTATTTTATACCATTCCTTTTGAGTTCAAGTTGCATATAAAAATATAATTTATGCATATTATAATTCCATAAAGTTGAAATATTTCTTATTCTTAATTTTTGTGATATTTCTCCTTAAATCAACTTTGATCATAAAGTTTTGGAGCTCAACAATTTATCCTTCCTCTTTGTTTAATTTAATTGAACACTTTCTTAATCTAATTATTTATGAACCCTAGTAGCTCTTACTTTCCTCATAGAAACCTGCCCACAAACACAAGAACACTTAATAGAATTTTTAATGAGACTTTTCCTCCATTCAATTCTCACTTTTGTAGATCTATACACAATTTTTGTCGTTCACTTTTGGATATGTCACCAGAATCAAATGGATGGAAACAAAACCCTACTGAAGAGCAATTAGACAGATTTTCATCATTCGACATGAATTCTTGCAACATTGCCTTTGAACTACCTCATCCAGAATCAAATTCAGCGGTTTCGGAAAAGTTTCCACCAATTTTCGGTGAATCTTTTATTGAGCACCTTCGCATGTGTGGTTTCCCAGGATCAACTTTTGCTTGGAACCTAGATTGGTTTGACAAATGGAACCAGGTCTTGGCAAATATTCTCATTAAACACTGGGACAATGCCTTAAAAAGCAATAATTTGATTGCATATCCAATTGACTCAACTCAAATTAGCTTCTCAAATCAAATAGGAGTTCTTCACCATTGGTTTTTAGGTCATGCTGATAGATTAAGACTTGGGAAGGATTCTCATAGCTCTCAAGAAATAATCAAAGTGAGAAAGCATAAATATAGAATAAAAAAAAAAGTATGAAAATCCCTTTTTTTTCAACCGTTTTTATTTATGACCTTTATTTCAAATAACAAAGATTCTTAGAATTCAGTTAACCGAACTAAACTTCTTAAACAACTTCCACATTGTGAAACTTATCACAATCTTTTCACAAACATCAAGTGTTGTTCAGACACCGAAATTGATAATGATGGATCGTTAAGACATATCTTAATGCAATGGAGGTTTGAAGATTTTTCTAAAGTTGCACAATATCTTGACCAACAACACTTTGATATTCGAGATAATTCAACCTACTCTGGAAGTGTGCTAAAGGACTTGGCCTTGTACAAAAGAATCAGTTTGGTTTCAACATTATCCCCTAACCTTAATCCTTCTCATGTCCCCCGGGGTTTGCCAAATGACTGTTATTCTCACTTATATCTTGCATCTCTAAATCCTCAACAACTCAGACTTTTAAATCCTCAAAATCCCATAAATTTACCTGCTCTCCTTGAAATTCTTTCTTCCTCTAATGTGAGTGATTGACAAACTCCCTTAATAATAGGTTTGCACACTCATACTCCTCATTTCCACTGTTTGGGACGCTTAGCCTTGAAAACAAAAACATAATTTTAATGATTACTATTATCATTAAAATTTATAGAAATGAAATTTGGCTTACATTGTTAGCTCCATTTTTTTCCTTTGAATCTTATACATGCTGAATTCTATACTTTCTTGTACAAAATAATTCAAAACATTTACTTCATTTTGCTGCCCCATTCTATACAGCCGATCAACAGCCTGTTGCTCAACTGCTGGATTCCAATTTGGCTCCTATTTCAACATTGAACATATAAAAAATTTAATATTTTTGTTCTTAATATGAAATAAAAGACATTGAGCTCACCATTATATATACATTTTGAGCACACCTGAGATCTATACCCACTCCTGAAGCCTGAATCGTTCCAACCAAAACTTGGCAATTTTTATTAAAATGGAATTCATGCATATTTTTGTCTCGCTTTGTCCTGCTGAGTTCACCTGTAAGCTGGGTATACCTAATATTGTGGTCATCTAAAGCCATTTTTATTCTATTTTGAAATATTAGAAAATTGTTTTTAATAAGCCAACACAATTTTGTAATACAATTCATTATAGAATCACTTACATCTGCAAAAAGTCTGCAAAGTTGGAGAATATAACAGCTTTTGGAAAATTTATACCCCTTTCACCAGACAAAAAGTTTTTTAAGTGGCCTATAAGATGACAAATCTTTGCGGAATGCTGCCAGGTGAAATCAAAAGTTGGAGTTTCATCCAGATTTTCGTAGATTGGATGGTTGCAGAATTTTCTTAAAATCATCAGCTCTCTTAGAAACTCAGATGAGTCCCAAGGGAAGTCAGTGCTTCTGGAGGGCCCATATCGCTCAGTGAATCCTTCTTGAAGCACATCAAGTTTAGACCTCCATGGATCTGCTAATTGAACTGATATCCCCCTTTGAATCTTTTTTGGAAGAGACAAAATTGCATCCTTTTTTCTACGTAGGCTTATGAATTTCATTAAGTGATTGATTGATTTAATAGAATTAGCCTTTCCTTTTTGCAAACCTGGAAAAAGGAAATTCTTCCATAACCAGTCTTCTTGCCACTTTTCGATTCTAAGAAAAAATATGAGACTTTGAAGGTCAGTGGGCCTGTTCTGAAGTGGAGTTCCAGTCAAGCATAGTCGGTGTTGGGATTCCAAGTCAAATATTGTTTGAGCCCTCTGCGAGTAAGGATTTTTAATGTAACTAAAAGAATATTTATAAAAATTGATTATAAAAATTAAGTTTTAAGTTTTAGATATAGAAATGGGCACTAACTGAGCTTCATCTAAAACAACTCTATACCAAAAGAGCATTTGAGTCACTGGTATCTTTTTTTGGCTTTGATTTTTTGACATCATTGGGCTAGCTATTTCATAGATCGTTAAAACAATAGCAGTTTCCTGTAGCTCATTGACATTAGTATTGTGACAATCCTTCCCATAAAGAACCTTGAAAGGAAGCGCATTATCTTCAAAGTGCACACTTATTTCATTGATCCAATTTGATAGTGTTGCCAGGGGGCATATAATCAGTGTGGCTGAACTCCGATTAATGCCTTCTTGATTTTCTGATACCTGGAATTGTCTTGCTTCACCTTGAGTTTCACTTATAAGAGAAAGAGTTGAAATTGTCTTTCCCAAACCCATATCATCAGCAAGTATTGACCCGTTTCCTTCAGGCGTTAATTGATTGTTAGGAAACTGATCTTTATAGTCATCGAATCCAGTTCTAAGCCAATGGTTGTCCTGGTGCCTCCACATGATATCCAACTTTTCCTTTAACATTCGTTCATTGTCAATCATAAAATTTATTGCTTGAAGTTGATGTGTTTTGAGAACTGTTTTGATTCCTTGGATAAGTTGATCAGCCTTCCAATCTTGAGTACTCTGAGATATTTGGAAAGAGCCTTCAAAAATTACATGCGGGATATTAAAAAAGATAGTGGAGTCGTAGTTCAGGATTGGACATAAATCGATTTGTGCAGAAGAAAATGCTTCTTTAGCAAGACTGATTAGTGTACTTGAAGAAAAGAGGCATCCCCAAAGTTGATACTGATTACCAAAAACTGGAACCAAGTAAGCATGAAAATAGAAAGGCTTCATAGGATTCAAGGCACTTCTTTGGTTTGAATGGTGAGATCCAGAGCCAATGTCACCCAATAGTGGTCCAATGTGCTGACTCTGCACTTGAGAAAGATTACCGACAAGGGTTGGTTTTCTTTCTTCAAATAGTCAAAAAATATGAACATTCGAATGGCCTCGCTGTAAAATCGTGGGGGTCAGTGAGTTTTGAAATCTTGAAATTACATTCATATAAATTTGATCGATTGTTATTGAGAACTGTCCAACACATGTGAGACTTGACATATTAAGTAAGAATAGTATCTGAAGATAGTGGTTGTTAAAAGATGAATTGAAGCAAAAAATGAAGAATCAGTTTTGAATAAAACAACAAAATAACTTTTTAGCATATGATATGCTAAGCTCATAATTCTTTCACATGTATTATTATTCTCTTTTTAATAAATATTGGAAGTAAATCAATGATAACTGAAATGAATAATATGGCTTAAAAATAAATCTTGAGCCTATAGAGTAAATTTTGGTTTGTGGAGGAAGAAAAATTTTCTCAATAAAAATGTGCTTTATCGTTACATTATAATCACAAAATAGAATAATTTCACTCTTATTACACTTATTTATGTTTCTGTCTAATAGTAAAATGCTTTAGATGTCAGTTCAAAATCCAAATTGAAACTACTACCTAGAACGATGTCTTGATACTAACATACTTTTTGTAAGTCTTTGGACAGACACTTATGGTGATCTCAATAATATTAAAATTGATTTGAATTGTATGTTTTATCAAATATCTATGTAGTCTAGTGTAATAATTGAGATACTACAGTTTAACCTTCTGTTACCAACTTGGCAAGAAAATATATGTAGATATTCTTAGAACGAATATCAAATTTTGCTTTCCACAAGATGGGAAAGTGAATATTATGATATGTTAAGTGATATGTTCAAGCTTTGCTCAATCTGTGCTCAGCTCAAAATCAAAGTAATCACCAAGCTCCAAGAAACCTGTGATTGAGTTTGGTTGAACCTAGGTCTAACTGATTACCAAATCTTTGTCCAATTAATTCAAATCTCACTACACAATATAGGGGGTGGACTTGCTAGCAAGTCCCCAACCTGAACTCAGACAGAACTCAGATGGAACTCAGACTGAACTCATACTGAACTCATATTGAAATCTACTTGAAGACCCACCTAAAACTGTTCTGCTGATTGTTGTTCATCCCTGATTGTATGGTTCCTTTGTCAATAGCTCAATGTGTTTTGAATCTGTGGTGAGTTTGGGTCCAAGGTTGCGGACTTGCTAACAAGTCCGCCCCCCGTATTGCGCGGTGTCTGGTTTCACAATGAACTCCCAACAGCCTTCCAACAGCTTTCCAACCACTTCCCAACATTTTTAAATGAGGGGTATTGCTAGCAATACCCCCCCAAATTTTCTGTGGTGTTTGTCATTGCTTCTTACACTTTTTAATGGTTCTAATTTATTTTCTAAAATTGATCTTAGAGGCGCTTATAATCTTATTCAAATTGCAGAAGGTCATGAACCACTGACTGCAATGCGCACTAGATTTGGTAGTTTTGAATATTTAGTAATGCCTTTTGGATTATGTAACGCACCATCTACTTTTCAAAATTTTGTTAATGACATCTTTCAAGATGTTTTCGAAAAAATTGTGGTCGTCTACTTAGACGATATTTTAATTTTCTCGAAGACACTGGATGAACATATTCATCATGTTGGACAGGTTCTAAATCGCCTTTGAGATCACGGTCTCTATGCCAAGCACAATAAATGCGAATTCCATCTTAAATCTATTGATTTTTTAGATTTTACGTTATCCACTGATGGTTTAGTCATGGACGACCAAAAGGTCCAAAAAGTCCTGGAATGGCCTGAGCCCAAAACCATTAAATTTCTCCAAGGATTTTTGGGTTTTGCCAATTTCTACAGAAGATTTATTAAAGATTACTCTAAAACTATTTCCAACCTTACTTCTCTTCTTAGAAAAGATATTCATTTTGTTTTTAATTCTACAGCATGAAAGGAATTTGAAGAATTGAAGACTGCATTTACCACAGCTCCAATTCTTTGACACTTTGATCCTTCTGCTTCCACGATAGTCGAGACAGACGCTAGCAATTATGCTATCGCAGGGGTCATTTCTCAATTCAATCCTTAAACAAAATTGTTTCATCCTGTTGCTTTCGAGTCACGCAAACTCATTGCAGAAGAATTAAATTACAAAATTCATGACAAGGAGCTTTTAGCTATTATTCATTGTCTTAAAAATGGCGCTCTTTTCTTCTCAGCCTAGATAGTCCTTTTCAAATCCTGACTGACTATAATGCTTTGAAATACTTTATGTCTTCCAAAGTGTTAACCAGGCTTCAAGCCAGGTGGGCTGAATTTTTGTCTGAATTTCCCTTTTCTATTTCCTATTTCCCAGGCAAGAACTGCATTGTCCCATATATCTTTTCATGTCGGGATGACGTTTACCCACAGCGGGGGGATACATTTTCTGACAAGAACCCAGCAAATGTGAAATAAATTTTCAACAAATCAATGTTAACAACTCATCAACTTAATTTGATGACAATTCAATCATTTCAAAATCCACTATCCAACATCCTCGAAGCTCAATCGAAGGACAATTAATGTTTAGGGATAAAAGACAAAATACTCTCAAAGCAAGGGGCCAAAAGATTTAGTATTGAATCAGGTCTATTAGTTTTTGAAGGTAGAGTAGTCATACCCAACAATAATGAAATAAAATTATGGATTTTTGATAGTCGACATGATTCTCCATTAGCTTGTCATTTTGGGGTTGATAAAACCTACCAGTTAATAGCAAGAGATTTCTTCTGGCCAGGAATGACCAGAGAAATCAAGGCCTATATAACATCTTGTTATGAATGTAATAGGAATAAGGCTCCCCATCACCAGAAGCATGGGTTGCTTCAACTGCTTCCTATTCCCTCTAAACCTTGGGAATCCTTATCGATGGATTTTATTTTTCAACTTCCTCTTTCTAATAATTTTGATGCTATATTAGTAATAGTACATAGATTTTCAAAGGTGTCTATTTTCATTAAAACCACTACTACTGCTACAGAAGAATATTTGTCAAAATTGTTTTTAGAATATGTAGTTTCCAAACATGGCTTACCTAATGATATTATTTCAGATAGAGGCTCATTGTTTGTATCCACATTCTAGACTCAACTGTGTCAACACCTCAATATCACAAGGAATCTCTCCACGGCCTATCATCCTGAAACCAATGGGCAAATGGAAAGGGTCAACCAAATCCTCGAAAAATAACTTTGAATGTATTTCAGTTACCAACAAGACGATTGGACCACATGGTTACCATTGGCCAAATTTGCTTATAATAACTCAACTCATTCTTCAACATGACAATCTCCCTTTGAAACTGTTTATGGAAGACATCCTCGATTCAACTCAATATATGTAGGAACTAGTCATCCTGCGGAACATTATCTTTGAACCATATCACAACTCCAAGAAGAACTTGAATCAAATTTGTAATTAGCGATTCAAAGGTACAAGGAACAGGGCAGCAAACATTGACAATCTGCTCCTTCTTTTAAACCAGGCAACAAAGTATGGCTTGACGCATGAAACATTCGAACAACTCAACCATCCAAGAAACTGGCTGAAAAACGCTTGGGAGCATTCGAAATCAACTCCGAAGTCTCTAAAACTGCATTTCAACTCAAGCTACCTCCTAAACTGCAGGCTATTCACCCTTTTTTCCATGTATCTCCCCTGGAACTGCCTCAAGAAACATACCCGGGCAGGAACCAACCTCCTCTGGAACTGGTCAAAGTAGAAGACCATCTAGAGTGGGAAGTAAGCTGTATCCTTGATTCAAGAATGTGCAAGGGCAAACTTCAATACCTTGTGGAATGGTAAGGCTTCCTCGATGACTCAGACAAAACATCCTGGGAACCAGCCATCAATGTTTCTAAGGCCCCTGAACTCCTAAAATCTTTTCATCTTAAATATCCTTTAAAAACAAAACCTTAGAACTCTCTTTTATTTTTCTCTTCTCTTCACTTTTCTCTTTTCTTTCTCTTTTTATTTCTCTTTTTCTTTCTCTTTTTCTTTTCTTTTCTTAAAATTCTAAAACTTCTTTTCTTCTAAAAAATCCTTACTCTGTTTTCTTTTTTCTTCTTTTCTCTTCTCAAAAGCTTTCTTCAACCTTCTTTAAAAATAAATAAATTAATTAAACAAATAAAATAAAATTAAATTAAATTAAAAAATAAAATCTTAAAAATCAATAATTCTATAATTTTCTTTCTTTTTTCTTTTCTCTTTTCAAACTTTTCTTCTTTCCCTTATTTCTTTTTCTTCAAACTATCAATTTTTTTTTACAAACTCAATACAACAATCTTTCTTAAACTTTACTTCAACCTTTAATTCTCTCTTTTATTTAAAATTCTTTGAACAAATTACTTCTTTCTTCAAATTCTTTTTTTCAAAAACTATTTTTCTTCTTTCTTTTCAAATAACCAAAATTCTTCAGAAACTTCAATAAATAAACTTTCACAAATAACAAATTTTTTTTTCTCTCATTAAATTTTCATTTCAAACAAAATTATTTTCAATCAACTATTTTTTTTTACTTAAATCTTTCTTTTTTCAAAATTTAAAACCAAAATTCCTTCAGTTAAACATTCTTTCTTTTCTTCTTTCATTCAAATTTTCTTCTTTCAAAATTAAAAAATTTTTTTTTTCAAATCTTTTCTTTCTTCCTCTTCTCTTTTCTTTTCTCAAAATCTTATAAAATATATATCAACATTTTCAATTAAAACAACAAAATAAAAGATAAATAAATAAATACACAAATTACTTTCTACTTTTTTCCTTCCTCTTTCTTTCTTCTCTTTCTCCATCCATTTCAAATTTTCTCCTGTATTTTCTCCAGAACCAACTTCTTCATTTTCTCCAAAACTACTCTTATTTCCTTACTACCTTTCTCAAATACCTCCTCTTCTCCTATTGGTACCACTTCCCCAATTTCTAGTAATTCTTCGGCCATGTCGAAGGAGGCAGCATTAACAATCTTATAGACCTCACCACTTAAATCTTTGATGAATCAAGTTCATCAACCTTGCCGAGGTTTCTTTGACCATACCTGGTCGAGAGTGTCCTTGTTGTCCTCCCTCAAATCAACCACTGGTTGATTTGCCTCAACTGGCAGCAATGGCGCAGCTTCCACAATCAGAGCCTGCGCAATGTCATCTGAATACTAAAACATAGGTCATCAGTAAAAAAATTTTTTAAAATAAAAAGAAGAACAGACTTACTTCAAACAATGGGTCAGCTTCTAAGAATAACTTCGGGGTGACTTCCACCGTCACTTCCTTCTCCTCTTTGTCATCCTCGATGACCATCCGCCGCTTCTTTGGTGTCCGTCTTGAAATAGGGATTTCATCCTCATCCTCTTCAACTAATTCATCTATCTCTTCTTTGACCCCTCGTTTTTTACTTGTGGCCTGGGTTACCCAGGTTGCCACAGTATCTTCAACCTCCTCCTCAGTCTCTCCCACCGACTGATTGTCCCCGACCAATATGTCCCAAATATCTTGGACCACCTCTTTGGTCTTCAGTATTACACAATATTTGTTTTTTGTAAATCGATGCTTGATGTCCGCATTTTTCAACAAGGCATCACACGCCACCTGTCTCCAGCGGCAAAACTCTCATTTCTGGTGAGGACCTCGTGTTGCCGTGCTTTCAACGCAGAAGTACTCCATTGATTCGCAGGCTGTGCATGCTTGAGAATACTGCAGGGTAATAATTCCACCATCTGATTTAGGGTGTGGATGTGTGGAAGTTGGGGTAGGACAAGTTGACATAATAAAGTATAAAATAATTAAAAACAAGAAGGAGAGAAATTAGTGTGGGAAAGTATGTCTCACACTAAACGGAGCTCGCGTTTTTATACCCGGGAATCTGTCATGCGCCATGTGACACTTGAGGCAAAATCAGCTCATTAAATCAATAAAACAGAGGTCTAAATCCATACTCGAAGCGCAGAAAGAAATTCTACATAGCAACTGCAACTTTCCTTTGTGTACTCACTATTCAACTGTGCTAGTCTAAACTCTAAATCTAAGTTAGTCAATCTCTCAATAGTGTGTCTTAGTCTTTTTCTCAATAAGAAACACAAAGTGCAATAGTCAATTTAATAGTCCACTAAAAAGGTTTATTAAAGTATCTGTGGGTTATTAAAAAGGGTTAGTGAGCATGGACGGAATGGTTAGTGGAGGATTAAAGGGTTAACGGATTTTAGTGAGGAGGGTCCAGGTGTAACGGGTGTAATTTTGGTGGTCTGTGGTGAAGGGAATGATGGATGGGTATGAGGTCAATGTGAGGAGGAGTAAAGGATATAAAAGGGGTTGGATTTTGGTTCGACATTCTTTAGAATTAAATTATAAAACGTATATATATTTAATAGTGGTAAAGCTTCAGGTTAAATCATTATTATTGTATCTTTCCATATTTTAACAGTAATCATTTCTCAATCCTAAATCTTTGATTATTGAGTTTCCAACCCTTTGTGAGATCTTAAGAATATTAATATTACCTTTAAATTTTATTACAATTCTTCTTGAACATATCTTGAAGCAGTAGCTCTTCCTTTGAGTCATCTTCGAATCACTTCCTCAAACATTTCCTCTGTGCTTTGAAGAAGTTTCTAAACTATTCTCCTCATCTCACTTCCAGGAACACCCTCGACCTTGTGCGTAGGTCGTCTAGTGACACCTTATTACCATCTAGAGAACTAATAAAGATTGGACCTTGTAAGGTAGCATGTATTGAGTTTATTCTGGGTAATGGATAAATATCATCCATTATATAAGTATTCAAGGCTCTATAATCCCCACATAATCTAGATTTATCTTTTTCATAATAGATTAAGACTGGGGAGATGACACAATATTTTAAGGTAACATCAAACTTCTCAATTATATTCATTTACAAGAGGGTAGAAATATTATCCTTAATATCTTTTCTCTTTGTGGGAGAAGCAGGATATGGGTTTTTCTAAAGGCTAGGAGGAGTATAGCTCAAGTTACAGGATAAAAAAAATTTCAATTCTTCCTTAATAACTCCTAATTTATGAGATCCATGAGCATAAGCCATTGGAAAAGAAGTAACAACGCAACTATAGAATCTTTCTGTTCACTAGTTAAATGATCACCAAATGAAGAAGTGTTTATTTCAGACAAAAAATTATCAATTTCTTCTTTTGATCTACCCTTAAATTGAATCAATGAATTACAAGATTTTAACAGATGTGCAGAAAGTTTTTTAGGGGAAGAAATTTTAAATTTCCTTCTTTATTCATGCCCAATTTGGGCCAATTTTTTTCAGGATCCAATTTGATACTAAACATGGTTAAGATTTCAGTTCTTGTAATAAACCAATCGCTTAAGCTGTAATTTTTTATCACAACAAGTTCACAAAAAGCTCTGACAAAGCCACCATTTTAATTAAAGAATACAGTGGTTTTGTATTTTCCAATGGGACAAATAACAGAACCATAACCTCTCCATTTTTCCGATGTCACAGGAAATAATCTACTATTATAATTTTCATCTACAGAAGCTAGTGCTTTCTCAGACACTAAACTCCAGCACCAGTGTCAAGAACAACCTCAACATATATTCCATTTATGATAACAGGTTCTCTCAAGGGAGATATTCATGTAGAATTATCAGTAATATCTTTTATAATCTCAGAATTTTCTACTGAAGATAAATAAAAGTTAAAAACTTCAGATAGATTATCTAAATATTAGAAATTTTTTTCCAACATTAGAACTTCATTTAAAGAATCATTGTCATAAGAGATATTACTATCACATTCACTAGAGGATTCATTAAGGTCAACTGCAATATTTTCATTTTAGTCAGTTTGTTCAACAAGATGAGTTGTCTTGTCACAAATATGTCCTTTCTTCCATAATTTGTTAAATTTAAAACAATTATATGTTGCATATTTCTTTGGTGCAACTGGGGAAAAGGGTTTACCAGCTTTCTTTGGGAGCTTTGATGAAGGTCTTTGCTGATCATTGTAGGATTTTAAGGGATAATTCTTTGGTTCATATCTATGGTTGAGTAGTACTTCATTAAGGCTATTAATAAAAGAAGAATTTTCTCTTACATGGTCAGCTCTAGCTACAATCAAATCTTTGAGATAATTTGGTAATTTATAGAGAATTATGTCTCTCCAAATATCATAATCCATTTTTGGATCTATAGATCTAAGAATTTTTGTTATTTTCATAAGGAAAAAAATAGGTTTTTCAGCAGAGGAGGATATATGTTTGGCATTCTCATATAATCTCTGTTGTGCCAACCTGAATTTTGAACCACCAAATTAATCCTCTATTAATTTTCTCCACTCATTCTATGTATAGTGATTTTTATCCAATAAAACATATTCATACCACATCAAGGCTACCTTGGAAGATAAAGAGATTAATTTAAAAAAAATTTCATCTGGCAATTTATAAGAATTCTTTAAATTATTAATTCTTTGAATAAAATGTTGCCAGTTAGATGAAGAATCACCATCAAAGGTAGGGTATTGATCAAGCTTATGCCAATTCTTACTGATACTAGGATTTTCAACTTTAAGGTTAGAAATACTCATAGTAATCAATTCCTGAAGCTTGGAAAGTAGTTCAGAAATTAAATTATTAATAGAAGAAGCTGGTTCATCATGAGTATTAAAATATTTTTTGTCTTTCACAAAAGATTTCATAGATTTATGGTCTGATTGTTAAATGGCCACATTAAAATGAAACAGAGACTTCTTTTTTCAGGCTGTTTACCTTTATTTCTAGTAGAAGAATGGGTAGTATTTTTTAACACATAGTAATGTTAATCATGAACAACTGGTAATTTAGAGAATTTTTCATCAATTTTAGACAAAGTTTTTCTTAACTTAGGAATATAAGAAATCTGATCATTAATTTTTGCAAGATAGAAAATTTCTCTCTTCCTTATTGAGCATTTATTACTCAAAGCATGGAAATCAATTTTCAATCTTTTCAATTCACTTTGTAAGGTCTTATTATCATCTTCAATGAAGTATTTTCATTTATGAGGGGTTTCAATTCACTAATAACCCTGTGCAGATGTTGATTTTTATCTGAAAGTGCTCTGTGATCATTTTTTAAAACTTTCTGTTGAGCCCTCTTAAAAAATTAGCCAGAAAAGATGTTGCTTTTATCTGAAATACTGAGAAACAAAAAGCATTTGATGCATTGAAAAAAAAATTAATGTCTGCACCAACCCTGGCTCTCCCTGATTTCAATAAACTTTTTTACTCTACACAGATGCAAGTTTTTTTGGACCAGGAGCTGCTCTTCACAAAAAACAAATTATTAAAGATAAAATTTCAGAATTAGTATTTTGTTGTATCTCAAGGACCTTTAGGAGCAGTGAATTGAAATATGGTGCTACTCAATTAGAGTGTTTAGCAGCTTTTTGGGCTTCAGAGAAGCTTCATTACTACTTAGATGACCAAAAATTATAATTTGTTATTGATTTTAGTGCAGTGAAATCTCTCTTACACATAAAAAAACCAAACAGACATATGTTTAGGTGGCAACTAGCTTTCCAAGAGTACAGAGGTAGGATGACAATTATTCAAAGGGCAGGTAATATTCATTCCAATTTGGATATGCTGTCTAGATTACCTCTTCCAAATAATAACTCAATTCTAGCCTATTTACCTGAAGATAATATAATTCATATACAGGGTATATATATTGTTGATATGGAAGAACAGTTATTGTGAATAACTCTGGATTCATATGAAAAAGATTCTTATTTAAGTAAATTATTTAAAATCTTAAATGATTCAAAAAATGTGTCAATTAAAGCTTTGATAAAAACTCTCCCTCTAAAATAGCAAAATGCGTTGAGTAAAGAAATTTTTCTATTGATGAAGTTTATATCTTTACAGAAGAAAACTTACTAATGTCCTTGTAATTCCTCCTTCAATGAAAAAACAATCTTAAAACTTTGTAATGATGACATATTAGCAGGTCATTTTAATCTATAAAAAACCATGGTCAGAATAAAAAATACTGCATGGTGGGCTAATATGTCTGAAGAGACAAAATTATATGTTTAATCTTGTGATTCTTGCCAAAAATCTAAGACTAACAGGTAAAAGAGCATGATAATTACAACATATTGAAGCACCTGATGCTCCATGAAAAAAATTAATATGGACTTTATCACTTGTCTTCCTGTTTCAGGTATAGACAGTTATAATTCTTGTTGGCTAATAGTGGATAGATTCACCAAAACGTGCAAATTTATTCCCAGACGTAATGATGTTTCCACCAAAGACTTTACCTTCTTTTGGTGGTCATACATGTTTAATATTGTTGGATTTCCTAAAGCCATTATTTCTGGAAGAGACCTAAAACTGACATCTGAATTTTGGATGTCTTTGATAAATATATGTAGCTGTAAGTTGAAATTACCTACTTCTCACCATCACCAAACTGATAGTCTAGCTGAAAGAATGATTCAAACTCCGGAAAATATGATAAGAAGTTATTGTACCTTTGGATTAGAATATAAAGATAATGAAAGATCTACTCATGACTGGGTTACCCTATTACCAGGTCTTGAATTTGCTTATAATAGCCCTATACACTCTGTAACTGAGAGAAAGCCTTTTTAGCTCTGGCTAGTTTATGTCCCAAAAACTCCTGCTCAAACTCTCAATAATAAATTATCAAAGTTGGAACTACATCCTGGTGTAAAATCTTTTATACAAATGCAACAACTATGCAAAAAAAAATTCTCTAATTTTTAATTATAAGTTATTTCAATATGAAAAGAAAAGATGAAATAAATCCCGTAAAGAATATAAATTTAAAAAAGGTGATGAAGTACAGATATTTAAAGTCCACATAAACTTACAGGGAAATAAGAAATTAAAAGATCCTTTTGTAGGACAATTTTTTGTTAAAAGAATGGTTGGTGATAATTTATTAGTGGTAGTATTGTATTCTCTATATGATTGAAATTATCCTGTTTTCCCCATTTCCCTATTTAAAACTTATAATTCTGACAGTGACTTATTTCCTTAAGTTAAGGAAGACCAAAGAAAACTCCTTGTAAAGTCATAGAAACAGCAGAAATTTTTAAAACTCTCAATGATAGAGTTATCACTTCTGAAAAAGGTACTGAATATTTATTGAGATATAAAAATAAATCATCTGAGCATGATGCATGGATACCTAGAAAATAAATTTCTAACCTTTCTACTCTTTTGAAAAATTATAAAAAGAAAAAATCATAGAATTCTTTTATTGTTTTTTTAGAGTGAGGGAATTTCAGCCAGGGTATTATAAGAGTCCAGTAAATATTATTTAAAATTTCTTGCACATAAAGAAGAGAAAAAAATTATTTAACTTATACATGCAAATTAAATATCATATTAAAGAAAATTCTATAACAATATTTATAATATAATTAAGAAAATGTTATGCTAAATGTTATTATTATTTGTATATACATTTAAATTAACATAAAAAAAAGTATTATATGCTATAAGAATTGGTGCATTTTTCATGAGCTTAATGTTTAATAATTAATTAATTAAAAACTAATATTATAGATTTAAATTATAATATAATAACTTAAATAAATATATATATATATTAAAAAATAAAAATTATGTCTCACATACAAAGATTATTAAAACTCTTTTTACTCAAAATTGAGTCAATAAATAAATTAAAGTAATTAAAAACAGTTTATTTGAATATATAATGTTTATTGTAATAACTTAGTGAATTTATTAAAATACTTACTTGTTTAAAGTCAATAAATATTATACTAGTATAATTAGTTTAATTTACTTAATAAATATTTTTTTACACTATATAAATTAAGTATATTAGAATTGTTCATTAAATATAGTATAATTTTTATATTTTATTAGAACTGATTTTTAATAAAATAACAAATGATGTTATGTGTTTAGTATTACTATAGTGACAAAATCTTTGTTTTATATCAATGTAGTATCCTATTTAAATGGATTACACTGTTACAGGGTTCAAGGGGTGGATACAATGGGTCATTTATTTCTGTTTTTGTAATTAGTTACATGTCAACCTCATTTTATCTGTTAAAATTAATCTTAAATTGTTTTCCTTCTTTTATTCTGTATATACCTTTAGTGATGTGTCAGAGGGACTCATTTACCTATAAAAAAGCTTTGGTTTCTCATCTTCTAGTCTGCATTACTTACATTTCCTTACAATTTATCAATTAACTTTTTTATTACAATTATACATTTCTTTCTAACCATTTTATTAAAGTGTTAAAATACAAATAAAATAAGAAATATATTTAAATAAAATTTTCTTAAAGAGCAGTTCACTGTTATATTTTGTTTTTTATTAGTATAGAGAAAACAAGTTACTTATGTGATTAAAATAAATCCTAACGTCCAAGACTTTTTTTGTAAACCCTTTTTTCCTCTTTAGCTGTTGCTGTTACCCATTTATTTTCCCATTTTATTTTAATTTTTTTCTTCTGTATTTTTTTCCTTCTTGTAGACATTCTGTCAAAATTAAATTATTATACTCTTGCAAGTCATTAAGCAGGTAATTTCTAACTTTTTTAAATTCAGATATGCATGTGTAATAAATATAAACAGCATAAAGCCACTCCACATAAGTTACTTTTGGCATAAAAAACATCAATTATTCAAATTTTTATTTTATGATTATAAATAAGTTAAAAAATTGTGCTAAATAATGTCAATTGATCAGTCAAAGTGAATTTGTTAAATTATGAAATTTATAGAAAATATATCCAGCTTTTATGGGATTTAAAGAACATTTTTTTATTTATTATTTTAATTTAATAATGAAAAAGTACATTAATATCACTTAACAATTTGTGTAACCTAAATACCAAAGTGCTTAAGTGTGCCTTAAACTATTCCCACTTAATATTAGGGGGTACAAAATTTGGAAATCCTCCAAATTAAAATACTGCTTTTTTCCACCAAATAAACCATGATTAGTTCTTCATATATGGCATATCATGTCAAAAAAACACCTTTTTAGTGAGAAATAATTTTAAATCTGTAGCTTAATTTCTGTTTCATTAAATACCTTTTATATAATTGCACATCTCTAACTTTGATACCCCCTATTAAGTACTTAAAACCTCTAAAAGGTGTGTATATGAATGAATTTAAAGGTTTTTATTAGGCATATATTGTAGTATATGATTAATTTTCTTTAATGTGTATTTATTTTATATACTTAAAAACTATACACATTCCTAATGCATGTGTCTAACACAATTAAATTGCTAATTCTACTCAGTCCTGGTTATCCCTATGCTGACACAAATTCTAGAAATATAAATGATGTTCTGATAAGATATATGGAATCTACATTGTTGAGATACTTGGAATAGACTATTGGTTAATGGTAATAGCATGTTGCTTTTGATATGAATTCCAAAATAAAAAGTGAACAGAACACCTGTCTGATCACTGTGCATATATAATTCAATCATGGATAATATTCATTATAAAAGTGATGTAATAAACAAGTTCCAAAGTTAATGAGGACACTTTTTATCTGGTCGAGGTACCTCCAATCAAGTTATAACTTGATTTAAGTTATTAATGCAATATCAAGAACTTCTAAGATGCACCTAGTCATGACACAAATTTTTATGCAGAAAAATTATCATTGGTCATGAGGATATTTTTATAATGGATATAAGTCAGGCTGTAAGATTTTCAAAAAATCTTTTATCAATTATGAAATTTTTCTTCTCAGTTTTGATCCAACATTCAGGAAGATAATTTTGAGAAAGTTTAGGCATCTTTATTTTCATAGTTAAAAAAATATCAGACCCTAATTCTGTAGGGTGAACTCATGAAATATTTATGCACATGTTCAAAAGTGTCATCCTGAAAATTAGACTGAAACTTAAATGGATACTTTTGTAATTAATGTTAGTCAGGCTGGAAGTTTAAGAAATATTATTCTTATTAAATTATTTTCAAAGAATAACTCTGAATCTAATTGGAAAATGACCTCATTTTGTACCAATACAGCATTCAATCCAGCAAGAATAACTAAAGAAAGTATGTGATGACATTGAGAATCTTGTTTGGTTTGTTGAACATATCTGTAAAGTACATAACAACACATTAATTCACCCTTAGAAATACTAGACTCATTTGACTTAGAAAAAAATTGTTGGTTAAACAAATTGGAGTTAGATAAATTGACAAAAAGCATGCCTAAGAAAATAAGTAATTCTTGGTTGAATTTTTATATCAAAATCAAATTTTGTGCTCATCATGATTATAAGAAATACATGGATATTGAATTAAATTAGAATTAAGTATAGGCTGAGAAAAAAATAATGAAAAATAATGAAAAAGAAGGATAACTAAAAACAACTAAGCACAGTAAAAAGGAAATTTAAAAAATGCCCTATTTTTGGAAGTGGTTAAGTGAGGGGAGAATTGAAGGACATTAATCATAATAATAAATATGAGATAAAAAAACTGAAAGAAAAATAAAAATTCAATTCTGAATAAAATAAAGAAACCAGGAATAAAATTTAAGTACCTGGAAACATATTCTCATCACAACTTAATCTTTTTTGTTTTATTCCGTTCTCTTTTTTCTTTATAAAATCAACATCTTGGAATTATAAACAGGTCTACTTACAATCCCAAAAACTCTACCAATAACACCAATGGTTTTGAAATCCATGAAAAGGTTAATTATTTATTGAATTATTCAAAAATGTGCCAATAAAAGCAAAAAATAGTTTTTTTCTGAGTTTAATTTTGTAAAGTTCATCCTTAATCCTCTACTCTATTTATTGGTATCACCAAAGCCAGGATTTTATTCTTTATTCTTATATAAAAACATTTTTAATTCAAAAAAATTAATTGATGAAAAAATTCATATTTTTTTCAATTTTTCTTTATGATATTTATATTATAGAAAAAAAATATAACCATTTTATAAATTTTTGAAAGGAAAATATATTCTTTTTTTGAGAAACAAGAGTGTTAAGTTTTGAAGAGAATATGTTTCTAGGAAAAGTAACACTGAGGAGGGAGGAAGGAGTGTGAGATGGGTGGGGTAATGAACTGAAGCAAACAATCCCACCAAGCTCAGTGACTTATAAATTAAGAATGGAATCTTGAATAGAAAAAATATACATGATCAAAGAAAATTCAACTAAATCCTCATATAGTGACACATTGAAAAATCTGGTGATACAATTTAATAAGGAAAAATCTGGTGTAAATTGAGGAGATGTTTGGAAACTTCACTAAACTTTTTGAATGTATTGTTAAACTGTGTTTTATATTGTAGTACACCCACATATTCAAAACTTTATTGAAATAGAATATCCCTAAAAAAATTTCTGCTCACTTATATAATAGAAGAAAGGGGATTGAATTAACAAAAAAGAAAAAAAGGGGTCTCATTAGGATCACCTGTTGGGGAGAAGTAGGGGAAAAAGGCACAGTGAATTTTTCAAAATTTTAGCACTTAATTCTTCAATATCATACCCACTATGTATTTATCTCTCTTAATCTCTGTAATGTTTCATGAGTATTTTTCATGTCAAACTAGTTTTAAAGGCTATAAGCTCTAACTAATGTAGATATAGGTAATAAGCAGGTAGAAAAGATTATATTAAATTTATTGAATGATTTTTAAAAGCTCTAAATACTTTCTGAATGATAAAGTGTTTATCTTTTGGTAGTGGATTTATTAATTAAGGTTGTTTTATAATTTTGTTTATCTCTTTTATACTATACCATTCATTAGGGAAGGGAAGGAAAGGGAAAATAAAAATAAAAATTGCTATAAAGCTGGTTTTCAGCAGGTGCTGGTGCTGGTGTTGGTCAGGTAGGCATGCATGTGGGAATTATTGAAGAATTTAATGAGGGTTGGCTCTTAAAAGGGGATTATGTGTTCATCAAAGGTGGAAAGAGTCCCATCACATATTGGAGACAGTTTCAAAGGATAGTGAGAGACTCTGGTACACCAAATAGCTTTTAGATCCAAAAGCCAATAAAAATTGAAACAGAGGTACATGAAAGGTCTTCATGATGGTAACAAAGTTTTATCTTCTCACATAAAAGATGAAATATTCAAATGAATATAAAAATAAAACTAAAATATATAAATAAATAAAAAATAAGAGTAATGTAAAGTTCTCAGAAATATATCCTCATCATGTTTAAAACATTTAACTGACTTCAAAATAATGACTCCAATGGCCTGAAGTGTTTAAGAATGATCAATTCATAGCCATAGATTCACAATATCATAACAAAAATATGGAAAATTGTGTATTTTTCTCATGGAATTATATTTCATTTCAAATTGTAAGTTTCAACTTTAAAACTAGTGATTATATAAAAATGAGACTAGCACCATTGGAAAGAGGGGGTGAGATATAGTCATATTCAAGAAAACAAATGATAAAAAAATACTTAATTTTGGACAAATTAATTGAAATTGTGTTAATCTTTTTTGTTATGTTAATGGGTCACTCTACTAAACTTCAAAAAAAAAATTGGAAAAATAGCTCAACAAATTATCAATTTTTTGACCAAAATAACTATTTTTTCAAATATGACTATATTTGTCAGCCAGGCTGTACCAGGAACCCAGTAAACGTTATGTTAATTTATTGGACCTGAAAGAGGGCATAAAACTATGCATTTTGTGTATATAAATTAATATTTTATTTCATAATAAAATTATATAAGTATCTTATTAAATATAAGTAAAATAAGTGTTATATTAATTTTATTGTTATATAAATTATTTATACATTTAAATTAAGCATCTTATATTTTATATTCTATAAATTATGGCACATTTTTATGTATTTAATAATTAATTAAATATAAGCATATATTATAATTATAAGTGTAAAATTAACCTATAATGTAATTAAATTAATTAATTAAATTTATATATTAAATAAAAACTTTCATATCTTATTAAAAAAAATATTAGGCACTTTTTTAACTCATAATTGTGTCATTAAAGTATTAAACAAGTTAAAACACTTTATTAAATAAATTATTAATAAGGGGTATCAAAGTTAAAGATTTGAAATTTTTTAAAAGGCATTTCATAACACAAAAAGAAAGCCAAAAAATTGAAATTAATTCTCAGTAGAAAGGTGTTTTGGGGGCACAATATGGCAAATTTAACAAAAATAATCATGGTTTATTTGGTGGAAAAAAGAGATATTTTAAAATGGATGATTTCTAACTTTGTTGCCCCCTAATGTTTTATTCTAAAAATTAGTAATTTTGTTAGAATAAGTACTTGTTTTAACTTAAAATAATTGTTACACAAATGAAAGTAGTTAAAATAATTAATTACTCATGCTTTATACTAAATTAATTAATTACACTATTTTTATGTGTTATAATAGTTCATTTTTATGTTTCACTTAAAATTGGTTTTTAAATAAAGTGTGATCAGACATGTTTTAAATTAAATTAGTTGTTTTTATGTGTCTAAAACTTATTTAATTACTCCCTAATTTTATTGTAACTGTTTGGGATTAAATTAGTGGATTTTAGGCTCTTACTCAAGTGTCTTAGTTAATTGTATCATGGGTTTCCCCTTACACTTACTTAAAATTGGTTATGTATTATTTTTATTTTGTCTTACTTTGTATATACATTAATGTGGCGCTTCAGAGGGCCCCTTGCCTATATAAAGGCCTTGGCTAGCCCCCCTGTAGCCTCACCCCTTATTACTTACTTTATCGTTTCTTATCATTAATATTATTATTAATATAAAATGTTATATTTACATTAGTTTTACTTATTGCACTTTTTTGCCTCTGAAATCTAGTTTAAAATATATATATAAAGGTTGCTTTAAGAGTATTTAATATTATTATTTTTTACTTAAGCAGAGGGAGTAAAAGACTTACTATATGTCCTCCCTTAAATATCTCGTTATAAGTTTTTTAACTTCCTGGCTCAAGTTTTGTCTAATAATTGTTGTTATCATTTCTTCCCTTCTTTCCTCTTTTCCTTCTTCCTCTCTTTTTCTCCTTCTTCTAGAAGGCCGGACAACAATTTAGGGCCTTTCTGAACAACAACAATTGTGGCCCTTTTCAAACAACAACAACAATTTCTTGACAATTGGAAAAACAATTAATGCACAGACCACCCTTGCGTGCAAGTTGAACTTTTTCTGCAACTGTGAATTGAAATGGGGTTCTTACATAAAAACTTATATATTTTTAATTTATATATATTTTAGAGTAATATTTTGATTACTATAGTAAGTTTCCCTTTTTACTTTTCAAATCTATATTAAATTTTTTATTGCAATAACAGTTTTTATGGCTTAATTGCTGGATCACTGAGTGTAATTTGGTCTTCCTAAATAGTTTTTTCCTATTTGACCATGATAGAAAAACCCTCTTATTTTTAGATGAGTTTTATTTTTGACATATTAATTTATGGTCATAATAAAATAATTAATTTTTTCTATATAAATATTGTTGACAATATTTGTCCAATATTAGAATTAATCACATAACTATTTTGAGATATATAGATATTGTGTGTATATTGGTTAATTACCTTAAAATATTATTTATTTTTGATGAGTTATTAATTTAATATTGTCATTTATATTCAAAATCATTGGTTTAAAATAATAGTACTTTGCACTTATTCTCAATTATTGCCAATAATTTGGTTTTATTTATTTGGGTGACAATAACAATACTTAGTGTTTTAAGTCCCAAAAAAAAATTTTTATTCTTGATTATTGTTTTAATAAATATAAATAATAATCATAATTCAATAATGAAATAAAATAAAATTTAATATAAATATTGTTGAAATTTATTCCAATAATATAATTAATCATACAATTATTTTGTAAGAAAAATTAATTTATATTGAAAATTTTATTTTGACATATTAATTTATATTCATAATAAAATAATTAAAATTTCAATATTAATATTGTTCACCTTACTTCAAATATTATTAATAATCATACAATTATTTCAAAATAGAAATAATTTGTTTTTATATTAAATTTTTATTTTTGACAAATTAATTTATTGTCATACTAATTAAATTAAATTTTTGATATATATATTGTTGAGAACTTCTGTCCAATATTATAATAATCATACAATTATTTTGAAATATAAATGACTGTGGGTATATTAAAAATTCTAATTTTGGCATATCATTTATTTCTGGTGAATTATTAATTTAATTTTGTCATTAATATTTGTTATTATTAATACTTTTTTTTTGAAAATAATTGAGTCCATTAGATAATATTTTGGCTTATTATTTTTTTAAAAAAAATAAAAAAAATAAAGTTTTTTCAGATTTTATTTTATTTTATATTTATTTATTTTTTAAATAAAAAAATAAAAAAATAAATTTTTTTGAAATAAAACTGATTAAAATTTTTTTTATTTAAATTTTCAGGCACAATGTCTGCAAATATTGGTAACATGACTTCCACTGAGAAGCTGAAAATTAATAATTATAATGAACAATCAGTAAGTTCCTCTCAGTATTCAATACTTTATATTCTGCTTCTTAATATATTGGACCTGCAGGACATTAATATAAATACAAAAATTACAGTGGATCCCAGAAAAAGTCATGATAAACTTTCAGCTGACTTGATAATGGAAAGTACTCATTTAAGTTGACAAATCACAGATTTATCAGCTCAATGAATGGCATTGAATGAAGAAAAATTAAGATATAATGCTAAAGTAGAATTTCTGGAGGACAAGATTCAAGAAATCCTATTCAATTTTAAGGTTCTAACTCAGAACATTTTCATACCTCACAATCAGCTCCATAAATGTAGACATGATCAAAGCTTGTTTAAACCTCAAGAAGATATTGATGGTTGCATATGGAGGTGTTAGTGTCTGATCACCAACTTATATCAACTTCAAAATTCAACTTCTCCTCAAGTTGAAAATCAACCGGAAAATCCTGAAAAAGGAGGCAAGAGAAAGAACAAGTAAATTTCATGTTCCTTGAAGCCATGATGTTTGAATTATTTGATAAGATCTTTTTATGTATATACTTGTCTCTGACTCTACAAGTATTCTAATTACCACTGGTGACTGAACATAAAACTTCAATGTAAATAAAGCCAAATTCAATAGTTGATTCAACTGAATATTATAATTTTTTAGTTGATTATCTGAATTATAATGCAGCTTCTTTTATTTAATCATGCTTTTAAAGCAATGAATGAGTCATAAATCCTGAAACTTATTATGTTTTTGAATAAAATTTCTGCATATTTTAAGATGAGTGATATGAATATTTTAATCAATCTCTTTGATTTGAAATATCAGACTCACAGTAATGTAATTATTTATTCCCACTTGTGAATAGAAATTCCTCTTTGGATATTTATTGAGACCATTTCACAGGAATTAGAATTGCAAAAACTGAGATATTTATTTCATAATATAAAGTTTTCTCACATTTTGACCATTCTTCTGATTCAATTTACAAAGAATAGTTTTGCTCAAAATACTTCAAAAAATATAAGTAAAAATTTTGACCATTACCCTAATTTTGAGAGTGATTCTTCATTAGATTGGAAACATTTTATCTAGAATATTGATCCTATAAATTGTTCTTATAAAATGGCCTGATGAAGAGAGAATTTTGAGACTAATCTATTTATTTACCAAAAAATATCTCACATGGTTATATCAGTTATGATTATACAAATAAGCATAATATGCCTCTCATTCATCTGGAACACCCATGAGGTTTATAATAAAGATTTTTTGAAATTCCTAGAGAAATAATTCCAACAAAATGCTTTAAATTATTAAATATTAAATTTTACAAAATAAAAACATTTGTAACAGATTTAATTTTAACCATAAAAGACCTTTTGGAGTAGTTTCATACCTTTATAAATTATTTTTTCAAGATATTCTCTTAAAATAGTATGAAATAAGGCATTTTCTCTCCAGTACCTTATATGAGATAATTATTTCTCATGTAGAAATTCCAGAAAACACTGGAACACTTTGCCACTGTTGCATAAAAATGTATGCAGCAAATACTTTTTACAAATATAATAAGCATTGGAAAAAATATCAATTTATGATGAAAGAGTATATCTTTTTAAACCACTAAATGAGTCTCACATTGATCCAGTTTGACTTAACTTTACTTTAAGTTACTGTCAAAATATATTTATTATGAAAATAAATCTACAAGTGAAATCTTTATGTTAAAACATAATGTTCAAAATATGAATAAAACTTATGATTTTCATAAAAAATTGATTCATCTTCAGTAGATATTTCTATTTTAATAAATTTTTAATATACTTCAATGATGATTTCTTCTTTGAAACCACCAGTCAAAATCAACAAATTTGTTTTCTGACTCTGGTATTGAAATTTGTTTTGTATCTATCAAAAAATTAATTGGTATGCAAAAATTATCATGTGAAACTGACACAAATAGCCTCTATAAGTTCATAGAGTTATTGATCTGTCTTTTACCCACTTGGCAATAACAAATCCACTACATTTTTATAATGGTGCATTTGTTTATGCTGTATGAGATTTTTTTTATCATTAAGAATGATAAATTAGTTTATTGGTACAAAATGGGAATTTATATTTTAATCAATTTTAGTATAAAATAGACCCTTATAACCAATTCTTTAACCAAGGTTTATACAGAAAAAATTAAATTAAATTAAATTTCCTCAGAAAACCTTGTTGCACCTTTATTGATACCTATTTATTAACTGGTTCAATATCATGGTAGCCAAAAATTGAAATGATTCATTGATTAATGTAATGATTTATGTTTGATTTTTTAAGACTTTCTTAATTTTAGAAAGAGTCAATAATTAATTTAATGATATATATTCCAATTTTTTATATTCTATGGAAAACATATATTAGGAGTGGTTATAGATGAAATTAAATTTCATTCTTACCATATATAAAAATCTTTCCTGCTGAGAATATAAATACTTTGAATGTCTGCAGTAAATATTATTTTCCAGACTTTAATTAATTTATTAATTATTCTAAACTGATCATGGTGTGGTCTTCCAACATTGGCATAGGCCTTTTTTGGTCTGTTTGGCACTGTTTTGGTATGTCTTAATTGAAATTGGTTGAATAATTGGGTTTTTCTGGTTTTATTCTGTGAATATTAGGGCTATGGATATGTGGGTCCTACCATTGGATAGCCCCGGTTTTTCTATATATTTGATGTCTTATTGAAATTTTTCATATTCTAAGTTTTAAGGGGTCATTTGCTCACTTTTCATTTCTTAAAGATAGCTGTTTAATTTTGTTTTTTGTGTTTTACGGGCTAACGTTAAGTCTTAGGGTTAAGTTCTTAGTACCATTAAGTAGAGCTAATTTGGCTCCATATTTTATATCTCAATGTTGTCATAGCTTAATTTTGTGTTTCAAGGGTTTTAGTAGTCATGGTGAATTTTTCTAAGTATTTTGGGCTTTATTGGAGGTTTTTGGTTGTTTTCTGGCTTCAGGGAGGTCTGGCCGCTTCTAGGCAGGCTGCCCGCCTCTGTTACAGAAGGCTGGTAAGCGCTTCTAGAGGGCTTTTATTCAATTTGGCTGCCAAAAGTGCCAAATTCATTGCTGTGCATGGATTTTTTTAGATGGTGGTCTGTGTGTAAATATTGAATAAGACAGTTTGGGGCAACTTTAATTATCATACAACCATCTGGAGGTGATATCATTGTTTCTCACTCAGTTTTCACTGTTTTTTGGTCACAATTGGCTGTGTTTGTTGCAAGGTTAGTTCTTCATTTAACTCAACTTTGGCAACTGGTTTCTCTGGTGTAGCTTTGCAACCTGCATCAAGTATTATTGCTGTTTTCTGTGCAACAAGTGCACAGTGTTTTGTTTTCCTGGTGTGGATCTTTCTGCATTTCTGGTTTCTGGTTCTTTGGTTCTCAGTTGTCTGCTATTGGCTACTGTCTTGACTTGTTAAGCAGTCAAGAAGTGTGTTGGAAGGGGTATAGTAACAGTCTCTAATTTTCTGTAGCAAATAAATCTCACCAGGTATTTCTGAAAGGGACAGGGGTTTTTCTCTCCAGTTTTACTCCAACTCCCTTGTTCAAGGCCTATAGCTAGTACTATAGGATTGTCTACAATGGTTTTTGGTGAATTAATTGCCTTTCACCAGTATAAGATAATGTCTGATATTCATTTGTTATATTTTAAAAATCTTTAGATATAGTGAATTAAGATATGGTGAAACTCAATTATAGTTTTAAGCAGTTTTCTGGACTTTGGAAAAACTTCATTATTATTTAGATGACCATAAATTTAATTGGTTACTGTCTATGATGCAGTAAAAATCACTCTAGAACTTAAAAACACAAAAATGACATTTGTTTAAGTGAAATTAGCAGCTCAAGAATACAAATGTTGAATAAAAATTATTCACAATTCTAGAAATGTTCATTCATATGTGAATATGCTGTCTAATTTATCTTTATCAAATGATGTTTCCAATCCAGCATATGTGCCTGAAGATGATAAAATTCATATACATGGCATATATATTTTAAATCTGGAGGAAGAACTGTTACAGGTAATTATGGAATAATTACAAATGATTCTAAGATAAATAAATTAGGTTTTAATCTTAATTAATCTAAAAAAGTCTTCTATTCAAGCATTGATACAAATTTTTACTCTAAGGTACCAAAATGCTTTGAATAAAGGAACATTTTCAATGATGGTTACATTTATTAAAGGAGAAAAGCTTACTATTATCATTTTTATTCCTCCTTCATTGAAATAAATCATCTTATATTGGTAGGTCATTTTGATCAAGAAAACCCATGATTAGATATACTTCATGGTGAGATAATATGTCTGAGGACACAATATTATAAGTTGAATCATGTGATTCTTGCCATAAATATAAAGGATTAACTGCAAAAGTAAAGATTACTGCAACATATTAAGGCACCTGATGCCCCTAGGCAAATAATTAACATGGATTTTGTCACTGGTCTTCCTGTAGTAGAAAAGACATTTTTATTCTTTAGGGGTTATACTGGTTACATTCAGTGTAAATATTTTCCTACCCACAAAAAAATTTTGTTCCACCAAAATATTTAAATTTTTATGGTGGTCAAATATGTTAAATATTGTTGGATTTCAAAATGCCATCATATATGAAAAAGATCAAAAGTTTTACATGTGAATTTTTAATTTCTTTAATGGATATATTTGGCTGTGAGTTGAAATTATATTCTGCTCGCCATTCCTATAATGATGGTTTAACTGATAAAATTTTCGAACTCTGGAATATGATTGTAAAGGTATTGTGCCTTTGGTTTAGAATAAAAAGACAAGGACAGATTTACTCATGACTGGGTAACCTTACATCCAAATCTTGAATTTGCTTACAAAAGCACTGTCCATTCTGTCACTTATATGAAGCCTTTTGAGCTTTTGCTAGGCTATGTCCCCAAAACTCCTGCTCAAGCTCTCAATAACAAATTGAAAAAGTTGTAATTTCATCCTGGTGTTGAATTTTTCATTCATATGCAACAAATTAGAAAAAATATGTCATATAGTTGTTAAATGCATTTACAAATGAGAAAATGGGAGAAGCCCATATATAATACCATTAAATAGGATGTTGAAATACTGTTATATACAGTTATATACAAATGAAAAGGAAGAAATAAATGTTAAGATCCTATTATAGAAATTTTAGTTGTTAACATAATGATTAATGTTAATGAAACTATATTCTCCATATAACAATACACATCCTGTTCTTTACATTTTTTTTCTTCAGCCTTATACTTCCAACAGAGATTTATTTTTCCAAGAAAAATGATAGACCTGAGGATCCCAAAGAAATCACAGTAATATCAGATATTGAAAATTCTAATTGATAGAATTGTCATCTCTGAAAATAGTTATTGAGTACTTATTGAGATATAAAAATTAAACACATTACTTTAATTCATGGATACCTGGGAACAAATTTCAAACTTTCAAACAATATGAAAATTATAATAAATTAGAAAAATATTAGCATTTTTTTTGGTTTTTTTAGAGTGAGGGAGTGTCAGCCAGGCTGTACCAGATGTCCAGTAAATAATATGTTAACTTATTGGACCTGAAATAGGGCGTAAAACTAAGAATTTTATGTATATAAATTAATATTTTATTGCATAATAAAATTATATAAGTATCTTATTAAATATAAGTAAAATAAGTGCTATATTAATTTTATTGTTATATAAATTATTTATACGATTAAATTAAGCATCATATATTTTATATTCTATAAATTATGGCTCTTTTTTATGTATTTAATAATTATAAATTAAAAATTAATTAATTATAAGTGTAAAATTGACCTATAATGTAATTAAATTAATTAATTAAATTTATATATTAAATAAAAACTTTCATATCTTATTAAACAAAAATATTGGGCACTTTTTTTGACTCATAATTGTGTCATTAAAGTATTAAACAAGTAAAAACACTTTATTAAATAAATTATTAATGTTTTATTCTAAAAACTAGTAATTCTGTTAGAATAAGTACTTTTTATCTTAAAATAATTATTACACAAATAAAAGTAGTTAAAATAATTAATTACTCATGTTTTATACTAAATTAATTAATTACACTATTTTTATGTGTTAAAATAGTTCATTTTTATGTTTCACTTAAATTTGGTTTTTAAATAAAGGGTTATCAGACATGTTTTAAATTAAATTAGTCGTTTTTATGTTTATAAAACTTATTTAATTACTCCCTAATTTTATTTTAACTGTTTGGGATTAAATTAGTGGACTTTAGGCTCTTACTCATGTGTCTTAGTTAATTGTATCATGGGTTTCCCCTTACACTTACTCAAAATCGGTTACATATTATTTTTATTTTATCTTACTTTGTATATACATTAATGTGGTGCTTCAGAGGGCCCCTTACCTATATAAAGGCCTTGGGTAACCCCCTGTAGCCTCACCACTTATTTCTTACTTTATAATTTTATTATCATTAATTTTATTATTAATATAATATGTTATATTTATATTAGTTTTACTTATGACACTTTTTTGCCTCTGAAATTTAGTTTAATGTATATATATAAAGGTTTCTTTAATAGTTTTAATATTAATATTTGTTACTTACGCAGAGGGAATAAAAGACTTACTATAAATCCTCCCCTAAATATCTTGTTATAAGTTTTGTAACTCCCCAGGCCAAGTTTTGTCTAATCATTTTTGTTATCATTTCTTCCCTTATTTCATCTTTTCCTTCATCTTCTTCTTCTTCATCTTCTTCTTCTTCTTCTTCTTCTTCTTCTTCTTCTTCTTCTTCTTCTTCTTCTTCTTCTTCTTCTTCTTCTTCTTCTTCTTCTTCTTCTTCTTCTTCTTCTTCTTCTTCTTCTTCTTCTTCTTCTTCTTCTTCTTCTTCTTCTTCTTCTTCTTCTTCTTCTTCTTCTTCTTCTTCTTCTTCTTCTTCTTCTTCTTCTTCTTCTTCTTCTTCTTCTTCTCTTCTTCTCCTTCTTCTCCTTCTAGATGACTGGCTGACAATATTTCACCCTCTCTTTTCAGTGGTACTAGTGTCTTTTTTCTACAATCACCAGTTTTAAAAAATTTGAAATTTATAATGAAATTTATTATTATGATAATAATTCTTAATATCCTATATGTTTGATACAATAATATGAATTTAGGGCTAAGAATTTATTAATCAGAAAAATTTCATGTCATTTAAGTCATGATTCTGAAGTAAGCCAAGTGTTTTAAAAGTGATGAGGATATATTTCCAGGGACTCTACAATCCATTGTTATAAGTCCTCCTAGGTTTTTAATACTTTTAATTAGCCTCAACATCATCACTTAAATGACCTACCATATTTTAGTATGCTACACCACGCAATATTTGGGGGGGACTTATTAGCAAGTCCTCAACTTGAATTCAGATGGAAATCAGATGGAACTCAGACTGAAGTAATACTAAACTTTCACTTGAAGTATCACAAAAATAATAATGGATCTATATTGAAAACATAGTGAAAGTGTGAGGATAACTGAATGGAAGTTAGAAAAAATCATTCCATGAGTCTACTCAATGCACAGTATTTTTTGAAGCAACTTATTTAAATAATAATTTATTAAATTAAGTTGATCAATAAAAATCAATTGAAAATATTACAATTCTTAAATACAGTAATTTTATTAAAAACTTTCAGATTACATATAAAAAAAATCAGTGACTTTTTCTATTACCTACAACTGTTTTTACAGAATTGAAAACTATTTTTCAGCTAATATTTTATGGCAGTGAGCTCTGTTCTTTGGGAGAAGAACAGAGTTCATCCTCCTATTTTCACACTCTGTTTGCACCAATACCCATCCCTTTCAATTCTATCAACACATGCTTGTCTTCCCTCCTCACCCCTTTTGCTACCCTCACAGCCCCATTGTATGCCATCCTCTTTTGATCCCCATTTCACCACTCCCAACCTCTCCCCAACCCTTTTCTTCATTCAAACGCCTCGGAACCCTTAATCTTCCCTTCCAACTCTTTCCCAACCTTTTTGCTACCCCATATACCCTTCCTCACCCCTCTATCCAGCCTCCCCAACCCTTTTAGCCCCATTTCTCCCCTTTACCTTGCCTCCACAATCCTTGAACCCCAATTTCCTCCCTTTCAACCTAGTCCCTATTTCTGTATATAAAAATAAAGTGTTAGGGAGGAATGAGGAGGTAAGAGAACTGGAAGGAGAGGAGTGGAGAGGGGTGGAGAGGGAGAGGAAAATGTGGATAGGGATTTAAAATGATGACAAAGGGAGTGAAAAGGTTGGGGAGAAAGATGAGGTGAGGATAAAGGAATATTTCAAAGGGAAAAGAGTGGGGTATTCTTGAGAGGTAGTAAAAAAAGACAATAAAAGAAGATAGAAATACAAAATAAATATACAATAAAATATAAAATATATTAAAAAGAGTGGGCACATAAATTCCTTGAATCCTAAAAATCCACAACTCCTATACTGTTATTTTCTTCATTTACTTAAATCAACTAAAAATCTACATTTTAATATTTTGAAAACTTTGAAGAAGAAGGGAAATAAATTTTAATAAATATTAGTATGAAATTTTTTCTATTTACTAGTAAAATATAGTATGTCAATTAAATTTGAAAAAGATATGTCTAAGTAAAGTCTTTGTAACATCATTTTTAAGATTTTTGCACCTTCTTTAGATATTTTAATGATTTATAATATTCAATATTATCTAGTCATAAAATAAGTATATAATTTTTTCAATTCTTGAAAATAATACAATAAATAATATAAATGCACAAAACAACCTTTCATGAACAAATTGACATATTTGAAATTATAGTTTCTTCATGTATTTCTGGCCAAAGAAACTTATATAATAATTTCAGATGGTATCTTGCTGGATCTATACATTGATATTCTTTTTTTAAAAAATTGCAAAGAAACTGGTTAAATAGTTTAAAATATGTATTTTTCAGAATAATTTGGGTGTGTTTTGCACTGTATTAAAATTTCTATAAAAAAATTCCATTCTTTATGTCTCAAGATTTGTTCAAAGTATTATTACCTATGCATCATTAAATGTTCAAGTTGTATTCATATTGAGTTCACCAGAATGTCAATATTTTTTCTTGGTGGTTTCATCACTAATTCAATGTGGGCTTAAAAAGATATGAATTAGGGTTCAAAGTTTTGGACTTGCTAGCAAGTCCGCCCCCCCTATTGCGTGGTGATATTTTTAAAGCTCTGTATTCATTATATCATATCAAAAAGGTAAAGTAATGACTAATTTTTTATGGCATGTAATTTCTTAAAAATTTAGAAAACAGAACTTAAACATTGGGTTTGTAGTAAAATGAGATTAGAACTAGAAGAATAACTAGATGAAAAATAGTCATACTTAAAAAAAATGAATGATTAAAAAAAATTATTATGGCACTAAAAAATTGAAATATTTTTGAGCCATCTTGCTAGTTTTGGTAGATTTATCCATTAATTATTTCAAAGAAGCTATTACACCAAAAATAAGTTTATTAGTGATTTCTTTTTGAAATATAACTATAATCCATTCTATCCTTCTAGTGGTGTTAATACTTTTTCACTACAATCACTAGTTTGAAGGTCAATTTCTTTATTTTTTTAATGAAATCTAATACCATTCCAAAATTACTCTATTTTTTTTATTTGATATGATAATATAAATCCAAAGCTCTGAATCTTTTTTGGTTTTTTTTTTTTTTTTTTGCAGTAATATGAGTAATGATTTTGAGTTTAATCAAACATTTGAAAAATCAGGAGGACATATTTCTAGGGACTGTACTATAGCTCACCAGAAAAAGGATAAAAAGCTATCCCTTTTTGATAGGCTCCTATCCCTGACTGATCTATGGTACTTTAATTGGAAGGAGGCACTTTCACCAACCACCACTAAATCATGAGGACTACTTGTGTGGTACTATACATATACTTTCATTTTTAGGTTTAAGTTTGATTTTAGTATGTTCACCCAAAAAAAAAATGTGGGCACCTGATAGCAGGTATCAATCCCTATCTTTGATTTTTTCTTTTCTTTTCTTTTTTTTTCTGATTTAGATTAGCTGTGATTTTTCTGATTTATTTTCTCACTAAATACTGACCGTTCCAAGCTCAGATGGCACCAAATATGATTCATTCTTGAATCAAAAATGAATTGAGGGATTGCTACCTGTTGGCAAGTTCCAAATCTTTTTTTATATTTTTTTATATTTTTTTTTGTGGTGGTTGGTTTTGTAAAATTGAATAAAATCTATGGTGATTCACAAAGGACAGCAAGATCATCATATTTTAAAGGAACATGATCAAGTGAAAGAAAGATCATTTGGGCTGAACAAATGATTAAATTAATGATAATCACCACAAAAAATGAGGGGGGGGACTTTGATTAAGTAGGGGTATAGACTTGCATGCAAGTTCCCCTTCTTTTTTTCTGATGATGAGATAGGAAACAAAAAGGATAGCTACATGATAAATGAGTTCAAGCTCTACTTTTAGTTCAAATCTATATGATAAGACTACAATTAGCCAATATATATATAAATGATCAGATTATATCCTGAAAATATAGAATAAACAGTGTAGTACTTGTATATCAATTTAGTGGTCAGATAACAAATAAATAAAAGAGAATGAATGAGGCATTGACTATAGAAAATTAGTCAAGAACATTAATCTTAACAGGTTTTAGTTTGTAATTGATAGGAAGAAGGGCAATAAAAATTGCAAATATTAATATTTATGAAAAAATTTACTTTCAAGCGTTTTTTATTTTTCTGATTGGGTTTATGTCAAGGTACACTTTTGGTCTAGAAGATTTGGTATGAAGTTTTACGAGGATTTTGAGGGTTAAAATGGATTCTCAACAAATTGGTACGTATTTCTTAAATCAAGGATGATTATTTTACTCAAAGATAAGAGGTAGATTTATAATATTAATATAATTTATAGATCAGAGTTACGTTATTGTAAATACTAATGATATAGAATATAAGAATAAGTTTTGATTGTTTGTAGTTGTAATAAAATAATGTAGTAAAGGAATGATTAAAAAACAACCAAAAGAGAGGCCTTATATAGGCAAATGAGGGACAAAGCACGGCAATCAAATTCTGAAAACAGTAGTATTAGAGAGAGAGAAAAAAGAATATTCCAGAAGGAGTATTTTCAAATAATAAAGTTGTTCTAAAAAGAAGGTGTCAAAAAGATGTATTTACAGAGTATGTCAGAAATACATCAATTTATTTAATATTTACTGTAGAAGTCAATTCTAAATAAGAAATTTGAATTTTTGTATATATTTAATATTATTTGAATATTAAAATCTTATTTTAATTTAAAATCTATTTTTTAATGTAAATCTTTATTTCTTCCAACTTGTCAAATGAGCACGGTGTTAGAGAAAAATATAAGGGACAATTTTATATTTAATTTTAATTATTCATTTAATTTTATCATTCTGTAATTAGTTAATTTATTATAAGTAATTTTAATGTAACTAATTTATAATTAAATAATTAAAATGATAAGGTGCGGCTTTATCCAGTAAATAATTAATTATTTCACTGGGTAAGACTAGTAGCCTGGCTGACACTCCCTCACTCTAAAAAAACAATAAAAAAAATGCTATGATGTTTTCTTTTTATACTTTTTTAGTAGAGTAGGAAGATTAGATATCTCCTTCCCAGGTATCCAAGAATCATATTCAGATGATTTATTCTTGAATCTCAATAAGTATTCTGTACCTTTTTCTGCAGTGACTATTCTGTCCTTTAAAATTTTTCAATTTCTGCTGTTTCAGTGATTTCATTTGGGGTTTTCTTTGGTCTACCCCTCCTTTTTGGAAATAAATCACTATTGGATGTGTAAGGTTTCAAAAGAGATATTGGAAAAACAGGATGTTTTCTGTCATATGGAGAATACAGAATAACTTCAACTGCATTATCTCCAATCATTCTTCTGACAACAAATGGACCAACAAATGGATCTTTCAATTTGTTATTACCTTGTAAGTTGAAGTGGACTGTAGAAATCAACACTTCATCACCCTTTTTAAAAGTGTATTCTTTATGGGATTTGTCCCATCTTTTCTTCTCATATTCAAATGATTTTTCAATACATTTTTGAGCATGATTTCTGCATAGTTTTTGCATTTGAAGAAAGGATTTTACACCAGGATGTATATCCAATTTAGGTATTTTGTTATTGAGAATTTGGGCAGGAGTATTAGGAACATATCCAAGCCAGAGCTCAAAAGGCTTTCTTTGAGTAACAGAATGAACAGTGCTATTATAAGCAAATTCTAACCCAGGAAGTAAGGTAACCCAATCATGAGTGAATCTGTCATTATCTTTATACTCAAGGCCAAAGGCACAATATCTTCTTATCATGTCCTCTAAAGTCTGAATCATTCTTTCAGCTAAAGCATCAGTCTGAGGGTGATGGGCAGTAGAAAGTTTCAGATAACAACCACAAACATCCATCAGAGACATCCAGAATTCAGAAGTAAATTTAGGGTCTCTGTCAGAGATTATGGCTTTAGGAAAACCAGCGGTATTAAACATATGAGACCACCATAAGAAAGCTAATTCTTTAGTGGAAACATCCTTGTGGGTAGGGATAAATTTACACATTTTTGTGAATCTATCCACAATAACCCAACAAGAGTTATAACTGTATTTACCAGCAATAGGTAATCCTGTTACAAAATCCATGTTTATTATTTGCCATGGAGCATCAGGAGGTTCAATATTTTGCATTAATCCTGCTCTTTTACCAGTTAGTCTTTTTGATTTTTGGCAAGAATCACAAGATTCAACATATAATTTTGTGTCTTCAGACATATTAGCCCACCAAGCAGTGTTCTTAATTCTGATCATTGTTTTGTAAAGATCAAAATGTCCAGCTAATATGTCATCATGACAAATTTTCAAGATGATTTCTTTCATAGAAGGAGGAATAACAAAAACATTACTCAACTTTCTTCTATAATATAGATATCCTTCATCAATAGAAAATTTACCTTTTTCCAAAGCTTTTTGAAACTTTGGTGGAAGAGTTTTAATTAATGCTTGTATTGAAGCATTCTTTGGATCATTTAATATGGTGCATAACTTTTTCAAGTCAGTGTCCTTATCATATGATTCCAGAATAAGCTGTAATAGCTCTTCCTCCATATCAACCACATATATCCCATGAATATGAATAATTTCATCCTCAGGATCATAAGCAGGATTAGAGTGATCATTTGGTAAAGGTAACCTTGATAATATGTCCACATTTGAGTGAACAATACCAGCCCTATGAATAATTGTCATTCTCCCTCTGTACTCTTGAACAGCCAGCTGCCATCTGAACATATGTCTGTTAGGTGTTTTCAAGTTTAAAAGGGATTTAACTGCACTGCAGTCAGTGACAAGTTCAAATTCCTGGTCATCTAGGTAATAATGAAGCTTTTCTAGAGCCCATACTACATCTAAACACTCTAATTGAGTAGCACCATATTTCAATTCACTATTTCTCAAGGTTCTTGAAATATAACAAATTACTACTTCTGAAACTTTATCATTTATCACTTGTTTTTGATGGAGGGCAGCACCAAGACCAATGAAACTGGCATCAGTGTACAAAATAAATGGTTGATTAAAGTCAGGTAAAGCAAGAATTGGTGCTGACATCAAACAGTTTTTCATAGTGTCAAAGGCTCTTTGTCTTTCACTATTCCAGACAAAAGCAACATCCTTTCTTGTTAATTGGGTAAGGGGTAAAGCTATGACTTGGTAATTTTTAATATACTGTCTATAGTATCCACACATTCCCAAAAAATTTGGAGCTCTCTCACTGTTGTAGGAGCCTTCACCTGTTGTATGGCTGCCACTTTGTTCTGGTCAACACATATCTGTAAGCCTGAAACAACATGACCAAGAACTTTTAAAGAATGGAAACCAAATTTACATTTCTTCAAAGCAAGTGTCATATTTATTTCATCCATTTTCTGGAATACTTTACACAGGTGTTTAAGATGGTCCTCAAATGTTTTTGAGAATATAATGATATCACCAATATAAACCATCAGCCATCCTTCAATTATCTCTTGATGGAATGTGTTATCCATTACTTTTTGGAAAACTGAAGGGGCATTTTTAGGGCCAAATGGCATCCTAATATACTTATAAATACCCTTATGAGTGGAAATCATCAGAAAGTTCTGAGAATTTTTCTCAACAGGTACCTGGTGATATCCTTTATTACCATCCAAACAGCTGATATATTTAGCACCCTGTAAAGTAGCATGTATAGAGCTGATTCTAGGTAAAGGGTAGATATCATCAACAGTATAAGTGTTAAGTGCTCTATAATCACCACATAACCTGGCTTTATCTTTCTCATAAGAAATTAGGACAGGTGAGATAACACAATGTTTAGGTGTTTCAACTACCTTTTCAATAATATTCATTTTTAAAAGGGTAGAGATATTGTCTTCAATATCTTTTCTCTTTGTGGGAGAAGCAGGATAAGGCCTCTTCTTTAAACTAGGTGGTATATTAGTTAATGGGTAAGACAATGAAAGTTTCATTTTCTCTTTAACTAATCCCAGTTCATGTGACCCATGAGCAAAGGCCATAGGAAAAGATTTTATCAAGTTAATGATGGAATCTTTATCCTCACCAGAAAGTTGTTCTCCAAAAGAAGCATTGTCAATTTCAGACATAAGGACATGCATTTCCTTTGTAGATCTTCCTATATATTGAACCACAGAATTACATGTGTTCAATTCTGGTTTTACTAATTTTTTAGGGGAGGAAATCTTAAATTTTCTCTTCCCATTCATCCCCATTGTGAAACATTGGTTTGAAGGATCCAATTTTATGCCATACTTGGTTAAAGTATCATTCCCTACAATAAACCAATTGCTCAAGTTATCATTTTTCATGACAACAAAATCACAAATAGCTCTTACAAAACCATGGTTATATTTAAAAAACACTGTGGCTTTGTATTTCCCAATGGGGGACAAAACAGAGCCATACCCTCTCCAATTTCAGAAATGATAGGCATCAGTTTAGATTTATAGTCTTGATCTACTGAAGCAAGTGCTCTTTCAGATACTACACTTCCTCCAGCTCCAGAATCCAGAACAACTTCAATGCTGGTTCCATTTATCAAGACTGGTGACTTAAGAGGGGCAATAACAATTGAGTTATCCTCAATGTTCTTTATGATCTTAGCATCCTCAACTGTAGATAAAGCATTATTATCAATATCAATAGTATTTAAATAATAAATATCCTCTTCCAGCATCAAGATTTCTTGTTGAGATTCATATGAAATATTGCTGGCACAATCACTTGATGTATCATCCAGTGCCACTGGTTCATCAGCATGCTCCTCTGTTTGTTCTACAAGATTTATCTTCTTGTCACAAACATGGCCTTTCTGCCAAGGCTTGTTGCACTTGAAGCAAGTGTTTGTTGCATACTTCTTTGGTGCAAAAGGGGCAGAAGGTTTACCAACCTTTTCCAGAGGTTTCTGTTGGTAAGTAGAGGGTTTCTCTAAAGGGGTCCTAGGAATGAATCTTCTGGCATCATACTTATTGTTTAGAAGTATCTCATTGCAAGTATTAATGAAAGAAGAGGGTTCTTTGGAGAACTCTGTCAGGCTAAGGTCAAGTACAAGGACGTGAACTAGCTTGAATGGTCAGTTGTCTAGAAGATTTAAATGGTCCTATATGAATACTGTAGTATAAATCCAATAAGTAGTAAAATATAATCAAAATTAAAGGTCTCAGTAATATAATTCTCACTATTTTTATATATGGCTTACAATCTTTGTAGTTGGTAGAAAAATAGATTTTATAATTCATATACTATTCAAAAGTCTTATAAAAGTACTAATTGATATGTATTGTAATTTATTTGGTTATATTGGTTAAATTGTAAATGATAAAGAATGCAGAAAACAAGACCAAAAACCCCCTCTTTTTATACACACTAAGTTTCCCCAATAACCACCTTGATGTACCATCCAATACAATGTTAATGACGCCTTCAAACAAGTAATAGACCTCTCTATCAACGCCCCTAGTGACCAATAACATAATTAAACAAACAACAACCACTAAAATCCTATTAATAATAAGGGAGATCCATCAAAATTAAAGAAAAGACAAAAAGAGAGTATATGCGTGGAAAACAATATTATAACAAGGTGAAAGGAGACTTTTTAAGGTTAATTATAGCTTAATAATAAGGGGAATCTACAGTAGAAATGGAGGGGCTAATCATGACATTATACTACGTGAAATTCCCATTCAAAAATAACCAAAATTGACTGAGAAACCACCCAAAAACTTAAAAAAGAGCGTGAGATGTGGGGTAACTACATGCAGTCCTTGGCAGGCGCTTGCACGGGTAAATCCTTGACTAAAATTAGGCGAATTTAAGTGTGGTGATGAAATAAAGTGCCAAGAGTGAGGTTATTAATGAAATTAGTGCATATAAACAAGGTCAATGCATTATTAATTAAGCTAGGACACTAAATAAGCGCCTGTCGCCTATTTTAGTGTGTTTCCCCACAGTGGGCGTAGAATGTGGGGTAATTATAGTATGAAAAAGCTAACTTTGCTAAAAATGAAGCTATTCACATGGGAAAAAAGCAGGCAGTATGTAGCCAGTACACAGAAGCCATTTCTGGCATAAAAAACACCAAATTTGAAAAGTGTTATTTTTATGCATTTAAATAGCCAAATCAATAGTTCTAAATGAGCCCAATTGATCTGTCAAAGCGCAATTTTGATATTCTCAATTTTATAGCACATATAGTCAACTTTTAAGTGAAATAAAGCGCATTTCTTGTTTTTTGTGTAAAACAATGAATATAACAGCTTTAAGTGTACTTAAAAATTATGTAGCCTTATACTTAAGGTTCTTAAGATTACCCTAACATATTCCAACTTAATATTAAGTACATAAGACTTATAAAAGGTGGATATATGTGTGTATATAAGGTGTTATAATGGCATTTTATGTGTATTATCATAATTTTACTTATGTATACTGTTTGTGTACTCTCATTTCTTGTTCCCATGTATAGTTCATGTGTTTAACATAACTTATAAGCACTTTTTACTCAGTCCTGGGGATATACAGGCTGACACTCGCCCACCCAAAAAAAACAATAAAAAAAATGATAAGTTATACATTTTATTTATTTCTTTGTAATTTTCAGGTATTCAGAATAATTCTGTAGCATTAAAGATTAAACTTTAAAGAAATAAAACATAATAAAATATTATGAGTACTGGTTTTTAACCCCTCAGCTGGTTTAACAGAAATTTATTTCTGTTTAAATTTTTTAAGAAGGGTGGATAAATTAGAAATTTCTTTTTCAGGTATCCATTTATCAAATTCATTTGATTTCCCTTTAAATCTTAGTAAATACTCAGTTCCTTTTTCTTTAGTAAGGATTTTTTTCTTGAGTATTTTTTCAATCTCTGCTTTTTCCACAATTTCTTCAGGTTGCTTTTTAGGCCTTCCCCTTCTTTTTGGAAATAAGTCAGGATCATTTGCATGGTAAGGTTTTAATAATGAGATAGGGAAAACTGGATGTTTCCTATCATATGGAGCATATAATATGACTTCCACTGCATTATTACCAACCATTTTGCTTACTACAAAAAGGTCCTACAAAGGGATCCTTTAATTTAACATTAACTTGTAAGTTAAAATGTAGTGTTGATATGAGGACTTCATCTCCCTTTTTAAATTCAAATTCTTTATGAGATTTGTCCCACCTTTTCTTTTCATATTCAAATGCTTTTTGTATGCATTCTTCAGCATGCTTTCTACACATTTGTTGCATATGAATAAAGGATTTAGTACCAGGGTGTATATCTAACCTTGGTAATTTATTTAAATGATTTACTGGGGTATTTGGTACGTATCCCAGCCAGAGTTCAAATGGTTTCTTCTCTGTTACAGAATGAGTTGTGCTATTATAAGCAAATTCAAGGCCAGGAATTAATGTTACCCAGTCATGTGTGAATTTCTCATTGTCTTTGTATTCTAATCCAAAGGCACAATATCTTCTGATCATGTCTTCTAGAGTTTGTATCATTCTCTCAGCCAGCCCATCAGTTTGTGGATGGTGTGCTGTAGACAATTTTAATTGACAACCTGATACTTCCATCAAGGATGTCCAGAACTCTGAAGTAAATTTAGGATCTCTGTCAGAGATTGTGGCTTTGGGGAACCCAGCAGTATTCATCATCTGAGTCCACCATAATAATGCCAAGTCTTTTGCAGATACCTCTTTATGGGTAGGGATAAATTTACACATTTTTGTTAATCTATCCACAATTACCCAGTAAGAATTGAAACTTTCTTTTCCTGCTAATGGCAAGCCAGTTACAAAATCCATGTTTATCATTTCCCATGGAGCTTTTGGCTGCTCTATTTGTTGTAATAACCCAGCTTTCTTACCAGTTAATCTTTTAGATTTCTGACAAGAGTCACATGTTTCAATGTATTTTTGTACATCTTCTTTCATGTTTATCCACCAGGCTGTATTTTTAACTCTGGTTAATGTTTTGTTAAAGTCAAAATGACCAGCTAAGATGTCATCATGGCAAGTACTCAACATTAACTCTTTCATAGAAGGTGGTATTACTATAACATTACTTAACTTTTTTCTGTAATATATATATCCATCTTCAACTGATAATTTACCTTTTTCCAATGCGTTTTTATACTTTGGAGGCAAGGTTTTAATTAATGCACTCATGGAGGCATTTGTTGGATCATTATGAATGGTAGATAGTTTAGACAAATCTTTATCAGATGAATAATTTTCTAATATAGTTTGCATAAATTCTTCTTCTAAATCCACTATGTAAATCCCAAATATATGTATAACCTCATTTTCAGGTACATAAGCTGGGTTGTCAGCATCATTTGGAAAAGGACTTCTAGATAATAAATCCACATTAGAATGCAATGTTCCTGCTCTGTGAGTTATTGTCATTCTTCCTCTGTACTCTTGTACAGCTAGTTGCCATCTAAACATGTGCGTATTAGGTGTTTTCATGTTTAGCAATGATTTTACTTCACTGCAATCTGTTATAAGTTCAAACTTCTGGTCTTCCAGATAGTAATGAAGCTTCTCCAAAGCCCACACCACGGCTAAACATTCTAACTGTGTGGCACCATACCTTAATTCAGTTTTTCTTAAGGTTCTGGATATATAACAGATAACTACTTCAGATAATTTTCCATTTATTATCTGTTTTTGCTGTAAAGCAGCACCTAAACCTATGAAGCTTGCATCAGTGTACAAGATAAAAGGTAAGGTGAAATCAGGCAGTCCCAAAATTGGAGCTGTCATTAAACATTCCTTTAATTTATTAAAGGCGTGTTGTCTTTCATTATTCCAAATGAAAGCTTCATTTTTCCTGATTAATGTTGTCAAAGGGGCTGCAATAGATTGGTAATTTTTTATATATTGTCTATAATATCCACACATACCTAAAAAACTTTGAATTTCTTTTACATTCTTAGGTATACCAATGTTTTTTATTGCTGCCACCTTGTTCTGGTCAACACAAATTTGTAATCCAGATACAACATGTCCAAGTACTTTCAAAGATTGGAATCCAAATTTACATTTCTTTAATGCAATTATCATATTAATTTCATCCATTCTTTGAAAGACTCTTTTCAGGTGACTTAAATGTTCATCATATGATTTTGAAAACACTATGATGTCATCAATATAGACCAATAGCCATCCTTCAACCATTTCCTGATGAAAAACACTATCCATCAATTTTTGGAAGACTGAAGGCGCATTCTTTGGGCCAAATGGCATTCTCACATACTTATATATACCCATATGTGTGGTTATTAATAAGTAATTTTGAGAAATTCTTTCCACAGGAATCTGGTGGTAACCTTTGTTTCCATCCAGACAGGAAATATATTTTGCTCCTTGTAAAGTAGCATGGATAGAAGCTATCCTTGGTAGAGGGTAAATATCATCTACTGTGTATGTATTCAGAGCTCTATAATCACCGCATAATCTTGCCTTATCTTTTTCATAAGAGATCAATACTGGTGAAATGACACAATACTTAGGTGTTGTGTCCACTTTTTCAACAATACCCATTTCCAACAACATTTTTATATTGTCTTCAATATCTTTCCTTTTTGCAGGAGATGCTGGGTAAGGTTTCTTTTTTAGGCTGCCAGGAATATTATCCAAATCACAGCTTAGAGAGATTTTTCATCTCATGGTCTTTGACCAATCCTAATTCATTTGTACCATGAGCAAATGCCATAGGATATGATTTAATCAATCTCAAAATATTTTCTTTTTCAATTTTTGAGAGTTGAGGACTGAAAGAGGCCTTTTGGATTTCATTTTCCAATTCACCCACTTCATTGGTGGTTCTTCCACCTTTTAGTTGTTCTTCTCTAGGAGAAATGGCATACACTGAATTTTCAGAACATATCTTGAATTTTCTCTTACCATTCACTCCTATGGTGAAACAACTGTTTGCAGGATCTAGTTTAATTCCAAATTTTGTCAATAAATCATTGCAAATAATAAACCAATCACTACAATTATTATTATCCATTACTAAAAATTCACAAACTGCTCTTACATATCCATTATTATATTTAAAGAATACTGCAGTTTTGTATTTGCCAATTGGATTTAATATTGAACCAAAACCCCTCCAGTTCTTTGTCTGAACAGGTTCTAGTTTTTCCTTATACTTACTGTCAAGTTTCATTAATGTATTAATAAAAACTACACTACCTGCAGCCCCAGTGTCAAGAATGGCATTCATTTCTTTTCCACATATAATAACAGGTGCTCTGATAGGTGTTATTTTGTAAGTATCATGAGATACATCTTTAATTATCTCAGCTTCTTCAATGGAAGTTAAAGATGTATCTGTATGAGGTATAGCATCATTCAGGAACATTATATCCTGTTCTAATACAAATATCTCATTCTCATCATCACTGTAATATATGTTACTTTTACAATCCTCACTGGATTCCATATTTTCATCTTCATGATTACTTGGTTCAGAATTCTGTGAGGTTTCAATAACATTTATTCTTTTCTTACACGTGTGACCTCTAACCCAAGGTTCATTACATTTATAACAAGTGTTATTCTCTTGTCTTTTAGGGACAAGGGGAGCTGAAGGTTTTTTCTTCTCCACTGGTAACTTACTTGTAGTAGGTTTTACCACGTCAACACTTTGCCTGTAATTAATATACTTGGTTTCATATTTGTGGTTTAATAATATTTCATTACATATATTAATGAACCCAGAGGTATCTCTGATGGTTTCAGTTCTAGCTACAATAATGTCTCTAACTGATATAGGTAACTTGTATATTATCTTTTCTTTCCACTCTTCATAATCCATTTTTGGATCCATGGCTTTCATGATTTTTATTAAATTCATTAAAAATACCATAGGTTTATCTCCAGCATTTGGATTATATCTGGCCCTTTCATACAATCTTTGTTGAGTGATTCTAAATTTTGGGCCACCAAATTGCCTTTCAATTAGTGCCTTCCATTCATTCCAGGAGTAATTAATTCCCTCATTCAATACAGATTCAAACCATAATAAGGCCACATCTGTAAATAAAGATATTAACTTTGAAGTAATTTCTTCATCAGGTAATTTGTATGAAAATTTTAAGTTATCAATTCTTTGTATGAATTGATGCCAATCAGATTTTGAATCTTCGTCAAAAGATGGGTACTGATCTAACTTAGGCCAGTTCTTTTGGCTAGTTTTTGCTTCCCTAACCTGAGGAATATTGAGTAATTCACTTACTTTAGAAAGATGATCATGTATTTCATCTTTTACTGATTTATTATTCTCAGAGCCCATGATACTATGTTCATGTTCCATCATTGGTGTTTCATTTGCATGTTTCATGAAAACAGGCACTCTTGCTACATAAGAAGTGTTATCTTTTATTCTTTCAGTATTTTTCAACATGTTTGCTACTTCTATTTCCACTCTTTGTAACCTATCCTGTCTTACTGGTACATGAGTTAGGGTGTCATTTACATTTGAAAAAGATAATTTAACACGTCCCTCAATGGTAGCCATAATATTCTGAGAGTGTTCTAATTTATTTTCTAAATCTCTAATCTCAGATTTTAAGCCCTTATTCTCATTGACTAATTCATTATTTTAATTTTCAATAATTTTTAATCTATTGGCCGTTGCACTCAATGATTGTGTTAGCTGTAATAATACCTTTTCTGTATTATTGTTTGACTCTTTTGAGAACTCTTCCATTTTTTCAATTCTCAATAATAATTTACTTATTATCTTTGATTCCATTGGGTTTTCTTTTAAAAAATATTCTATTTTTTCTGTGTCCAACTCAGAAGACTCATCATTTGATTCCATTTTAATATTAATAGCATTATCCTGGTGATCAATAAAACTATCTACATTGTCTTTGTGCAAAGACAAGTTTAACATATTTTTTTCAAATGAATAATCCTTTAAATCATTATCAATTATATCCAATATTTCCTTATCAATCTCATTACCTATAAGTAATTCATTGTTTGGTTGATGTAATTGTTCATAAGAAGTTGGATGACTCACCAAGGTCTTACTCCATTTCCCCTGCCTCTCTTTGGCTTTCCCCTGTAAGGGTGACTGCTGGATCCTTGTTGAGGAGGATTGTTGTAATTTTGGGCGTACCAATCCCATTTCCATTTGCTTACTGTAATTATTTGGTCCTCCTCTTGGGCTGGAGGTGTTGCTATGGAATTGTTGGATGCCACTGTTGGTGGTTGAGTCTTTATGTCCACTAGAGCTTGGTTGACTTCTATGAAACCTTGAGCTTCTCTCTTTTCCAGATTGTTGAGCTGGTCCACTATGTTGTTGAGTCTTATTGTCAAGGTGTTCATTAGGGTGGATAGGGAGTGAACTTGTTCTTGTAATGTATTTTTTGACTTCTTTATTGAAACCTGTTTTAGAAGCTTTTCCCTTTCCTCCAGAGACATTGGCAGAGTGTTGTTGATTATGGGAGAGTCCTGGCCCTCCATTTGAATGTCCTGTAACAGGTCTTTCAGCTCTAGGTCTTAAGTTATAAGGTTTTGCCTTATTACTTACAATGTCATTGTTGTCACACATTTTCACGTGGAATTTAAAGATTTTGAGAATTTAGATATAAAAACTTCAAAAAGGAGTTTTATCAGTATTTATCAATACCACTGAAGACAATTTTATTGCTTACTTATTGGTATGAAGTGAATCTTTAAGTGCCAAAAGTCAAATATGCTTTTTATGTGGTCACTTAATTTAACTGGTCTACAATATGTAGCCGTGTTTTTATATTTAAAAGAAAACAACTGTTAGTAAGATTCTCTCTAAATATTTAATGAATATTACAAACCAATAAAAAGAAAAAATTAAGAGTCCTGTTAAAAGAAAACAATTAATCAGTTTATTTGGTTTATTATCTGCAAAGATCACAAATTTAATTGGTCTATTGACAGACTCCCACTAATAACAATTTTATGTTAAATTAGTGGTTAAATTGTTGATTCAATATCACAATTTTTATTATATAACAGGGCTTCTTTTTCTGAAATCACTATATAAGTGACCCCAACCTGTTGTAATTATCTAAATATTTCTATAGGGATATTATTTACGTGCACCTTCTATTGAAAATTTCACTTACTGGATTATAACAGAATTCTTGAGGAAAGGTCCCCAATTGTCAGGCTAAGGTCAAGTACAAGGACGTGAACTAGCTTGAATGGTCAGTTGTCTAGAAGATTTAAATGGTCCTATATGAATACTGTAGTATAAATCCAATAAGTAGTAAAATATAATCAAAATTAAAGGTCTCAGTAATATAATTCTCACTATTTTTATATATGGCTTACAATCTTTTTAGTTGGTAGAAAAATAGATTTTATAATTCAGATACTATTCAAAAGTCTTATAAAAGTACTAATTGATATGTATTGTAATTTATTTGGTTATATTGGTTAAATTGTAAATGATAAAGAATGCAGAAAACAAGAACAAAAACCCCCTCTTTTTATACACACTAAGTTTCCCCAATATCACCTTGATGTACCATCCAATACAATGTTAATGACACCTTCAAACAAGTAATAGACCTCTCCATCAACGCCCCTAGTGACCAATAACATAATTAAACAAACAACAACCACTAAAATCCTATTAATAATAAGGGAGATCCATCAAAATTAAAGAAAAGACAAAAAGAGAGTATATGCGTGGAAAACAATATTATAACAAGGTGAAAGGAGACTTTTTAAGGTTAATTATAGCTTAATAATAAGGGGAATCTACAGTAGAAATGGAGGGGCTAATCATGACATTATACTACGTGAAATTCCCATTCAAAAACAACCAAAATTGACTGAGAAACCACCCAAAAACTTAAAAAAGAGTGTGAGATGTGGGGTAACTACATGCAGTCCTTGGAAGGCGCTTGCACGGGTAAATCCTTGACTAAAATTAGGCGAATTTAAGCGTGGTGATGAAATAAAGTGCCAAGAGTGAGGTTATTAATGAAATTAGTGCATATAAACAAGGTCAATGCATTATTAATTAAGCTAGGACAATAAATAAGCGCCTGTCGCCTATTTTAGTGTGTTTCCCCACAGTGGGCGTAGAATGTGGGGTAATTATAGTATGAAAAAGCTAACTTTGCTAAAAATGAAGCTATTCACATGGGAAAAAAGCAGGCAGTATGTAGCCAGTACACAGAAGCCATTTCTGGCATAAAAAACACCAAATTTGAAAAGTGTTATTTTTATGCATTTAAATAGCCAAATCAATAGTTCTAAATGAGCCCAATTGATCTTTAAAAGCGCAATTTTGATATTCTCAATTTTATAGCGCATATAGTCAACTTTTAAGTGAAATAAAGCGCATGTCTTGTTTTTTGTGTAAAACAATGAATATAACAGCTTTAAGTGTACTTAAAAATTATGTAGCCTTATACTTAAGGTTCTTAAGATTACCCTAGCATATTCCAACTTAATATTAAGTACATAAGACTTATAAAAGGTGGATATATGCGTGTATATAAGGTGTTATAATGGCATTTTATGTGTATTATCATAATTTTACTTATGTATACTGTTTGTGTACTCTCATTTCTTGTTCCCATGTATAGTTCATGTGTTTAACATAACTTATAAGCACTTTTTACTCAGTCCTGGGGATATACAGGCTGAAAAACTCAGTCCTAGCCACTATCAAGTCTCTCAGAGACATTGGTAATTTATATAGGATCCTGTTCTTCCATAAATCAAACTCCATATTTGGGTCCATTGCCCTTAAGATTTTTACAAGTTTCATTAAAAACTCAATAGGTTTATCAGTAGAAGAGCTATATCTATTCTCCTCATACTGACTTTGTTGAGCCATTCTGAACTTGGAGCCACCAAATTGTGCTTTAATTAATTTCTTCCAATCCTCCCATGAGTAGTCATTCCCATCCAGGAGAACAGATTCATACCACATCAGGGCAACATTAGTGAACAAAGAAATTAACTTGGACACAATTTGCTCATCTGGGAGTTTGTAAGAATTTTTTAAGTTATCAATTCTGCAAATAAATTTTTGCCAATCAGAGGAAGAATTACCATCAAATGTTGGGTAATGGTCAAGTTTTGGCCAATTCTTTTGATTTGAAGGAGTCTCCTTAGTACTAGCTTGTTTCTGAGTAAGAAGCAGCTGTAATTTCTCTAATTGTGCTGAAATCTCATTGTTTAATCCTTCTGTTGCAGATCCTGGTGCATCATCAGTTTTTGATGGAAACTCAGTGTTATCAACAGGTATTTCTGGAGCAATTTTTACTTTAGATGAACTAGCCACAGGTACTATTTGAGCATCCTGCACTATACGTTACTTCACAGAAATGTCAGAATATTTTTGGTCATTTAACAATGAGTTCAATTTTTCTTCAATGGTTGTTAGTCTTGTTTTCATTCTTGGAAGACTAGATAAACTCTCATTGATAGTTGCAAAAGATAATTGATTTTTATTTTGAAAAGATGAAAAATGGTCATTCAATCTTTTCAGATTTATCTTATCTATCTCTACCTCCTGGCAACAGGCAGATACAGTATCTTTTAGTTTAGACAAATCATTTTTTATATTTTGCCATAAAGAAACTTTCTTTTCATGGGTTGCTTTGTAATGAGACAATTCATCAGAGACTCTCTGTGATTCACTTCTTAATGCTTGATAACCCTGATCAGTTAACAAGCTATTATATCTCTGGGTCAATCGCATATTGTTCATTATATGATTTTGTTTGGCAATAATATCTCTCAAGTGCTCATCATTAATTCTTGCTAGATCTGGAGTGTTTCTCAATAAGGAAACTGAGTAACTTTCCAGACTCTCATAGAACTCAGGGTTAAGAGTTTTATCAATCACAGCCATATCAGGATTAATCATTGAGGTAGCAATTAAAAGTATTAGATACATGAGTGATTTGTCTACTACTCCCAGCCTCTATAGGTCTCAAGGTTTCATCCTCCCTTCCAGATTTACATGAAGGAACAGAGTCAGCCACAAGAAAAGGCACTTGAGAATCAATAGAGGGACGTACCAGGGTTTGCTGGGTATCACCATATTGGGCTTCCTTCTTCTTTTGCCTCCTTGATAAGGGTGGGGAGGAGTGGGGTTGACCTTGTTGGGCCTTGATGGACCTTCCTGAGGTAACTGATGCTGGTTTTGAGCCAGGTAGTCCCACTGAGTGTTTAGCCAGTCCCACTGCCACTTGGACACTTCTACCTTTTCTTGGGAATGGGGAGCCAATTGTTGTTGATCCCTGGGAGGAAGAGGTTTATTCTTCTCTTGGAGAAAAGTATCTGTTCTTCTCACCTTTTCTTCCAAGGCATCTACCCTTACCTTTAGTCTCAAGCTTTCTGTCCTTAACTCCTTTATGTGAGTAGACAGATTCTTTACCTGCTGAGACAATGGCATCTTTTTTATCCTGAAGCCTTTTTGAAACTCTTCTGGTGGGTTTATCATAGGCTTCTGATCCTGAGTGGTGTCCACTAGGATTTCTACTTCTTCCATCTCTAGATCCTGTTTGGGGCAAGGATTTATTAGTTTGAGAAATTCTTCTTGTTAAAGGAGAACTTACAGAAGTAGGCTCATCATAATCAATCAAGTCTAGTTCTTCTTCACGTGCAGCAGAACCACTTTGGTCAGTCATTTTGAGATTTTACTGAAATGAAGAAGAGAGACAATTAATTAGTCTTTATTTTTGATTTTTATTTAACAAAAAATAAAATAAAAATAATAAAAAAATCTTTTTAGGATAAAAATCAACTGAATAAAATTAATTTATTAATTCAAAAAAAAAATTAAAACCAGGATAATATAATCAACTGTAGAGATAAAAAATTTTTATTAATACTTTTAATTAATTATTTTCAGGATTTGAATCAACTAATTTATTACCAGGACTTAATGTCAACTGAAGTAATATGAATCTTTATTAATTAAAAAAAATTTATTTAACTGATCACTTAACTACCAGGACTTAATGTCAACTGAAGTAATTAAATATGAAGTTTTATTTTAAAATTTTATTAAGCTTGATCACTTAATTACCAGGACTTAATGTCAACTGAAATAATTAAATGTGAGTTTTATTAATTAAAATATTTATTGAATTACCAGGACTCAAAGTCAACTGAAGTAATTAAATATTAATTATATATTAATTTAAAAAAAATATTATTGTCAGGACAATTTGTCAACTGGAACAATTAAAATTTAAATTAATCAGGACAAATGTCAACTGAAAATTATAATAATTAATATTAAAATATAATTATTTTATTACTTCTGGGACTAAGAACACTTATTGCTCTATTATGGTCAACCAGGAAAAATAAAAAAAATATAATAATAATAATAAATTCCAAATTACCAGACACCTCCCCCTGCAAAATGAGCAAATTAATGCCACTTACAGAGTGCTGAGTAAAAGGAAATACATAGCAAATGAAGAGTGAAGAGTAACCCACAAATAGTAATAACAATAATTACCACGATATATACGACGTTTAGTCAGTATATGAACCTAAGTTTTTGGAGTGCGGTTCGATTCCCGTTCACAGCAAAAACTTTTGTCACGTGACGTATGACGTTTGTTGTTTTCTCGCCTCTCTCGTCCTTTACAGGTACTTGTACACCAATGGTCCCTTTGATTACGCCTCAATAAACGTTGCGCCGTCAATATTTCGGAAAGGTTCCCAATTGTCAAGGTACGCTTTTAGTCTAGAAGATTTGGTATGAAGTTTTACGAGGATTTTAAGGGTTAAAATGGTTTCTCAACAATATGGTACATACTTCTTAATCTAAATGATTTAATTACTCAAATAACAGAGGTAAAATTAAAATATCAATATAAGCTATAGATTAGAATGATGTCCTTGTAAATACTAAAGATATAAAATATAGAAGATAAGTGTTATATTGTAGTTGTGATAATAAAGTAAGGTAATAATGGAATGATTAAAAAACAACAAAAAGAGAGGCCTTATATAGGCAAAGGAGGGACAAGGCACGGAAATCAAATTATGAAAATAGTAGTATGAGAGAGAGAAAAAGAATATTCCAGAAGGAGTATTTTCAAATAATAAAGTTGTTCTAAAAAGAAGGTGTCAAAAAGATGTATTTACAGAGTATGTCAGAAATACATTAATTTATTTAATATTTACTGTAGAAGTCAATTCTAAATAAGAAATTTGAATTTTTTGTATATATTTAATATTATTTGAATATTAAAATCTTATTTTAATTTTAAAATCTATTTTTTAATATAAAATTTTATTTCTTCCAACCTGTCAAATGAGCACGGTGTTAGAGAAAAAATATAAGGGACAATTTTATATTTAATTTTAATTATTTATTTAATTTTATCATTCTGTAATTAGTTAATTTATTATAAGTAATTTTAATGTAACTAATTAATTAAATAATTAAAATGATAAGGTGCGGCTTCATCCAGTAAATAATTAATTATTTCACTGGGTAAGTCTAGTAGCCTGGCTGACAATCTTATTAAATATAAGTAAAATAAGTGTTATATTAGTTTTATTGTTATATAAATTATTTATACGATTAAATTAAGCATCATATATTTTATATTCTATAAATTATGGCACTTTTTTATGTATTTAATAATTATAAATTAATAATTAATTAATTATAAACATATATTATAATTATAAGTGTAAAATTGACCTATAATGTAATTAAATTAATTAATTAAATTTATATATTAAATAAAAACTTTCATATCTTATTAAACAAAAATATTGGGCACTTTTTTTGACTCATAATTGTGTCATTAAAGTATTAAACAAGTAAAAACACTTTATTAAATAAATTATTAATGTTTTATTCGAAAAATTAGTAATTCTGTTAGAATAAGTACTTTTTTTATATTAAAATAATTATTACACAAATAAAAGTAGTTAAAATAATTAATTACTCATGTTTTATACTAAATTAATTATTTACACTATTTTTATGTGTTAAAATAGTTCATTTTTATGTTTCACTTAAATTTGGTTTTTAAATAAAGGGTTATCAGACATGTTTTAAATTAAATTAGTCGTTTTTATGTGTATAAAACTTATTTAATTACTCCCTAATTTTATTTTAACTGTTTGGGATTAAATTAGTGGACTTTAGGCTCTTACTCATGTGTCTTAGTTAATTGTATCATGGGTTTCCCCTTACACTTACTCAAAATTGGTTACATATTATTTTTATTTTATCTTAATTTGTATATACATTAATGTGGTGCTTCAGAGGGCCCCTTACCTATATAAAGGCCTTGGGTAACCCCCTGTAGCCTCACCACTTATTTCTTACTTTATAATTTTATTATCATTAATTTTATTATTAATATAATATGTTATATTTATATTAGTTTTACTTATGACACTTTTTTGCCTCTGAAATTTAGTTTAATGTATAAATATAAAGGTTGCTTTAAGATTATTTAATATTAGTATTTGTTACTTAAGCAGAGGGAATAAAAGACTTACTATATATCCTCCCCTAAATATCTTGTTATAAGTTTTGTAACTCCCCAGTCCAAGTTTTGTCTAATCATTTTTGTTCTCATTTCTTCCCTTCTTTCATCTTTTCCTTCATCTTCATCTTCATCTTTTTCTTCATCTTTTTCTTCTTCTTCTTCTTCTTCTTCTTCTTCTTCTCTTCTTCTCCTTCTTCTAGATGACTGGCTGACAATATTTCACCCTCTCTTTTCAGTGGTACTAGTGTCTTTTTTCTACAATCACCAGTTTTAGAAAATTTGAAATTTATAATGAAATTTATTATTATGGTAATAATTTTTAATATCCTATATGTTTGATACAATAATATGAATTTAGGGCTATGAATTTATTAACCAGAAAAATTTCGTGTCATTTAAGTCATGATTTTGAAGTAAGCCAAGTGTTTTAAAAGTGATGAGGATATATTTCCAGGGGCTCTACAGTCCATTGTAATAAGTCCTCCTAGGTTTTTAAAACTTTTAATTAGCCTCAACATCATCACTTAAATGACCTACCATATTTTAGTATGATACACCATGCAATATTTGGGGGGGGACTTTCTAGCAAGTCCTCAACTTGAAGTCAGATGGAAATCAGATGGAACTCAGACTGAAGTAATACTGAACTTTCACTTGAAGTATCACACAAATAATAATGGATGCATATTGAAAACATAGTGAAAGTGTGAGGATAACTGAATGGAAGCCAGAAAAAATCATTCCATGAGTCTACTCAATGCACAGTATTTTTTGAATCAACTTATTTAAATTATACTTTATTAAATTAAGTTGATCAATAAAAATCAATTGACAATATTACAATTCTTAAATACAATAATTTTATTAAAAACTTTCAGATTACATATAAAAAAAATCAGTGACTTTTTCTATTACCTAAAACTGTTTTTACAGAATTGAAAACTATGTTTCAGCTAATATTTTATGGCAGTGAGCTCTGTTCTTTGGGAGAAGAACAGAGTTCATCCTCCTATTTTCACACTCTGTTTGCACCAATACCCATCCCTTTCAATTCTATCAACACATGCTTGTCTTCCCTCCCCACCCCTTTTGCTACCCTCCCAGCCCCATTGTATGCCACCCTCTTTTGATCCCCATTTCACCACTCCCAACCTCTCCCCAACCTTTTTCTTCATTCAAAATGCCTCGGAACCCTTAACCTTCCCTTCCAACTCTTTCCCAACCTTTTTGCTACCCCATATACCCTTCCTCACCCCTCTCTCCAGCCTCCCCAACCCTTGTAGCCCCATTTCTCCCCTTTACCTTGCCTCCACAATCCTTGAACCCCAATTTCCTCCCTTTCAACCTAGTCCCTATTTCTGTATATAAAAATAAAGTGTTAGGGAGGAATGAGGAGGTAAGAGAACTGGAAGGAGAGGAGTGGAGAGGGGTGGAGAGGGAGAGGCAAATGTGGATAGGGGTTTAAAATGATGACAAAGGGAGTGAAAAGGTTGGGGAGAAAGATGAGGTGAGGATAAAGGAATATTTCAAAGGGAAAAGAGTGGGGTATTCTTGAGAGGGAGTAAAAAAAGACAATAAAAGAAGATAGCAATACAAAATAAATATACAAAAAATATAAAATATATTAAAAAGAGTGGGCACATAAATTCCTTGAATCCTAAAAATCCACAACTCCAATACTGTTATTTTCTTCATTTACTTAAGTCAACTAAAAATCTACATTTTAATATTTTGAAAACTTTAAAGAAGAAGGGAAATAAATTTTAATAAATATTAGTATGAAATTTTATTTATTTACTAGTAAAATATAGTATGTCAATTAAATTTGAAAAATATATGTCTAAGTAAAGTCTTTGTAACATCATTTTTAAGATTTTTGCACCTTCTTTAGATATTTTAATGATTTATAATATTCAATATTATCTAGTCATAAAATAAGTATATAATTTTTTCAATTCTTGAAAATAATACAATAAATAATATAAATGTGCAAAATAACCTTTCATGAACAAATTGACATATTTAAAATTATAGTTTCTTCATGTATTTCTGGCCAAAGAAACTTATATAATAATCTCAGATGGTATCTTGCTGGATCTATACATTGATATTTTTTTTAATTGCAAAGAAACTGGTTAAATAGTTTAAAATATGTATTTTTCAGAATAATTTGGGTGTGTTTTGCACTGTATTAAAATTTCTATAAAAAAATCCCATTCTTTATATCTCAAGATTTGTTCAAAGTATTATTACCTATGCATCATTAAATGTTCAAGTTGTATTCATATTGAGTTCACCAGAATGTCAATATTTTTTCTTGGTGGTTTCATCACTAATTCAATGTGGGCTTAAAAAGATATGAATTAGGGTTCATGGTTTTGGACTTGCTAGCAAGTCCGCCCCCCATATTGCATGGTGATATTTTTAAAGCTCTGTATTCATTATATCATATCAAAAAGGTAAAGTAATGATTAATTTTTTATGGCATGAAATTTCTTAAAAAATTAGAAATCAGAACTTAAACATTGGGTTTGTAGTAAAATGAGATTAGAACCAGAAGAATAACTAGATGAAAAATAGTCATACTTAAAAAAAATGAATGATTAAAAAAATTTATTATGGCACTAAAAAATTGAAATATTTTTGAGCCATCTTGCTAGTTTTGGTGGATTTATCCATTAATTATTGCAAAGAAGCTATTACACCAAAAATAAGTTTATTAGTGATTTCTTTTTGAAATATAACTATAATCCATTCTATCCTTCTAGTGGTGTTAATATTTTTTCACTACAATCACTAGTTTGAAGGTCAATTTCTTTATTTTTTTAATGAAATCTAATACCATTCCAAAATTACTCTATTTTTATTTATTTGATATGATAATATAAATCCAAAGCTCTGAATCTTTTTTGGAATTTTTTTTTTTTTTTTTTTTGCACTAATTTGAGTAATGATTTTGAGTTTAATCAAACATTTGAAAAATCAGGAGGACATATGTCTAGGGACTGTACTATAGCTCACCAGAAAAAGGATAAAAAGCTATCCCTTTTTGATAGGCTCCTATCCCTGACTGAACTATGGTACTTTAATTGGAAGGAGGCACTTTCACCAACCACCACTAAATCATGAGGACTACTTGTGTGGTACTATACATATACTTTCATTTTTAGGTTTAAGTTTGATTTTAGTATGTTCACCCAAAAAAAAAAATGTGGGCACCTGATAGCAGGTATCAATCCCTATCTTTGATTTTTTCTTTTCTTTTCTTTTTTTTTTCTGATTTAGATTAGCTGTGATTTTTCTGATTTATTTTCTCACTAAATACTGACCATTCCAAGCTCAGATGGCACCAAATATGATTCATTCTTGAATCACAAATGAATTGAGGGATTGCTACCTGTTTGCAGGTTCCAAATGTTTTTTTATTTTTTATATATATATATTTTTTTTGTGGTGGTTGGTTTTGTAAAATTGAATAAAATCTAAGGTGATTCACAAAGGACAGCAAGATCATCATATTTTAAAGGAACATGATCAAGTGAAAGAAAGATCATTTGGGCTGAACAAATGATTAAATTAATGATAATCACCACAAAAAATGAGGGGGGGGGGACTTTGATTCAGTAGGGGTATAGACTTGCATGCAAGTTCCCCTTCTTTTTTTCTGATGATGAGATAGGAAACAAAAAGGGTAGCTACATGATAAATGAGTTCAAGCTCCACTTTTAGTTCAAATCTATATGATAAGACTACAATTAGCCAATATATATATAAATGATCAGATTATATCCTGAAAATATAGAATAAACAGTGTAGTACTTTTATATCAATTTAGTGGTCAGATAACAAATAAAGAAAAGAGGATGAATGAGGCATTGACTATAGAAAATTAGTCAAGAACATTAATCTTAACAGGTTTTAGTTTGTAATTGATGGGAAGAAGGGCAATAAAGATTGCAAATATTAATATTTATGAAAAAATTTACTTTCAAGCGTTTTTTATTTTTATTTTTCTGATTGGGTTTATATGATATGATTATGATTATGATTATTGACATAGTGGCTTCTTCTTTATTTTCAATGGGTTTTTATTTTTATTATACTTACTTGATAGGATTAAAATATTTTGACTTCTCCAATTCACTGGGATTTTGTTAACTTAGTGGTAGATGAGGTTTTGTGTCGTTGAAGGGGTTGTCTTTTTTCATTTTCTGAAGTGTATGTAAATTTTGTGAAAGTTCCGTTGTGTGTGTGTGTGTCTGTGGGGGGGAGTTGCGCGAAGGTGCGTAGCTGCAGGTGTGTGGGCGTGTGTGAGTGGGTGGGTGTTTTTTATCATAGAAATGAAATGGGTTTTGGATAGGATTTGATTGCTTTGATTGTATAACTATCATCTCTATAACTCATGATGTATGATTTCACTTAATGACTGTTGAATATAATTTTTTCACTTGAGTATGACGATGGTCATAGTCATAGTAATTACTAGGTGTCTTCATCATCTTGCCATATTTGAATTATTGGCTCGTTTATAACACCTTAACGTTTCCGGTGAAAAATCGAAAAATGAAAAGGGTGAAGGTAATGTTGATAATAATTGGATGAACGATGTTTATTCGTTGAGAGCCAAAAGGTGAATAAATAGGTTGATGAAATGAAAATGAAAATAAAAGAAGTCGAAACATTGATCAGAAATGAAACATCTTATTATCTTAAGGCTAAAAAAGAACCGAAAGTTAAGAAAAGACGACACTAAGAAAAAAGAATACCGTTTATTTTAAACCCAGCGCCCAAAACTTCACCCTCGACAAAATGCATCGACGATAAATTTTCAGATAAGTCCTCAATCGGAACCCATTTGACCCGATCTTGTCTTCTGAATAATGTGAAATCTGATAAAGCGAGTGGATTTGAATTGGAAGTTGATGATGGGGCTGATTGGGTAGACAGGATGGCATTTAAAGCCGTTTCTTTTAGATGTTTGCAGGAAAGGTCTCTTTGGACGTGCAATACGAGTGAAGCTAGTGACCGTGTTCAGTTATATCGTTGGAAATTAAGCAAGATATAAGAAGAAAAAAGCAATTAGCAACTTATCACATTCTAGTCATAGAACCAAAAAAAAAAAAAACGGTAAAAATAATGACTTTTATCAAACTTGATGATGAGCGTTGTTAGCCTATTAGTATGGCTCCCACCAACCTAAAACCCGAATAAACAATTAGTAACAAAATCAAGCCACATAACCTGTAACACTACGATCATTCATCATTCTGGTAAGATTTTCAAAGGATAGGCGATAAATAAATGGTCCAGTAGAATAAAGTTACAGAAAACAACATGATTTACCATTGTAAAACTGAAGTCTAGCAATGGCACTGAACGTGTCAAGAAGACAGGAACAGACCAAAAATAATGCCAATGGACAACAATGAGAAAATATCTCAGTCACAGAAGACAAAAGAGAGTAAACCACTTGACAAATATGACTATTGTATCATCCAAGTTGTAAAATTTATTAATTTTTGCAAGAATTCAAGGATTTGAGGGTTATTATCCCTGCTTATGTAACTCATGCAGTATGCGACTTGACATTGAATATCCTGCTTCCAGCGCCTCCGAAGGATGACGGCGTTGCACTCAATAAAATGATCGAGTGAATTTTGTGAATGCCCATCACAGCCCACAGAGAAGAGTGATGCTCAGCCCAATAACTGATTTTTTAGCCTTCTAAAAACTTGTAATCATTGAAAATTGTTTTCCTACTATGATCTTTACGCCCCGAGATTTTTATTTGTCGCATGTTTTCTTTTGATTAGCCTTTTACATAATTTTAAGGAATGAATATTTAAAGCTGAATGGAGACATAATTGTTAGCGATGTATTTCAGAAGGATAGTAATTTCTCCTTCCTTAAGACTGTTATCGGCAGAGTTTGTTGGGTGAGTGGTGGCAGAGTGGACCACACATAAGCCAGACACCTAACTGGGCAAGAACTCGCTATGTGTTTTAGCTAGTTTCTGCCCGGTGCGTGGGCTGCGAAACAAAACTCTCCTTCCTTCAAGCGTCGCCGCCCAAGAATGACGACATACCGGCCGCCACGTAAATTAATTTCCGTTTTCTGCCGCTGTCCATCCGCTCATCTTTGCCATCGATCATTTGCAGATCTTGCGAATCCCCAAAAACCGTTTATTGATCCTACTCCCCTTCCTGACCATGTTCCTCAGGTCGACGAACTTGGCTTCACGTCCGCCCCATTGAAGAGCGCTTCTTTCTTCATGGCAAGCTTTTGCAAGGCTTTCACTGGTGCGATTGTTCCCATTACTTGCATTTTTTTAGAACCAACTCATATTAGAAGAGCTCTCTTAATTAGAGGACTTCATGTTGTGCAAGGCCGAAGATCCAGACCCCGCTCACTGCTTGAAAGAAGGCCGAAGGGTAACGAGATGTGCCCAAGATGCGTAGGTGTTTTTCTTCTTACCCTTGGGTTTATAACACCATGAATCATTAACTTCATTCATTCTTTGCTTTTTTTTTTTTTTTTTTTTTCGGCGCTTTGAAATGTTGTCCTTCATCTTTAACAGAGCATCAAAGCTCAAAGCTAACTGCCTCGAGGAATTTAACGCCCATTGGAAATGCCTTGACTTAAATAACCATGTCAGTTGGCTATTTTGCTTCATATGAGTACCTATTCTGGAGAAAGTTTTGACTGGTCACTTGGTTTCAATATTATGCTTTAAGGCATTTGAATTTTGTCGAAAGCCTGAAAAGACTTTTAACATCTGTTTATTTGAAAAATTTGTTAGCATTTTCAACTCATTTCAAAATTCACCCTCGTTTTGGTTCTAACTCATAACATATATTTATTTGGTAGCAATGGAAAAAAGAGATTCCTGGGACTCCTCCAGGACAAGTTCCGATTCACGAGAAGCCTAACCCAATATACGGGAGGGTGCAACGATGATCTATGATACCCAAGAGATCATCTAAACGTTGAGAAGGGTGCTTCACGAAGACCTGATAAACATTAAATTTATTTACTGTTTTCCTATAAACCCTAGTCATGTCAGAGTGTAGAAATATATTTAAACCATTAATGGGCCCTTCTAACCTCACTTTCAAATGAATAAATGTTCCTTTCCTAACCCTTGTTTCAGTATGAATTTTTCAGGCTTTTATTACTCCATTCATCTCACCGCTTCCAAACTTTCGCAGCAATGGGAGCTACCTTTTGCAGAAACGTCAAGTTTAAAACAATCCAATAATCCAATTCACACAAAACTGTTGCCTCAACTTTCAATATGGCATTCCCTGAGAAAAATGCCGAATCCCTAATAATAAGGGAAGAAAACTCTTCATTAGGGTTGACCAGCAGAGTATTCTCTAAGATCCATCCCTTCTATTAGAGGGCGTCACAAAGTTGAATTCAAATAACAAGAGAAACAAGAATTTATGCGAGTTTTTTTATTCTTCTTTTATTTTTATTTTTTGAAATGGATTCTTGCGTTTGAATCCTAGTATGGTTATTTTGGATGAACGTCAGTGATTTTGTCAAGCGAGACGTAGGTAGAGGCTTTTTAACATTATTCCCGTTAAACGCATTTTCTTTTTGTACAAAAAAGCCTTAAAAAGAAAATTTCAATTCATAAGAGTGAAATTCTCCAAATACAGAAAAAAAACAACAAAACAAATGATTAATGTTTAGGTTTCATGCTGCATGCAGTTAAGTCGAAAAAGCTTGTGGAATTTTTGACGAAAAAATTAAATTTACTCAAAGAAAAGAAAAGAAAAAATAAATAAATTGATTTGCCTCACTACACCAAAAGTGTGATATACCCAACAGATATATTTGTGCGTGAGTTAGGTATATTCCAGGGGTGGACATAAGCCTAAGTTTTTTTTTTTTTTTTTTTTTTAAAATCACTATGCACCAAGTAAGATATCTTTGATGGAAATATTCTATGGTGTGACATAAGGTCAGAAAAGTAAGGGTAAGAAAAGTAAGTGCATGAAAAAGAAGCATGAAAAAACCAAGTGTGAGAAAAATATGTGTAAGAAACATATTTTGCAACCATGGTTATTTTCATTTCATTTCATTATTTTTTTTTTTCATTTCTTTTTCTTTATTATTATTTATTTGAAACAAAAAAAATCACATGGTTTCAACATAGTTTTTCTGACACTTATTTTTCTCGCACTTAATTTTTTTGACACTTATCTTTCTGACTTTATCTCTGTCAAGCTGAGTTCAAGTACAGAGGTGTGAATAGCTTGGTTAGTCAGTTGTCTAGAAGATTTTGATGATCCTAAATGAATACTGTAGTGCAAATCCAATAAGTATTAAAATATAACTCAATATAAGGGTCTTAGTAATTTTAATCTCACTAATTATATATATGGGTTACAATCTTATTGTTGGTGTGGTGATATAGGCAAGTTAGGTTAGGTCACAACTCAGCCACATGTATATAGTATTGTACCGTAACCTCCTCTTCCCTTATACCTTTTGGCATAAGAGAAGACAGACACTGACTCACAGGTCTGGGGTTACGGAACAATAGGTCAGTAGTTTACACTTAAGCAATATATACCTTTTGGCATAAGAGAAGACAGACACTGACTCACAGGTCTGGGGTTACGGAACAATAGGTTATGGGCTTGTAGTGCGCTGCAACTGCAATTACCTCAATATCTACCGTTTCTCTATTAAGTGAAGTCCCCGCTGCGAACTTTATATTGTCTCTCTCTTATACACCTGAATGGTAACGACTTGTTCAAAAGCCAAAAGAAAATTATCACCCGCTTCGACCAGATCTACCGCATCAAACAGCACCACATATTCATCTGTATCTGATTTAAGTTTGTCCAACAAATCTTCCTTCTCTGCTAACAAGTTACTCGTCGAAATGTCTGATTCCAAAGGGAAAGAAATCCCCCCACACCAATCTACTTCAACGCAAGCAAACAATACTCCCACATATCCACCTGTTGATATTCCTCTTATAGACTTCATTCTCAGAGGGGAGCACTTATACAAGTTCCAAGGCGAAATTAACAAAGCAGCGAAAGCAAACACATGCCTCAATGCTGATGGTTCGAATTTTGCGGATTGGTCGCAGGAGCTTACCGTTGTCCTAGGCCAATACCTTCGCCTCTCGACGTATTTAGATGGCCCGGCCCCTGTTCTGGACAGGGAAGTTGACAAACTAGCTTGGTCGGCCATTTATCACTCCGTGGCATCATGCCACAAAAAAGCTGTCCTGAAGATACGCCCCGCCAGGGATGCTTTTTTACTCCTCTCGAATAAATTTAATGTCAAATCTATCAGCAGCCAATTGACTACATACCGAGAGATTACCTCTATTCGATTCAACTCGCAGAACTCCTTTTCTGAGCACCTTGCCAAATTTGATGAGTTACTAGATGAAATCGAAAGGAATGGTTTTGAATTCACCAAGGACACATGGAAAGCTATGACAATATTAGCTTCACTTGATCCCTCATGCAAACACCTATCGGAAGTTGTATCGTTCCTCAATAACCGAATGCAAACGGATCAATCTCCCCTTGGTGGAACTGAAGTCGCTATTACATCCTCAAATATCCAAAAAACCATATCAGGCAGCGAATCAGTTATTCCCCTCATGTCAGCACTTTCCCTTCAACCCAAATACTTACCAGATGCTCCGGATCCAGCTATTGAGGAGGTGGCAGCCTGCAACGCCGCATGGGTTAACTACCGAGGTTCAGGCTGTTTCAATTGTGGAAAACCTGGCCACTGGAAGTCCCAATGCCCTCAAAGAGGCAGATCCATGCCACGGGGAAGACCTTCTCAACGAGGTACTTCTAGGGCTGGTTATCCTAATGTCCACCTCTACTTCAATCCGTGGTTAGCGTACACCCAACAACCACCCCAGATTCCCCCTCCACATGAAGAACGTCCTGCATTTGATTCTTATCGTCCCACGTATCCCCAGCGCCAGCATGTCAAGGCTAAATTCACGGAATTGTCAGATGCATCAATTCCTGGCATTGCCCCATTACCAGCCGCTCTAACAGTGAACAACACATCTTGGTCCTCAGAAGGCTCATCAGCAATTCTTGACACAGGAGCGACTGATCACGTAAGTGGCAATCGATCTCTGTTTGTGCATTTCACTGAGCTGACAACACCTATCCCTTTAATTGTTGCTACAAAAACTGAATCCCCGGAACATATCACAGCCATCAGATCAATCCTAGTTCGGGCAGACAATGGTAACAGTATCATTATCCGGCGGGTCTTCTATTGCCCTTCAGCCACAGGAACATTGATCTCGGGTGCCTCACTCATTCGTCATGGTGCAGAAATGGAATTTGTTGGAAGCGATATTAAAATATTAAAATCAAAAAAAGTTTTATTTACAGCAAAATTCATTGATTTTACGAAATGGGATGTTGCACTTGTTGTAAATAGTAATCTTCATGATATTACATGTAATGCAACATCTATTGTGTCACCTTATTCTGCAGTACCGGCGGCAAGAGTCCCATTATCCCTAGATCCACCACAACCTTTTGACAGAGAGGACTCACCAATGAACGACCCCATATTAATGCATTGGCACCGCGCTCTAGGTCATGTAAGTCTGAGAGTCATTAGACAATTGATAAAGTCGGGTTCAGCTTTAGGCCTACCGGAATCTTTACCCGATGGGGAGGTCAATCGCGACTGGTGTAGAGTCAGCAAAAGCACGAGATCTTCTACTTTGCAACCTACCGACAGAAATATTAGCCCGCTTGAGATCATTGTCTCTGATGTCATGGGGCCGTTTGAGGTGGAGACTTTCAACAGTGCTCTCTATGTGGTTTCCTTCAGATGCTTAAAAACCAGTTACTCGGTTATTGAATTACTGCAATCAAAAGCAGATGTGCCTGATGCTTTTGTCAGATTTCAATCAAAAATGGAACGACAAACAGGCTTAAAAATCAAAATTCTTTGTTCTGATAATGGTGGTGAGTACGTGAACACCAGACTACAGTCATACCTTACAAAATTTGGCATTGCATGGGAACACTGTATGCCTTATTATCCGGAACAGAATGGTGCCGCTGAGCGATACAATCGAACCATATCTGACATCGGCCGGACTATTCTTTTTGACTCAGGTCTCCCGAAGTTCTTCTGGGGAGCAGCTTTTGTGTGGGCTGCATATCTACACAACCGTCTGCCTAACAAAATAACCGGTCAAATAACTCCATATGAAGCACTTTTTGGTGTACATCCCTAAATGGACAACATACGAATTTTTGGGGAACTGGAATATGTTCATATACCAACGGAATTAAGGTCAAAACTTGATAGTAGGGTGGTGAGGTGTAATGTGGTGGGATATGTTGAAGGAGGTAAGGGATGGTTATTTTGGGACACATCCAGACAAGTCATTTTTCAGTCATCTATTGCAGTTTTTCCCTCTATAAAATTGACCCTTGATAAAGAAAATAAAAGTGAAAATAATATAAAAAATAAAAATAAAAATGAAAATAACATAAAAAATATAAATAAAAAAGGGAATATTGATTTTATATTGAATAAAGCTGTTTTAGGTGATTGTGAATTTGATCAGACTCTCATAGATCAAGAGGTTACAGCATTCAAGATACAAAATGAATGCACCGATTTCAATCCAGATATTCCAACAACCTTTAAAAAACAATAGCCAGTCAACAAAAAGATCTATGGACCGCAGCCTGTCAACAAGAAATATCAAATTTGCGTGACAAGAAGGTATGGGATCTGGTACCTTTGCCAGAAAATGTCAAACCTCTTGGTTCCAAATGGGTGTTTGCCATAAAAAATGATGCTAACGGTAAACCTTCTAAATTCAAAGCCAGATTTGTTGCGCAAGGATTTTTGCAGACATATGGCAAAAACTTTGAAGAAACCTTTGCACCAACCATGACATTTGCTTCGTTGCGACTGATGTTCACCCTAGCAGCCAAATTCAAGTGGCATCTACATTGTTTCGATGTGGTAGCTGCTTATTTAAACAGCCCAATAGATGAAGATGTATATGTTCGGCAGCCAGAAGGTTTCATCGAAGGTGGCACACATATGGTATGCAAGCTTAATAGGGCCTTATACGGCACAAAGCAAGCGGGGAGGTGCTGGTGGAAATTCATTTCTTCCAAATTGCGCCAACTTGGTTACACTCCCAGTATGTACGATTCATCAGTTTAAATTCTGAAAGCACCGGACAACACAACGGAGATATGGCTTCATGTTGATGACAGGATAGTTGGCTCCAGTTCCTTAGAAGCGCTTAACAAACTGAAACAGGATCTTACAAATTTTATAGACATCAAATGGTCGGATCATGTAGGTCAAATTGTTGGTTTAAGGGTGCATGAAAAGAAAGGTGGATATGTTTTATCTCAAAAGAGCCTCTCACAGAAGATAACGGCCACCTACAATACTAATGGCAAAATAGCGCAGACACCCCTACCCTACAAATGTGTACTGACAACTCCTGACAAATCCATTGCTGCAATAAATCCTAAAAAATTCTTATCCATTGTAGGGTCCTTGAGCTACTTGTCACAAGGTACAAGACCGGACATTGCCTTTGCAGTAAACTCCCTGGCACGATACGCCAGTCACCCAAATGAAGAGCACTGGAAATGTTTATGGCATCTAGTGCATTATGTTACAGGCACGATGGAATATGGTTTGGAAATACGACCAAACGGGGGGGAAATTGATGGTGGAGGTGTTTGCGGATGCTAGTTGGGGAGGGGATGGAGAAAGGGCCTCGCATGGGTATGTGGTAATGATATGTGGGGTTCCAGTGTGTTGGGCAGCTAAGAGGCAACGGATGGTCGCTTTATCTACTTCCACCGCGGAATCAATGGCCCTAACTTTAGGTGCCCGTAATGGACTGTGGATCAGCAACTTATTGGATGATTTCCTTGCAAAAAAGGTCAGAGTCATCTTAAAGTGCAACAACCAAGCATCAGTTATCACTGGCGTTGACAAACTGTCGAATAAGGAGACGCGACATTTGCGGAGGGATTTTTACTTTGTCAATCAACTAATCTTCGAAAAACTCATTGAATTAGAATGGATTTGTTCTGATTCACAAGTAGCTGATACATTTACTAAACCTCTGGGTCCCATCAACAATAAAAAAGCATTATTAGATTTACAAATAACACATTAATTAAATTCTCTACATTCATTTTTTTTTAGCATTATTTTTATTTTTATTTTTTATGATTTCCTATTCTCATTTTTCCATTCAAACTGTATTCCTTGTAGATATTGAGGCCTCGTTGTGAGGGGGGGTGTTGGTGTGGTGATATAGGCAAGTTAGGTTAGGTCACAACTCAGCCACATGTATATAGTATTGTACCGTAACCTCCTCTTCCCTTATACCTTTTGGCATAAGAGAAGACAGACACTGACTCACAGGTCTGGGGTTACGGAACAATACTTATAGTTGATAGAAAAATCAATGAAATAATTCAAATACTATTCAAAGACTTTATAAGTACTGTTGATATGTATCATAATTGTATTGGTTATATATTTTGATTTTAATGATAAAAAATAAAGAAAAAAAGACCAAAAACCCCCTCCTTTTATACCCAATAATTCTCCAATGAACCTCTAGATTTACCAGTCCTATACATGGCTAATGAAGCCTCATTCTAGCAAATACACCTGTCCAACAACATAAAGAATGACCAAAAACATAATTAGAATGATATCACCTGACAAAATCCTAGAGTAATAGGGATAATCCATCAAAAATTAAGAATAAGCAAAAAAGAGAGTATATGTGTGTAATAACTTAAAATAAAAGACTAAAAAAAAGAAAGAATAACACTAAATATTACACAATATTAAGGGGGATCAACAGTAGAAATGACAAGGCTAATTGTGATTATTTACTATGTAAAATCACCATCCAAAAATAATCAATATTGACTGAGAAACCCAAAAAAAAGGGTGTGAGAGGTGGGGTAACTACATACAGTCCTTGGCAGGTGCTTGCATGGGTAAATCCTTGACTAATTTAGGCAAACTTAAGCGTGGTAGTGAATTGAAGGTGCCAAGATTGAGGTTACTAATGAAATTAGGGCATATAATAAGGTCAATGAACCTATAATTAAATTAGGACACTAAATAAGTGCCTTTTGCCTATTTTAGTGTGTTTCCCCACAGTGGGCATAGAATATGGGGCAATTATAGTGTGGAAAATCTAAATTTGCTTAAAATGAAGCTATTCACACAGGGAGAATGCAGGCAGTATGTGGTCAGTACACAGAAACCATTTCTGGCATAAAAAACACCAAATTTGAAAATGTTATTTTTATGCATTTGAGTAGCCAAATAAATAGTCCAAATTAAGAAAAATTGATCTTTCAAGGTGCATTTGTAACATTATTAAATTTATAGTGCATATATTCAACTTTTAAGTGATTTAAAGCACATTTCTTGTTTTTCACATAAAACAATAAAAACAACAGCTTTAAGTCTACTTAAAAATTATTTAGCCTTAGGTTTAAGGTTCTTAAGATTACCGTAGCATATTCCAACTTAATTTTAAGTAAATAATACTTATAAAAGGTGGATATACATGTGTATATAAGGTGTTATAATGGCATATATTTTATTTTATCATAATTTTCACTTATCACTATGCAATATGGGGGGTGGACTTGCTAGCAAGTCCTCAACCTGAACTGAGATGGAACTCAGATGCAACTCAGACTGAACTCATACTGAACCCATACTGAACTTTACTTCAACGCCCACCTAAAACTGTTCTGCTGGGTGGTGTTCATCCCTGATTGTATGGTTCCTTTATCAATAGCTCAATGTGTATTCAATCTGTGGTGAGTTTGGGCCCAAGGTTGCGGACTTGCTAGCAAGTCTGCCCCCCCATATTGTGTGGTGTATTTATACAACTTGTGTACCTTTATTTATTGTTCCCATGTATATTGCATGTGCTTAACATAATTTATAAGTAATTTTTAATCAGTCCTGGGGATATACAGGCTGACACTTGTCCACCCAAAAAATAAATAAATAAATAAATAAATAAAATGATAAGTTCTAAATTTTTTTTTTCAGGTATTCAGAAAATTCTGTAGCATTTTAGATTAATTCTTTAAAGAACCAAAACGTAATAAAATATTATGAGTACTGGTTTTTAACCTCTCAGCTGGTTGAACAGAATTTTATTTCTGTTTAAATTTTTTAAGAAGGGTGGATAAATTAGAAATTTCTTTTTCAGGTATCCATTTATCAAATTCATTTGATTTCCCTTTAAATCTTAGTAAATACTCAGTTCCTTTTTCTTTAGTAAGGATTCTTTTCTTGAGTATTTTTTCAATCGCTTCTTTTTCCACCATTTCTTCAGGTTGCTTTTTATTCCTTCCTTCTCTTTTTGGAAATAAGTCAGGATAATTTGCATGGTAAGGTTTTAATAATGAGATAGGGAGAACTGGATATTTCCTATCATATGGGGCATATAATATGACTTCCACAGCATTATTACCAACCATTTTGTTGACTACAAAAGGTCCTGAAAAAGGATCCTTTGATTTAACTGTCAGTGTATGTGAGTATCTAAGTATTATTTAATAATAAACATTAATGTTCCTACTACTTATTGATAAATGATTTAGTGATTAAACCTCAGGGGAAGATTAATAAAATAGTTATTCTCAATATAAACTCAAAATACTTGGATTTTATGCATGCTAGTGGTGGAAAATAGATCAATAAAATATAGTTATAGCTTATATAAAGAAAATATCAATTTATAAATGCTTTATAATATATTTATTATATGATAATAATTGTGTTATAATGTTTATTTAAATTTTAGTAAGTAAGTGATGTCCAATAACCTTTCAAATCCTTCCTTACTTATACCAAAATCCACTGGAGTTCACAGACCTTCAAACCAGATGATGTTACTGCTTTCCGGTGCAATCACAGCACATTGAGGGCCCATCAACTCCCCATAGTGTCCACTTCAAGCAGTTTCAACACCCAGACCTCCAGTAAGGACCCTCCATCACAATTAATGATACCACAGACCCATACCATGAATTGAATAAACAAATAAATGTGGATACCATGAAGAAACAGGTAAAATAACTCATCCAAAGAGTATATAATGAACCCAAAGTATATAAAGGAACCAAATTTACTTTCCAAGCCTCCAATAACATCCCCAAGCATCCATATTAACCGAGTTATCATATACCGACACATAAATCCATGAAAATCCATCAAAGGAACCAGATTAAGTTGTCCAAACTGAATATATGCGCCTGAAATAGGTGTATATGCTTGTGTAGGCATTGTGAGTCAACTGAATATGTCCATATGACCTAAAATAAGCATAAAAATAAAGGTTATAGGCTATTAAGAGGTTAAGACCCACTTATAGACTTAAATATACATAGTATAACTACATATTTCACTGAATATGAGGTTTATGTATACAAATAAGCCTATGTATGTCTATAATTACTTAATATCGCTTAAGATAAGTATATTATGGCTCCATTAAAACCTTAATAATCATTTTTTGGCTATTTATAGGCTATCTATACTACTATAAGTCATATAATAGTGTAATAATTATATATGTATTATAACCATATATATAAGTATTATAACCTTAATTTTAACTCATAAGCTTAATGTAGTTAAGGTTATCTTATTTTAAACATAGGAATTACTCAGTACTATGGATAAATAGGCTGAAATTAACATTACCTTGTAAGTTAAAATGTAGTGTTGAAATTAGGACTTCATCTCCTTTTTTGAATTCAAATTCTTTATGAGATTTATCCCACCTTTTTTTTCATATTCAAATGCTTTTTGAATCCATTCCTCTGCATTATTTCTACACATTTGTTGCATATGAATAAAAGATTTAGTAATAGGGTGTATATCTAACCTTGGTAATTTATTTAAATGATTTACTGGGGTATTTGGACATATCCCAGCCAGAGCACCAATGGTTTTTTTTCTGTTTCAGAATGAGTTGTGCTATTATAATCAAATTCAAGGCCAGGAATAAATTTTACCCAGCCATGAGTGAATTAATCATTGTCTTTGTATTCTAATCCAAAGGAACAATATCTTCTGATCATATCTTCCAGAGTCTGTATCATTCTCTCAGCCAGACCATCAGTTTGTGTATGGTGTGCTGTAGACAACTTCAATTGACAACCTGATACTTCCATCAAAGATATTCAGAGCTCTGAAGTAAATTTAGGGTCTCTGTCAGAGATTAAAACTTTGGGAAACCCAGAAGTATTCATCATCTGAGTCCACCATAGTAATGCCAAGTCTTTTGCAGATACCTCTTTATGGGTAGGTATAAATTTACACATTTTTGTTAATCTATCTACTATTACCCAGCGAGAATTGAAACTTTCTTTTCCTGCTAATGGAAAGCCAGTTACAAAATCCATGTTTATTATTTCCCATGGAGCTTTTGGCTGCTCTATTTGTTGTAACAACCCAGCTCTCTTCCCAGTTAATCTTTTATATTTTTGACAAGAGTCACATGTGTCAATGTATTTTTGTACATTTTCTTTCATGTTCATCCACCAGGCTGTACTTTTAACTCTGGTTGATATTTTGTTAAAATCAAATTTATAAGCTAATATGTCATCTTGAAAAGTACTTAACATTAAGTCTTTCATAGAAGGTGGTATAACTATGGCATTACTGAGTTTTTTTCTGTAATATACATGTCCATCTTCAATTGAAAGTTTACCTTCTTCCAATGCATTTTTATACTTTGGAGTTAAGATTTTAATTAATGCACTCATAGAGGAATTTGTTGGATCATTTAAAATGGTAGATAATTTAGATAAATCTTTATCAGATGAATAATTTTCTAATATATTTTGCATAAATTCTTTATCTAAATCAACTATATAAATCCCAAATATATGTATCACCTCATTTCCAGGCACATAAGCTTGGTTTTTAGTATCATTTGGAAGAGGACTTCTGGATAATAAATCAAAATTATAATGAAATTTTACTGCTCTATGTGTGATTTTAATTCTACCTCTGTACTCTTGTACTGCTAGTTGCCATTTAAACATGTGCCCATTAGGTGTTTTCATGTTTAGTAATTATTTTACTGCACTGAAATTTGTTATTTATTCAAACTTCTTGTCTTCCAGATAATAGTGAAGTTTCTTTAGGGCCCACAAAATGGCTAAACATTCCAGCTGGGTGGAGCCATACCTTAATTCTGTCTTTCTTCACGTTCTGGATATGAAATTGATAACTACTTCAGATAATTTACCATTTATTATCTGTTTTTTCTGTAAAGCAGAACCTAACCCTGTAAATATTTCATCAGTATACAAGATAAAACAGCTATTGAAATCTGGCTGTCCCAATACTGCAGCTGAAATTAGACATTATATTAATTTATCAAAGTAATATTGTCTTTCATCATTAAAAATGAAAGCCTTATTTTTCCTGATTAATGTTGTTAAAGGAGCTGCAATAGATTGGTAGTTTTTATTTACTGCCTATAATATACACACATACCTAGAAAATAATTAACATCTTTCACATTTTTAGGTATATAAATACTTTTTATTGCTTCCACTTTATTCTGGTCAACACAAATTTGTAATCCAGATACAAAATGTCCAATTGCTTTCAAGGATTGAAACCCAAACTTATATTTCTATCATGCAACTGTCATACTAATTTCATCCATTTTTTTAAATATTCTACTCAGGTGATTTGAATGCTCATAATATTTTTTTGAAAGCACTATTATGTCATCAATATAAACTGAAAGCCATCCTTTAACCATTTCCTGATGAAAAACACTATCCATCAATTTTTGGAAGATTGAAGGCACATTCCTTGGGCCAAAAGGCATTCTCACATATTTATATATCCCTATGTGTGTGTTTATGAGTAAGAAATTCTAAAAATTCTTTTCCACAGGAATATTGTGGAAAACTTTGTTTCCATCCAGGCAGGAAATATATTTTACACCTTGTAAGGTAGCGTTGATAGAAGTTATCCTTGGTAGAAGGTAAATATAGTCTACAGTGAATGTATTCAGAGTTCTGTAATCACCAGATAATATTACCTTATTATTTTCATAAGAGATTAAAACTGGTGAAATAACAAAACACTTAGGTTTTGTGTCTAATTTTTCAACAATAGCCATTTCTAACAACATTTTAATGTTGTCTTCAATGTCTTTCCTTTTTTCAGGAGAAGCTGGGTAAGCTTTCTTTTTCAAGCTTCCAGGAATTTTTTCTAAATCTCAACTTAAAGAGATTTTCATCTCATGGTATTTGACCAATCCTAGTTCATTTGAACCATGAGCAAATGCCATAGGATAAGATTTTATCAATCTCAAAAATTTGTTTTCTTCAATTTTTGACAGTTGAGAACTGAAAAAGCCTTTTTATATATCATTCTACAATTCTTCCACCCAGAAGTTGTTCTTCTTTAGGAGCAATGGAATAAACTGAATTTTCAGAGAAAATCTTGAATGTTCTTTTTCCATTCAGGCCTATAGTGGAGCAACTATTTTCAGGATCCAGTTTAATTCCAAATTTGGTTAATAGGTCATTTCCAATAATTAACCAATCACTACAATTATTATTATCCATTATTATAAATTCACATACTGCTCTTACATATCCATTATTAGAGGGTATCAAAATTTAGAAATGTGTAATTATTTAAAAGGTATTTCACAGCACAAAACAAAATCCACAAGAACGAAATCAATTTTCAGTAAAAAGATGTTTTGGGGGCACAAGATGACATACCTTAAAAAATAATCATGGTTAATTTGGTGGAAAAAAAGGTATTTTGAAATGGAAGATTTCTAACTTTGATACCCCCTATTTTATTTAAAGAATACTCAAGTTTTGTATTTGCCAATTGGATGTAATACTGAACCAAAGCCCCTCCAGTTCTTTGTCTTTACAGGTTCCAGTTTTTCTTTATACTTACTATCAAGTTTTATTAATGTATTAATAGAAACTACACTACCTGCAGCCCCAGTGTCAAGAATGGCATTCATTTCATTTCCACATATAATAACAGGTGATTTAATAGGTGTGATTTTGTAAGTATCATGAGTTACATCTTTAATTATTTAAGCTTCCTCAATAGAAGTTGAAGATGTATCTGTTTGAGGTATTGCATTGTTCAGGAACATAATATCATGTTCTAATACATATATCTCATTTTCATCATCACTTTAAGAAATTTTACTTTTACAAGCCTCACTAGACTCCTCTTTTTTATCTTAATTATTACTTGGTGCAGAAACTTGTGAGTGTTCAATCACATTTATTCTCTTCTTACAAGTATGACCTTTAACCCAGGCTCATTACATTTGTAGCAAGTGTTACTTTCCTGTCTCTAAGGGACAAGGGGATATGAAGCTTTTTTCTTCTCCACTTGTAACTTATTTGTAGTGGGTTTTACTACCTCGAAATTCTGCTTATAATGATTATAACTGGTTTCATATTTGTGGTTCAATAATATTTCATTGCATATATTAATAAACCCAAAAGTATCTCTGATGGTTTCAGCTCTAGCTACAATAATGTCTCTGACTGATATAGGCAATTTATATATAATTCTTTTCCACTCATCATAATTCATTTTTGTATCCATGGCTTTCATGATTTTTATTAAATTTATTAAAAATACAATTGGTTTATCCCCAGAATTTGGATTATATCTGATTTTTCCATAAAATCTTTGTTGAATGATTCTAAATTTTGGTCCACCAAATTGCCTTTCAATTTGTGCCTTTCATTCGATCCAGGGGTATTTAATTCCCTCACTCAATAAAGATTCAAACGATAATAAGGCCACATCTGTAAATAAAGATATCAATTTTGATGCAATTTCTTTATCAGGTAGTTTGTATGAAACTTTTAAGTTATCAATTCACCAAATGAATTGCTGCCAATCAGATTTTGAATACCTGTCTAAAGAAAGGTACTGATCTAACTTATGCCAGCTCTTTTGGTTAGTTTTTACTTCCTTAACCTAAGGGATATTAGGTAATTATCTTAATTTTGATAGATGCTCATGTATTTCATCTTTCACTAATTTTTTTCTCTCAGAGCCCATGACACTGTTTTATTTTTCAATCATTTGTTTTTCATGTGAATTTTCCATATGAAGCGGAATTTTTTCCATATAAGAGACGTTGTCATTTATTTTTTCAGTATCTTTCACAATATTTACTACTTCAATTTCCACTCTTTGTAACCTATCCTATTTTACAGGTATATGAGTTAAAGTATCATTCACATTTGAAAAGGACAATTTTACACTTCCCTCTAAGGTAGCCATAATATTCTGAGAGTGTTCTAAGTTATCTTGTAAATTCTTAATCTCAGGGGTTAATATTTTATTTTCATTTATTAATTCATAATTTGAACTTTCAATAAATTTCAATCTATTGGTTGTAGTACTCAATGATTGTGTAAGGTTTAATAATACACTTTCTGTATTATTGTTTGACTCTCTAGAGAATTCTTCAAATTTTTCAATTCTTAATAGCAATTTGCTTATTATCTTTGGTCCATTGGATTTTCTTTTTAAAAATATTCAATTTTTTCTGTGTGCAACTCAGAAGAATCATCATGAGGCTCAATATTTAATTCATTTAGTTCCATTTTAATATGACTAGTATTATCTTTGTGATCAATAAAGCTATGTACATTGTCATCATGTAAAGACAAATTTAAAACATTATTTTCAAATGAATAATCTTTTAAATCTTTATCATTTATATTCAATAAATCCCTATAAATCTCATTACCTATGAGTAATTCATTGTTAGTGTCATATAATTTAACATGAGAAGATGGATGACTTACCAAGGTCTTATTCCGTTTCCCCTGTAAGGGTGACTTCTGGGACCCTTCTGTGGAGGGATTTTGTAGTTTTGGGCATACCAGTCCCGTTTCCATTTTATGAATGTGATCCTTTGATCATCCTCTTGGGCTGGAGGTGTTTCTGTTTCCACCATGGAAGGGTTTGATTCAACTGTGGCTGGTTTGGCTTTTAATCCTACTAGAGCTTGGCTGACTTCTATGAAACCCTGTGCTACACTTTTTTCCGAATTGTTTATTTGGTCCAGCATTTTGTTGAATTTTATTGTTAGGGTATTTAGAGGGGTTTAGAGGGGGTGATTTTGATCTTGTAAGGTGTTTTTTGTTTTATTTATTGATACTTGCTTTAAAAGCCTTTCCGTTTCTACAAAAGAAATCTGTTGGAAGTTGCTTTTAGTAGGAGAGACATCCTCTATTTGAGTGTCCTGAAACAGTTTTTTCAGCTCTATTTCTTTAATTTTAAGGTTTTACCTGATTACTCACAATTTCTATGTTGTCACACATTTTTATGTGGAAATTAAATCAAAGATTTGAAATATGAGTTATAAAAACTTCAAAAAGGAGTTTCATCAGTATTAATTATCACTACTGAAGACAATTTAATTTCTTACTTGTAGGTTTTAATGGAAATTATAAGTGCCAAAAGTCAAATATGCTTTTTTGTGGTAACTTGAAATAACTGGTCTACAATATGTAGCCATGTTTTTATATTTAAAAAAGAAATTATGTCATTAATATTCTTTCTAAATAGAAAATGAGTTTTACAAACCAATAAAAAGGGATTAAAATTCCTTTTTAAAAGAAAACAATTAATCATTTTTTATTATCTGGTTTATCATCTGCAAAGATCACAATATTAATTGGTCTATTGACAGACTCCCACTAATAACAATTTTTATGTTAAATTAGTGGTAAAATTGTTGATTCAATATCACAATTTTATTATATAACAGGGATTACTTTTCTTAAATCACTATATAAGTTACCCTAACTTGTTTTACTTATTCAATTACTTCTATAGGGATTTTATTTACTTGTAGCCTCTTTTTGAATTTTTACTTACTGGAAAATAACTGACAGAATTCTTGAGGAAAGGTCCCGAATTGTCAAGCGGATTTTAAGTAAAGAGATGTGAGAAGCTTTATTAGTCAGTTTTCTAGAAGATTTTAATGGTCCTAAATGAATACTGTAGTACAAATCCAATAAGTATTAAAATAAAACTCAATATAAGGGTCTCAGTAATTTTAATCTCACTAAGTATATATATGGGTTACAATCTTATAGTTATTATCAAAATAGATTTAACAATTCAGATACTATTCAAAGATTTTATAAGTACTATTGATATGTATTGTAATTTATTTGGTTATATTTTTTGATTTTAATGATAAAGAATGTAGAAAACAAGACCAAAAACTCCCTTCTTTTATACTCAATAATTCTCCAATGAACCTCTAGATTTACCAGTCCTATACATGGCTAATAACGCCTCATTCTAGCTAATACACCTTTCCAACAACATAAAGAGTTACCAATAACATAATTAGAATGATATCACCTGCCAAAATCCTGGAGTAATAGGGATAATCCATCAAAAATATAGAATAAGCAAAAAAGAGAGTATATGCATGTAATATCTTAAAATAAAAGACTAAAGAGAGAAAGAATAACACTAAATATTACACAAAATTAAAGGTTATCAACAGTAGAAATGATGGGGATAATTATGACAATATACTATGTGAAATCTCAATCCAAAAATAACCAATATTGACTGAGAAACCACTGAGAAACCCATAAAAAAGGGCATGAGATGTGGGGTAACTACATGCAGTCCTTTTCAGGCACTTGCATGGGTAAATCCTTGACTAATTTAGGAAAATTTAAGCATGGTAGTGAATTAAGGGCACCAAGCTTGAGGTTATTAATGAAATTAGTGCATATAATAAGGTCAATGCACCTATAATTAAATTAGGACACTAAATAAGTGCCTGTTGCCTATTTTAGTGTGTTTAACCACATTGGGCATAGAATTTGGGGTATTTATAGTGTTAGAAAAATAAATTTGCTAAAAATGAAGCTATTCACATAGGAAAAATGCAGGCAGTATGTGGCCAGTACACAGAAGCCATTTCTGGCATAAAAAACACCAAATTTTAAAATGTTATTTTTACGCATTTGAGTAGCCAAATAAATAGTCCAAATTAATAAAAATTTATCTTTCAAGGCGCATTTTTAATATTATTAAATTTATAGTGCATATATTCAACTTTTAAGTGATTTAAGGCTCATTTCTTGTTTTTCACTTAAAACAATGAAAAAAACAGCTTTAAGTCTACTCCAAAGTTATTTAGCCTTATTTTTAAGGCTCTTAAGATTACCTTAGAATATTTCAACTTAATATTAAGTACATAAGACCTATAAAAGGTGGATATATGTGTGTATATAAGGTGTTATAATGGCATATATTTTATTTTATCATAATTTTCCCTTATGTATACAACTTGTGTACCTTTATTTATTGTTTTCATGTATATTCCATGTGATTAAAATAATTTATAAGTAATTTTTACTCAGTCCTGGGGATATCCAGGCTGAAAATCTCTCTCCCTAAAATATTTCCAACTTGTGCATGCATATCCCCATTATGGGGTAAGGGATCCACAATTAAATTAATTTAAGATAAAAACCCCTGTACCCCAATTATCTTCTGAAATTATTTTTGAAAAAAATTGGGCTATTAGACATTTTATGTTTAAATACTCACCTCTTATCTGACATTTTTTTCCTCAAATTTGATAGCCACATCTTGGACAATTATCTGGATATGCCCGACTTCTTAGCTTGCTGTGCACTGCCACCCTGATCACATCCTGTCAGCCTAGGTATCCCCAGGACTGAGTATTTATTGTTCTTAAAATATAATAACCTTAATTATATTAAGCTCATAAGTAAAAATTATGGTTATAATACTTATATATATGGTTATTATGCTTATATATATTTATTACACTATCCAATAACTTTATAAGTTTAAATAGCTTATCAATAACCTTATAATACTTATTAACGTTCTAATGGAGTCATAATATATTTATCATAAGTTATATTAAGCAATTATAGACATACATAAGCTTATATGTATGCATAAACCTCATATTCAGTGAAATATGTAGTTATATTATGTATATATAGGTATATAAGAAGGTTTTAACCTCTAAATAGCCTATAAGATTTATTTTTATGCTTATTTTAGGTCATATGGATTTATTCAATGGACTCACAATGCCTAAACAAGCATATACACCTTTTTCAGGTGCATATATTCAGTTTGACAACTTAATCTGCTTCCTTTGATGGATTTTCACAGATTTATGGGTTATGATATGATTACTGGGTTAATATGGATGCTTGGGAATTTTATTTGAGGCTTTGAAAGCTGATTTGGTTCCTTTATATTTGTTGGGCTTTACTTTATACTCTTTGGATGAGTTATTTTACCTGTTTCTTTATGGTATCCGCTTTTATCTGTTTTCTCTATTTATGGTATGGGTTTATGATATCATTATTTGTGATGGAGGGTCCTTAATGGAGTTATGGGTGTTTAAAATGCTTTAAGTAGACACCATGGGGAGGCTATGGGCCCTCAAAGTGCTTTAATTACCAGGGAGAGCAGTGACATCATCTGGATTGAAGGTCTGTGCACTCCAGTGGATTTTGGTATAATTAAGGGAGGATTTGACGGGTTATTGGACATAAATTAATTAATAAAACTTAAATAAACATTATAAAAAAGTTATTAACATATAGAAATACATTTTAAAGTATTTATAAATTGATATTATATTTATATTAGCTATAACTATATTTTATTAACCTATTTTCCACCACTAGCACACACCAAACCAAATATTGTAAGTTAACACTGATAATAACTATTTTATTAGTCTTCCCCTGAGGATAAATCACTAAATAATTTTTAAATATGTATTAGTACCATTAATATTTACTATTAAATTATACTTAGATACTAGAATACACTGACAATTGGGGATCTTTTCTTAATTATTACTTATTATTTAGTATAAGCCTTAGGATGTTATTTTTACTCTAGTATAGCTCATATAGATTAAATATTTGGGTCTGAAGCACATTAGTGGGTAAAAATAACTCAGTTATTGCAGAAAATAAAACTTTTAATAATTGTACTGATTTTTTATAATAAAAATTAGGTATTTACAGTAGTAACTGTACCCAATATAAACCCAATTTCACTTGGTATTTGGTCACCAATATAATACCCAATTAAATTGGTATTTGGTTAAAGCTTGGTAAGCTAATTATTCACCCTTATGAAGGTCTAGTTAAACTTATTATTTACTTTTTAACAGATTTTTTCAAATTTTTATTATATTTTATTTAAATATATATAAATATAAATTCAGGGTAAGCTCCAGCACTTTTATAAGTATTTATATTGCTAATATTTTTGTCTACTAATTAACATACAGTTTTTTCCTTTTCTAGGCATAAAAATAGTTAATTCAGAGAATATGAGTGTACCACTGGACAATTTAAGTGATAAACCTTCTTTTAATACCAGGTCTAAGGCTAAAAAAAATGTACCAGGACATCACTATGGAAGGTCAGTCCTACCCACAGCCAGAAAAAATGTGCATAGAAGAAAAGGAAACCCTCCTAAAAAAGATAACCATAAAGAAGACATCACCTCCCCTTCAGGATCAACTATGCTACTTGGGAAAACAAGCTCTGAAGCTGGAGGAGTCAAAATCTTCTATCATAAAGGAAGTGAAAAAGGTGGAAACCAACTGCAGGATAGGATTCCAGAAATTAAACCAAACTCTAGCAGAGCTGAAGGGAGTACAGCTAAACCAGCCAACCCCTATCCAATGAGAATCAGGTCAGTCTCAGGACAAGATCTTAGTAAATAAATGGAAATTCAATTGGTTTCACCAACAGTGGGCCAGTCACAACTGCAACAAGGATCCACCCCCTCATCAGACCACCTCAACTCACCCTTACAAGCCAAAGCAAAAGCACCTAAAATAAGGGCTTGATCCTATCCCTTGGTAAGTAGATTTCCATCTCAGATTGTACAAAATACTAATGATTTTATTGCAGGTAATATAATTGATGTGAAATCTGTCAAGAAAATTGAGGAGGACTTGAGACAGTTGGGTTTTGATGCGGATACACTTGAATTATCTTTTGTCAATAAAAGTAGTACTATTTATAATAATAATACAGTTAACCCTCAGTTGACACCACTTATTAGTGAGTTGAGAGCTTCAAAAAATAATGAAGAATTTGAGAAGGAAGATGTTGAGTATTTTAAAAAAAGTCCAACTGTCCATAGAATTCTTTCAGAATTATGGAATAGAATGACTGAGTGTGAGGAACAGACAATTAAGCTCACAAGTGACACAATTTTATCCTTAACATTGAATATTTCTCAACTGTCTACAAGAAATAAAGGATTAGAGAAAGAACACTTGGCTCTAACTCTTAAATATGATTCCTTATGTAATAAATATAGTGACCTTTCAAACAAATTCTGTGAGTTAGAAAAATTGTATGAAGCACATTTATTTAAATATGAATCAAGAAAAAAGTTATCTTTTGCACAAAAAAATCAAAGTGTCTATGATTTTTTACAAAGATTAACTAAGGTTGAGATTGAAACTTCCAATCTACTGATGAATCAGGATAATCATATTTATACACAGTATAATAATAATCCATTCTTTTGCAAAAATGAATCTCAGTCATTCCCAATGCCACAAAAAATGAAAACATCTGGTGGAAGTGTCAAGTATGAATAAACAAATGCAAGTCACAAATCAGTGCAAGAAAAAATGCAAGACTATTTATCTAAAGTAAATGAGTTATTGAATTTTCCCTGGATTAGTGAGATTAAATCCAATCATAAGAATTGGCCAAAAATTGACCAGTACCCAAATTATGATGAGGAAGCCAGCTCTGATTGGCAACATTTTATTCAAAGAATTGAAAATTTAAAATTATCATATAAGTTACCAGATGAAGAAATGACATTGAAACTAATTTCATTATTTAAGTATGTTGCTTTATTATGGTTTGAAGCTATATTAAGTGAGGGTAAAGATTACTCTTATGCAGAATGGAAACAACTGATTGAAAGACAATTTGGAGGTTATAAATTCAGACTAACTCAGAAAAGACTATATGAGAAAACAAGGTATAATTCATTGAATGGTGACAAAAATATGGTATTTTTAATAAATTTAAATAAAATATTAAAAGCCATTGAGCCAAATATGGATTTTAACTTATGGAAAGATAAAATAATATGTAAATTACCTATATCTTTCAGAGACATTTTTGTAGCTAGAACAATAATGGCTAATGAATACTCTGAATTTATTAATATTTTCAATGAAATATTATTAAACCACAAGTATGAAGCAAGGTACACCACTTATAAAAAATAATGAACCTGTGAAAAATCAGAATTCAAAACCACTGCAGGAAAAGCAGAAAAAACCTACTGCTCTTGTAGTACTTAAAAAGTATGAGACTAATACTTTTTATAGGTGTAACAAGCCTTGGTTTAAATGTTACAAATTTGAGAAGAATATAAATATTGTTGAAAATCAGCAAGAATCTGAAAATAAAACAGAAAAAAGTAAAGATTCAAGTGATTATGACAATAATATCTCATATAGTGATGAAAATGAGGTCTCTATGTTGGAAGATGATTTTTCCATCTTTGAAAATCCAATATTAAATATGGACTCAAAGGTATCATTAATAAATTTTGAGGATGCTGAAATTATTAAGGATATACAAGCTGAAAACTTGAGAATGACACCTATCATGGTTCCAGCAATAATTTCTGGAGAAACTGTAAATATAGTATTGGATACAGTAGCTTCTGGTTCTGTTGTCTCTGCATATACATTACAGAAAATTGATAGTGATTATAAGTCAAAGCTTGAACTACTTCAAAGTAAAAATTGGAGAGGTTTTGGATCAGTACTACTCCCCATTGGTAGATACAAAGCTGCTTTTTTCTTTAAACATCAACATGTTTATGTTAGAGTAACATGTGACTTTGTAGTAATTGACAATACTAATTTTAGTAGCTGCTTTATCATTGGTAATGACATTCTGGAAAATTTTGGTGTGAAAATAGACCCTGCTAATAACAATTTTACAATTGGAATGAATGGTAAAAGGAAATTTAAAATAAATTCTTTTAACACAGTCTTACACATTGAGTCAGTAACAAATTCCCCATGTAAAGGAAGAGAATCCAATGAGATGGAACTTCTGGAAAAAGAAATTTCAAAAGCATCATTTGGCACTCAGATAAGTAAAGCTGAGAAAAATAATATTTTGGAATTAATTAAAGCATTTCCAATGGCTTTTGCACATGGGACCAATGAACTTGGCCTTGTAAAAGATCATGAGATGAATATTAGTTTAACCTGCGAAATGGATAATATTCCTGCTAGCCGTATAAAGAAACCATACCCTGCTTCACCAATGAAGAGGGAAGACATAGAAGATAATATTAAAATGGTTTTAAACATGAATATTATTTAAAAGGCTGAAACTATGCCAAAATATTGTGTGATATCACCAGTGCTAATTTTTTATGAAAAAGATAAGGCAAGGCTGTGCAGTGATTATAGAGCATTAAATACATTTACAGTAGATGATATTTACCCCTTTCCAAGGATTGCCTCTATACATGCTACCCTTAAAGGTTCCATATACATAAGTTTCCTGGATGGAAACAAAGGGTGCCATCAAATTCTTGTTGAAAAGAATTCAAAGAACTTTTTGTTGATAAAAACACAGATGGGAATTTATAAATATGTCAGGATGCCATTTGGACCAAAAAATGCACCTTCAGTATTTCAGAAGTTAATGGATACAACATTCCATAATGAAATGATTGAATAATGTTTAATGGTATACATTGATGACATCCTAGTGTTCTCTAAGACATGTGATGAACATTTAATCTATTTTAAGAAGGTATTTCAGTACATGGATGAAATAAAAATGACCCTTGCATTGAAAAAATTTAAATTTGGTTTTGAGTCTTTAAAAGTGCTTGGTCATATTGTATCTGGCTTACAAATATGTGTAGACAAAAAGAAGGTGGGTGCAATAATAAATATTGGAATTCCTCAAAATTTAAAGGATGTAAAATCTTTTTTTGGTATTTGTGGTTATAATAGACAATATATAACTAACTACCAATTAATTTCTGCACCATTGACCACACTGATAAAGAGATCAGAAGCTTTCATTTGGAAAAATGAAAGACAACAGGATTTTGATAAGTTGAAAGAGTTTTTAATGACAGCCCCCATCTTGGGATTAGCAGATTTCTAATTACTTTTGTCTTGTACACTGGTGCAAGTTCTATTGTTTTGGGGGCTGCTTTGTATCAAAAATAACTTATTGAAGGAAAAATGTCAGAAGTAGTAATTTGCTATATTTCACATACTCTAAGAAGTAGTGAATTGAAATATTGTGCTACTCAACTTGAATGCTTGGCAGTAGTATGGGCTCTGGAGAAGCTACATTATTACCTTGAAGACCAAAAATTTGAGTTAATAACTGACTGTAGTGCAGTTAAGTCACTCTTAAACATGAAAACCCCTAATAGGCATATGTTTAGATGGCAATTGGCTGTACAAGAATATAGAGGACAGAAAATTATTCTACATAGAGCAAGAACTTTACACTCTAATGAAGATCTGTTATCTAGAGTACCTCTACCTAATAATGATAATAATCCTGCTTATGTTTCTAAAACAGATATTATTAAAATTTATGGCATTAATATTGTAGATCTTGAGGATGAAATTATGCAATCAATTCTTGATAATTATGCATCAAATCCTGACTTGAGTAAACTTACTACAATATTAAATGATCCATCTAATGCTTCAATGAATGTTTTAATAAAAAAATTACCACAAAAGTATAAGGAAGCATTAGAAAAAGGAAAATTTTCCATTTAGGATGTTTTTATATATTACAGAAAAAAATTGAGTAATGTGATTGTGATTCCCCCTTCAATAAAGGAGTTAATGTTAAGTATATGTGATGATGATATTTTAGCAGGTCATTATGACTTCCATTAAACATTAAACAGAGTAAAAAATACTGCTTTGTAGATTAACACGTCTGATGATGCTCAAAAATATGTTGATACATGTGATTCTTGTCAAAAATCTAAAAGATTGACAGGAAAAAGAGCTCTTTTGTTACAGAAAATTGAGCAACCAAAATCTCCATGGTAAATAGTTAATATGGACTTTGTAACAGGTTTTCCAATAGCAGAGACTAAGAGTTATAACTCCTCACATCCTTTCTGGTCCTTATATCTGTTCTTAACCTCATATCTCCTTGTAAGTTATTTCTTTTCCTCTTGTTATTTTTTTGTTTGCTAATTATTGATTTTTATTTATTTATTTCTTTGTAAGTGGTTTTACTTTTGATTTTTAAGGTTAAATTATTATTTTTTCTCCCTCTTCTCTCTCTTTTTTTGTCTCCAGCATCCTACTTTTTATCCCTCCTTGGTCTGGTCATTATATACCCTATCCCCCCCTCCTTGCCTGGTAATTATTCTTAATTTCCCCTCCTCCTTCCTAGCTTTTAACCCCCCTGCTTCTTCCTTTTCTGGCTGGCTAGCCATAGGACCCTCCCTTCCTTGGCTCAAAAAATGGATATTCAGCCAGCTTTTCTGGCTGGCTTGCTAGCCTTAGGTCCTACCCCCCTCTTCTAACTTAACAAATGGCTAGCCCTAGGTATTCCCCCCTCCTCTCACTTAACAAAGGGCTAGAGGGGCTATCAAAGTTAAAAACTTCAAATAACTTATAAGGTACCACACAACACACAAAGAAAGCCACAAAATTGAAATTTATTTTAAGCAAAAATGTGTTTTGGAAGTACAATATGCCATATATTAAAAATAATAATGGTTGATTTGGTGGGAAATAGAGGAATTATGAAATACAATATTTTTAACTATTATAACCTCTTTTTTAAAAAATTTTTTCCAGTGATGTTGAAAAAAACTCCTTTTAGTTTTCAATTTCATTTGAAGTAACTATTATTTTGAAATTTTTCATAAGTAAAATTGTTAAGGTTTTTTAATTATTATTATGTGAGTTTAATTTATTTATTTATTTTAATTTTTTGGGTTTTGAAGAGTAACCTTTTTTTTTTAAAAAAAAAAGTCAGTTTCTTTTGAATTTGAATTTGAATTATTTCTTTTTTATTTAGAAAATGATTTCTTGATTTCATTTGAAGTAACAAATTTTTTGAAAAAAAAATTATTTGTCAAATTTTCAAGATCTTTTTTCCAAATGTATAATCCATTTTGGTTTAGTATGAGGAATAGTAGATTCACCAATTATTTATTATTCTTTAATAAATTTTTAATAAATAAATCTGATATTTCAATTTACTAAACTAAAGTAATGGGCCAGCAACCTTACATTGTATAAATGGTAATCAAGACAACATTAATTTTTTTCATGAGGTTCCTCTAGCCTATACCTGTGAAAAGTCCCAAACTTCTGTTTCTAGATTAGATCTGCATTTTGTATTGAGGAATTTTCATTACTTTAAAACTAGTAAAATTGACTTATATTAGTTATTTATTTTTTAATTTATTTAATTATATTAATTTTTGGTGACTCCCACCCCTTAATTCAATAAAATTCAGGGGAGGGTATTGCCGAATTTTCAAATCACACATGCAAAATTGTTGACTTGAATAAATTTTGGTGATACTCACCCTTTACTTCAATAAAAGTTAGGGGGTGGGGGAAGAATGGTATTTCTTAGATTTCAAAACAGATATTGAATTTGTTTGACTTAAATCTATTTAGAAATGAAAATTTATTGATTTGAATTTTAATTTTGAAAAATTTGATATGAAAAGACAAAGAAGTAACAAATATTCAAATAAACAGTATAGTTTTATCATCAACAAAACCTACACAGCCAGTGAAACCTTCAGTTTGCATTACTTGAGATTATTCAAGTAGCTTTTGTGGAGTTGGCCAAGCAAGTTTTTTAGACTTTGGAGAAAGGATAGAGATCATACAGTGCTTTGTGTATAATACCACAGTACCATATCCTATGGTAAAGAGATTTTCCAAATTTCTTATAGCAGCACTATTTCCATTTGATCCAAAGCAACATAGTGCAAAAGAAAGTTGAACAACAGGATCACACTGTTTATTACAAGAATATTTATTAAAAAGATAGTGTGATCACAGATGAGTTGATAAAGTTTGATAAAGGAATCTGAAGAAGCTCAAAATATTTAGATGAAATTTAATGGAGAAATTTTGAGTATTGAGAGAAGAATGTATCTGGGATCATGAAAAAGACTTGGCCCCCTTTGTTTGATGTAAAATTTTTTGGAAAAAATTCTCATATAAGCTGAATTTTTTTCAAAATAAGAGTCAAAAATTAAATATAAAGCAATAACATTCATAGTTGATGCAAGTTTCTGCCTAGTGGAGAGGAGCTTCATTCTTGTTGGTTGAAGGTTTTGAAAATGAGGTAGGCAGAAATTCTACACCAAATGATCAGGGGGGTGTATAGATAGAAAAAAATGTCAAGTTTTTGCCATCAAATTTAAGTAGCCTAGAACAGGGGGAAAAATACCTGAACTAGATTTCTATTTCAGTTTTTGTTTTTAGGGTATGATTCTGTGTCTGATTTGTGAAGTGGCCCTGTTTGACCCCAACTTATCTTTTTGTTTTTCTGAAATTGGCATCACCTTGGCTCATGTCCTCTCATTTTCTTGAATTCATCCAGGAATTCTATTTTCACCTCCCCTTCCCTTCTCTTACAAGCATACCCACACCTCACCACCTTAATCCTCTTCCAAAGGCAAAAAATAAGGTGGGCTCAAGAAGTGAAATTCAATGGTTTTTCACAAAAATGCACCTAGGAATGGAATAGAATCACAAAAATGAAGTAGACATTAAGTTCACCATTGTTTCCCCCTGTTTTAGAGTGAAGAGAGACATGAGGATGGCATCTGCAATTATATGTCTTGTGACGTACTTACAAATCAATCATGGATGTGATGAGCTTGGGATCAGGAATTAGGAATGGAAATTGGGCTATAAGAGGCAGAATAATGTATTATCCTACATTCCTTATCCACTAGCCCAAGGACTACTCAATAAGAATCACTTGCAATTAATAATGTCAGATCTGGGGAAAAAAATTCCTGCTCCCTAATTGTGGATCCCTTAACTTTGTGCCTATTCAAAAGGGCTAGAGGTAGATTGAGGGTACTCCCTTTTAAATAGTCAAATCAATTTCTTAGAGCACCTATCCAGCAACAAACTAACCTTCTAACTATAGAAATTACCTGCATATTGGTACCTGGAGTTAAATTAAACTTCTAATTATAGAAAATACTTGCATATTATAGCCTAGAAACAATCTATTACAATAAAATACAACTTTATTCAATGAAAAACTGTATTACATAATTAGTGTCATATGAAACCATCTATGTACCCTAACACCAACATTTACAATGAAAATTATGGAATTTTAACCCTAACTTTGAGGAATAATAAGAATGAGCAAGTGATACTTCTAACTTGATTGAGGGAATGATACTGCTAACTTTTTTGAGCAAACAATACTACTAACTTATCTTAGGAAAAGATACTGCTAATGCCTTAGGTTGTGGATTTCCTAAGGTTTTATATTTTTTTGGAATTACAATAATTATAAATCTAGGTTTTTGCTGGATAACTGGCCTTTTTTTATGAGGTGAACTTTTTTTTATTTTTGTCAGAATTTCCACAAGCTTTTTTTTCCAATTTAACTGTCATCTTTTATATTTTCAGTCAGAATTATTATGTATGCATGCATCTATCCTTTTATTTCAACTTTAAAGCTAACCTAACCTAACCTAACCTCATCTTTAACACATATATTAATTCAGAAACTTTTTATATCTATCTTTTTTTATGTTTTTTAATTTGACTGATAAAATATATATGTATCACCATGAAAAAAAGTTGGCACATGCTAGCAAGTGCCTGGGTTTTTTTCCTGGTGTATATCATGAAACTTTTCTAAAAATTGTGCATGGCTATTGTGTGTGGAGTGTCCAACTAGCTTATTCCCTTTATTGATCTTATGCATAGATTATACTAAAAATTGAAACATAGGATGTCCTATACTTTAACATGGAGCAAAACACTGTCCAGGAAATGCATTACCACATTTTGTGTATGAATTGGTAATCTAAAACAATAAAAAATTGAGAAATCAATTTTAAGAAAATATGAGAGAATGGCATCACCTGTGGTAAAATTTGGGAGAAGGAAAGTGGAGAAAGGTAGTGGAAGTGCTTTTAAAGTGAAGTAAGGTGGTGTAGAGTTGTGGGAGTGTTCTTTAAGTATAGTAACATTAGAAGGGACTGGGTGGGCCTGTAAGCAAGAGGAGGGAGGTGTTTTTGATTTTTTACAAGTACTGTAAGGTTGTGTGGGCTAGTTTACAAGTGAAGAAAGGTGGTGGAGGTGTTTTTTTAAATGCAGAAGTATTGGGAAGGATTTAGTGTACTTGTTAGCAAAAGAAGGGAGAAGGTTTGGGTGTTTTTTTAGTATCAAAAGGAGGGTAAGGGTGGTCTTAGTTTCTCTTTGGGAGAATGAAGTTGGAGAAAAGTAGTGGGAATTCTTTGAAAGTGCAGTAAGGTGGTGTGGAGTTGTGGAGGTTTTGTTTGAGTATAGAATCATTATAAGGGATAGGGTGGGCTTTTTAGAAAGAGGAGGGTGGTGTTTTGGGTGTTTTTCAAATACAGTAAGGTGGTGTCAGATTGTGTGCACTAATTCACAAGTGGAGAAAGGTGATGGGGGTGTTTCTTTGAGTGTAGTAACATTGGAAGATTTTGTATGGGATTTTGAGAGAGAGGTGCCAAGGTGTTTTGTAAGGGAAGTTAGATTAAGAGGTTTCTTAATATGTGGAATAGGTGCAGTGAAGAAGCAATTTGAAAGTGCAAAAGTGCTGAGTGTGAAGATGTGTGGAATAATAAATTTATAATTGCTTACATTAGATGAGATGGGGGAAAAAATAATTACTAATAAAGTAACATGTATCAATAAATCAGATAAATAAAAAGGTTGTAAAACAATGAAATAAATGCTCATTATGATTAAAAATGAAAGGGAGGACTGGCTTTAACAAGATCACTCCAATTTATTGAAAAGAATCACAACCAGGGACTTAACAGGTTCAAAAAACAACAACCAGAAATCTAGTTCATGATTTTTCCCCCCTGATATTAAAGTATCTGGCTGTGAGGGAGAGGTGGTGGTGGTGGTGAGCAGGTAGTGGTAGAGCTGTTGAGATATAGGAGGTGAAGGTGTATGTGGTAGTAGTGATGGTGCTGAGCAAGAAAAGGGGGAGGGAGAGCTGGAGTTGAGATAGAAGAGAGAGAGGTGGCTGTGGCATTGAGTAGTAGAAGGTGGTGATGATAAAGACAAAATAGAGGTTAAAAACGTGACATGAATGAGGTGGCAAAAATGAAAAGGTGACATAGCCTTCATCTGAAATGAAAGTAATGGTGGAAACATGCATAATCTATGCTGCTTGCTGATTACCCATCAAGATTACTTGCTAGAAAACCTGTATTAAATTTATGCAGCTGGTTGGACAGAGAGGGTTAGGTGTTCCAAGGAAGAGGTCTGCAAGGTGATGGGGGGATAAGTGTACTGGGTATCAACACCTTTAGTTGATTTATGAAAACAATTTTATTCAAGAGCTCCAATTTGTCTCTTTTAATGATGTCCTTTAAGACTAATGCCAAAAAATAGCAAGTATGGGGATACAAAGCTTGAGATATAATTGAGGTGAGAAATCTGGAAGGGACCCATCCAGTAGGCTGGGGATATAGGTGGCTCTATAAGGGATATTGACTTTTGTTTTCTTGGAGATTAAGCCTCAGTTTGAAACTACCTTATGGAGGGAGTTCAGGTGACTCATCAGAACATTGACCAAAAGCATAAAATAGGTTTTTGAGCTGGAGATAATTGAAGTATTAAAATGGGAGTTAAGGATAATGAGGAGACAATATGAGTAGGAAGTAATGTGACTAGAAGAGAGTGAGGGTTTGTGGAAGAGGATCCACCTTTTTCCTGATCAGAATGAGATGATTATATTCAAATATTTTCACAGTGGTGAACACTTGTTTTCTTTCTATGCCACAAGAAGGGTCCACTTCTTTTTTCATTTAAGTTTAAAGTAATTTTAATAATTAAGAAGGGGAAAAAGATGAAGATTTTGTTTGATTTTTTCTGAATGAAGGTGCTGTATGAGCTGAGAAGCAAGAAATCTCTCATTGGGTGAGATAAAAGCTCTGTGTGGATGCAGGAAAAATACATTGGAAGGAGGATGAGAGAAATAAAAAGGGTTTTAAAGCTGTGATGGAGAGTTAAAAGTGGGCATGTGAGGTAAGTAGAAAAGGAAACCAGCATTAAGATATAAATAAGGTATGGGAGGCAGTAAGAGAGAGTAAATGAGGAGTGTAGGAGAGGGTGTGAGAGATAAAGTGAGAAGAAGAGGAAAGCAAGATATGAAGGTAAAAACTCACCATGGATGAGAGAAGAGGAGGAGATGGCACCAGAAAAGGGGATGGAAACATCAGAAAAACAAAAAAAATGTGAGCACAACCAGAGTCACTCTCACTGTGTTCAAGCTGGTTCACTCCACAAAAAAGACCCAGAAGTGTTCCCTTTGAGCAAAAAATGAACTTGAAATCTAGTTCAGGGTTTTCCCCCTGTGATAGTTGTAACCCTCACTTTTGGTAGCCCCAAAATAGTCAGTCTTAGTTAGTCTCACTTCTGTATCAGCATAGTCAGTCCTTTCTTATGCTAGTGTTATCATTAGTAGTAGTTTTCCCTCTTAGGTCTTAACAGATATTCACAACTCTGCTGTACATTTTTAACTGAGAGAAGATCTTGAAGCTCATTAATTCCATAATAGAGACAGTTACAGTAGAATATAGTGAATTATTTTAAGATAAAAAAGCTATAAAATATAAAAATTGATTACTTACTCAGCAAAAAAATTATATTAGATAGATATAAATAAGAATCTAGTTAAAATAATGAAAATAAAAGCTATAAAAATCAAAATGGTGAGAGGTGATTCAAATTATAGTCCTGGGGTATATCACAGGGGGAAAAACCCCTGAACTAGATTTCTAGTTCAGTTTTTGGTTGCAGGGTATGTGTCGGTCAGTCGTCTAGAAGAGAGAAGAAAAGAGGGAAGAAAGAGAGGAGGACAAGAAGGTAATGGTGATTTGAGAAATAAAAGAAATAAAGTCTAATGAAATTATTTAATTTATTGAAGAGAAAGCAACGACGAGTGATTTGAGAGGTGACACAGAATTGGGTTTATTAATATTAATATTATTTCAAGTAAGGGTTATGCGCGGCAAACACTTTAATTACTATCAGACTTAAGGCAACCTTTTAATTGTTATATAGAATTTTTAGTTAGATTGTAATACTAATAAAAATAATAATAAACGTGATAAAATTATCTTTAAGTTGTTGAGTGTATAGTAAGTGATGAGGCTACAGGGGATTATCCAAGGCCCTTTTATAGGCAATGGGTCCTCTGAAGCGCCACTATATTTGTAAATACAAGAATTATAATAGGGTAAAACAAGTATATCAAAGAGTAAGTGAAACATAACAATGTAGAGAAAAATATGAAACAAATAATTAAAAACCCCAATTAAGAATCCAATTTTCCCACCATTAATTCCCAAATCAGTAAGTAAAAATAGTGAATAACTAAACAAGCCTGTGACATAGGGACTATGAGAAAAATAATTCAAAACAGATTGTACAGTCTGATTTAAGGATTTTTAAGTGAAACAAAGAATATTTTTATGCAACAAAATATGTAATTAATCTCAATTTAGTATAAATTAATTAATTGTTTTTCCTGACACAATTAAGGGTCAAAAGAAGCATCATTAATTATTTTTTAATATTATATGAAAGGTGTTATTTAATATATAAATTTAAATAATTAATTTAATTATATTATAAGTCAATTTTACACTTATAATTATAATATATGTTTTTAATTAATTAAATATAAATTTAAAATTATTAAATACATAAAAATGCGCCATTATTTGTAGAATATAAAATATATCATGTTTAATTTAAATGTATAAAAATTTATATAAACAATAAAATTAATATAACACTTATATGTAATAAGATACTTATATAATTTTATTATGCAATAAAATATTAATTTATATACATTAAATACAATTCTTACGCCCTCTTTCAGGTCTTATAAGTTAACATATCATTTACTGGACTCCTGGAATAGCCTGGCTGACACTCCCTCACTCTAAAAAAACAATAAAAAAAATGCTAAGATTTTTTCTTTTTGTACTTTTTCAACAGAGTTGGTAGCTTTGAAATCTCCTTGCCAGGTATCCATGCATCATGTTCAGATGATTTGTTCTTATATCTCAATAAATATTCAGTACCTCTTTCAGAAGTGATAATTCTATCATTGAGAATTTTATCAATTTCTGCAGTTTCTGTGACTTCCTGAGGGTTTTTCTTAGGTCTTCCCCTTCTTTTGGGAGATAAGTCACTGTTGGAAGTATAAGGCTTAAGCAAAGAAATGGGAAAGACAGGATGTTTCCTATCATATGGAGAATACAATACAACTTCTACTGCATTATTACCAACCATTCTTTTAACAACAAATGGTCCTACAAAAGGATCTTTTAATTTGTGGTTACCTTGTAAATTGAAATGGACAGTAGAGATCAACACTTCATCACCCTTGTTAAATGTGTATTCTTTATGGGATTTATCCCATCATTTCTTTTCATACTCAAATGCTTTATCAATACAGCTCTGAGAATGTTTTCTGCATAGCTGTTGCATTTGCATGAAAGATTTTACACCAGGGTGTAGTTCCAACTTAGGTAATTTATTATTGAGAATCTGAGCAGGAGTATGTGGGACATAACCTAACCAAAGCTCAAAAGGCTTTTTCTCAGTGACAGAATGAACAGTGCTATTATATGCAAATTCAAGACCAGGCAATAGAGTGACCCAATCATGAGTAAATCTGTCATTTTCTTTATATTCTAAACCAAAGGCACAATACCTTCTAATCATATCTTCCAGAGTTTGAATCATTCTCTCAGCTAGACCATCAGTCTGAGGATGGTGAGCTGTAGACAATTTTAACTCACAGCCACAAATATCCACCAAAGAGGTCCAAAACTCAGAAGTGAATTTTGGATCCCTATCAGAGATAATGGCTTTTGGAAAACCAATAATATTAAACATGTAAGACCACCATAAGAAAGCTAATTCTTTGGTGGATACATCTTTGTGGGTTGGAATAAATTTGCACATTTTTGTGAATCTATCTACTATTACCCAACAAGAGTTAAAGCTGTCTTTACCTGCAACAGGAAGACCAGTGACAAAATCCATATTAATGATTTGCCAGGGAGCATTAGGTGCTTCAATATGTTGTAATAACCCTGCTCTCTTACCTGTTAAACTTTTAGATTTTTGGCAGGAATCACAAGATTCAACATATAATTTTGTGTCTTCAGACATATTAGCCCACCATGCAGTGTTTTTGATTCTAATCAATGTTTTTTCAAGATCAAAATGACCAGCTAATATGTCATCATGACAAAGTTTGAGGATAGTTTCTTTCATAGAAGGAGGAATTACAATTACATTAGTAAGCTTTCCTCTATAATATATATAACCATCTTCAATAGAAAACTTTCCTTTATTCAAAGCATTTTGATACTTTTCAGGAAGAGTTTTTATTAATGCTTGAATTGAAGCATTCTTAGGATCATTTAAGATAGTAACCAATTTATTTAAATCAGAATCGTTATCATATGAATCCAGTATTAATTGTAATAACTCCTCTTCCATATCAACTATAAATATACCATGGATATGAACAGTATCATCTTCAGGTACATAAGCAGGATTTGAGTCATTATTTGGCAGAGGCAATCTGGAGAGCATATCAACATTGGAGTGAACATTTCCAGCCCTATGGATAATTGTCATCCGTCCTCTGTATTCTTGAACAGCAAGTTTCCACCTGAACATATGTCTGTTAGGTATCTTCAGGTTTAAGAGGGACTTCACAGCACTACAGTCAGTTACCAACTCAAATTTTTGGTCATCCAAATAGTAACGAAGCTTCTCAAGAGCCCAAACAACTGCTAAGCACTCCAATTGAGTGGCACCATATTTCAATTCACTATTTCTTAAGGTTCTTGAAATATAACAAATTACAACTTCTGAGGATTTATCATTAATAATTTGCTTCTGGTGAAGGGCAGCACCCAGACCAATAAAGCTAGCATCTGTATATAGGACAAATGGCTTGTTAAAATCTGGAAGAGCCAATATAGGGGCTGTCATTAAGCAACTTTTTAATGTATCAAAAGCTTTTTGACCGTCATTATTCCAGAGAAAAGCAACATCTTTTCTGGTCAGTTTTGCAAGAGGCAAGGCTATGACCTGATAATTTTTAATATATTGTCTATAATAACCACACATACCCAAAAAACTTTGGATTTATCTTACAGAAGTTGGTGCTTTCACATTTTGAATGGCAGCAACTTTGCTATGGTCTACACAAATTTGTAAGCCTGACACAACATGGCCAAGGACTTTCAAAGATTGAAAACTAAATTTACACTTTTTTAAAGATAAGGTCATATTGATTTCATCCATTTTTTGAAAAACTCTATTCAAGTGAATCATATGTTCATCAAAAGTTTTAGAAAAAACAATAATATCATCAATATAAACCATGAGCCAACCTTCAATAATTTCTTGATGGAAAGTGTTATCCATGACTTTCTGGAAAACTTAAGGAGAATTTTTAGGGCCAAATGGCATCCTAACATACTTATATATTCCCATATGAGTAGCAATAAGCAAAAAGTTTTGAGAATTTTCCTCAGCTGGAACTTGATGATAAACTTTATTACCATCCAGAAAACTAATAAATTCTGCACCTTGCAAGGTAAAATGTATTGAGTTAATTCTGGGTAAAGGATAAATATCATCAACAGTATAAGTTTTTAAAGCTCTGTAATCTCCACATAATCTAGCTTTATCTTTTTCATAAGAAATCAAGACTGGGGAGATGACACAATATTTGGGGGTGACATCCACTTTCTCAATGATATTCATTTTTAATAATGTTTCAATATTATCTTAAATATCCTTTCTTTTTATTGGAGAAGCAGTATATGGTTTTTTCTTAAGACTAGGAGGAATATCACTCAAGTTACAGGATAAGGTAATTTTCATCTCTTCCTGAACAATTCCCAAGACATGAGAACCATGAGCAAAAGCCATAGGGAAAGAGGTAATAGAGGCAATAATAGAATCCTTTTGTTCACTAGTCAACTGATCACCAAAAGAAGCAGTATTTATTTCATTTAATAAATCATCCATTTCAGTTGTTGTTCTACCTTTACACTGGATCAGTGAGTTACAAGATTTCAACAAATTCCCAGAAGTTCTAGGAGAGGAAATTTTGAATTTCCTTTTCCCATTCATTCCTAAGGTAAAGCAATTATTTGCTGGGTCCAGTTTCACACCAAACATGGTTAAAATATCATTTCGCATAATAAACAAATTGCTTAAATTATCATTTTTCATGACAACAAACTCACAAATAGCTCTGACAAAACCACCATTATATTTGAAGAATACAAAGGTTTTGTATTCGCCAATAGGAAATAAGGTAGAACCATACCCTCTCCATTTTTCAGAAGTTATAGGTAATAATTTACTCAAATATTCCTTATCCACTAAAGCCAAAGCTTTTTCAGACACTACACTTCCTCCAGCACCAGAATCAAGAACTACATCAACATTTTTACCATTAATGATAACAGGTGCCTTCAAAGGGGATATAGGTATAGAATTGTTAGTAATATCTTTAATTATCTCAGCATTTTCTACTGAAGATAAATCCAATACACATTCTTCAGATATATTATTTAAATAATGGACATCTTGTTCCAACATTAAAACATCTTTAACAGAATCATTTTCATAGGAGACATTACTTTCACATTCACTAAAAGAATTATTGACATCAAGTTCAACTTCATCAGTGTCTTCATTTTGTTCAACAAGATGAATTTTCTTGGCACAAACATGACCCTTCTGCCACGGTTTGTTACATTTATAACAAGTATTTGTTGCATATTTTTTAGGTGCAACTGGGGCAGAGTGTTTACCAGATTTTTCTGGGAGCTTTGTAAAAGGTTTATTCTGATCATTATAAGATTTACCAAGGTAATTCTTTGGTTCATATCTATGGTTGAGTAGTACCTCATTACAGATATTAATGAACGAAGAATTTTCCCTTACATGCTCAGTTCTAGCCACAATCAAATCTCTAAGAGAATTTGGTAATTTATACAAGATTTTATCTCTCCAAATATCATAATCCATCTTTGGATCAATTGCTCTTAGGATTTTGGTCAGTTTCATAAGGAAAACAATGGGCTTTTCAACAGAGGAGGGTACATATCTAGTATTCTCATACAGTCTTTGCTGAGCTAACCTGAATTTTGAACCACCAAACTGATTCTCAATCAAGGATTTCCAATCATTCCATGTATAATGATTGTTATCTAAAAGAACAGATTCATACCACATCAAGGCTACATTGGAAAATAAAGAAATTAGCTTAGAAACAATTTCCTCATCAGGTAGTTTATAAGATCTCTTTAAATTATCAATTCTTTGGATAAAGTGTTGCCAATCAGAGGAGGAATCACCATCAAAGGTATGATATTGGTCTAACTTAGGCCAATTTTTCTGACTACTGGGATGGTCCACTTTTTGTTTGAATTATTCATCATTAATAATTCCTGAAGTTTAGCCAGGTGTTCAGAAATTTCATTATTTACAGAAACAGCTGGTGCATGACCATCACAAGATTTTTTGCTAGTAGCAAAAGATTTTACAGACTCATTGTCAGTTTGTTTAATGGTTGAAATATGAGGAAGAAAGGAGGAACTTTGCTCAGGTTCTTTTCCTTTATTTTTATGCAGCTTATTGACAGCATTCTCATTCAATTCATTATTGATGGTTAAGGTTGAGAATTTTTCCTGCAGGTCAGACACATAGTTTCTTATTCTTGGAATTTCAGACATCTGGTCATTTACTTTTGCAAGAGATAGAACATTTCTGTCCTCAGAAACTGAGTGTTTGGCACTGAGTGCATGGAAATCATTTCTTAGCTTTTTAAACTCATTTTGCAGAGATTTTAATTCATTTTTTAATGAATAATTTTCTTCAATAAGGGGTTTCAATTCACTCAAGGTCTTATGTAGACTGATATTTCTATCTGAGATAGCTCTATGGTCACTTCTTATTTGTTTTTGTTGACTAAGAATAATACTCAAGGTTTCTTTGATTTTTAAATAAGCTGTATCTTGTACAGAAGAACTCAATTTGCATTGCAAGTGTAAATTATTTAATCTATCATTTTCATGGATTAACACATCTCTCAAATGTTTGTCTTTCACAACATTAAAATCAAGGGTATCTCTCAATATTTCCTCAGAAGTTCTTTAAATTAAGGTATATATTTCAGGGGGAACAGAATCATTTTTAATTGCAAGAGAAGGATTATTTAAAGAAGTAGAAGTTAAATGTAAAGGTTCATCAAATGACAATTTTCTAATTACATCAATAGGGCTACTAGTTACAGGAAGCTGTCTTTTAACAGGTTTAACTGCTCTTTCACCATGTTCAATAATATTACCTGCAGAAGAAATTTTATTAGAAAACATACCCAAGTGACTATCAACCAAATTACTTACCATGGCAGAGGAGGAAACTTCCCCTGAGACTGAGTTTGGGATTGTACTTGGGCCTTCTTTCTCCTGCCTTGTTGGTAGGGATGAGGAGGTGGATGGAAATTGGGTGTTCTGGATAGGCCAGGCTGATGAGGAGGAGGGTGTTGCACATTCTGTTGGTAGTGACTCATTAGATAATCCCATTTCCATTGCTCTACTTCCATAGTATTTGGATTTTGGATGGTTGAGCTGGGTGGCTGTGAAGGTTGAGCCTGAAACTGAGGCTGATTGGGAGGCAACTGAGGAGGGGCCTGGGCTTGATTTTGGTTCCTGAGTTCTTGAACCTGATCCCACAAGGTGTCTACTTTTGCTTTGTACTTCATATTTTCTGTCTTCAGCTCTTTTATATGACTGGACAGGTTGCTGATTTGTTGTGGTAGAGGAAGCTTTTTTATTTTGAATCCTTTTGGAAGACCTTCTTGAGGTACTAGAGGCTTTACTTCCTTCTGTTGTGCTGGGGGAAGGGGATTTGGTTTTTTTACATCTCCTGTCATTTCCACATCCTGAATTATGTGAATTTTTTGTGTTAGCATAAGATTTTTTATGTCCAACTTTAGAAGAACTCACAGTATCAGCATCATAGTCAATTTCAATTTCATCCACTTGCATTTTATCCATTTTTTCAGCCAAATTGTTGGACATAATAGTGGGAAGATTAATTAACTTCTTTTTTAAAAAAAATTAATAAAAGTTAGTTAACAATTGCTCCAAAAAAAAAAATTTTTTTTTATTAATTAAATTATATAAAAAAAAATTTTTAATATAAAGTAATAACTAAAAATTAATTAATAAAATGGATTGCAAGGTTAAATTGGGAATAAAAAATCAAGTTAATTCAACCAATTAATTAAATTACCAATATTAAATATGGCAATATATTTGGGACTAAGCACAAAGTACTTTTAAGTCAACCAAAATTAACAATAATTAATAATAATAAAAAAATTAATTTAATAATTCAATTTGTATTAATAATAATGTTAATTCTTCTAGGACTAAGAGGATTTAACACTCTATAATGGTCAACTAGGAAAAAAAATTTTTTTTTAATAATTGAACACTTACACTCAGTGAATCAGCAATTAAGCCACAATCACTGTTATTGCAGTAAAAATATAGTAATATGAGTGAGAGGTGCAAAGGTGAACTTACTATAGTGATCAAAAAATCACTTCAAAATATGAATTAATATAATATAAACCTAATATATCGAAGCCAAGTTCGAAACAAGGTCGCAGCAAAAGTTTCTTTTTTGCCAGGTGGTCTGTGCATTTGTTGATTGTCGCCAGGCTCGATCGTTGTCTTCGTTTAGGAAAGGCCCCCAGTTTTCGGTCAGTCATCTAGAAGAGAGAAGAAAAGAGGGAAGAAAGAGAGGAGGACAAGAAGGTAATGGTGATTTGAGAAATAAAAGAAATAAAGTCTAATGAAATTATTTAATTTATTGAAGAGAAAGCAACGACGAGTGATTTGAGAGGTGACACAGAATTGGGTTTATTAATATTAATATTATTTTAAGTAAGGGTTATGCGCGGCAAACACTTTAATTACTATCAGACTTAAGGCAACCTTTTAATTGTTATGTAGAATTTTTAGTTAGATTGTAATACTAATAAAAATAATAATAAACGTGATAAAATTATCTTTAAGTTGTTGAGTGTATAGTAAGTGATGAGGCTACAGGGGATTATCCAAGGCCCTTTTATAGGCAATGGGTCCTCTGAAGCGCCACTATATTTGTAAATACAAGAATTATAATAGGATAAAACAAGTATATCAAAGAGTAAGTGAAACATAACAATGTAGAGAAAAATATGAAACAAATAATTAAAAACCCCAATTAAGAATCCAATTTTCCCACCATTAATTCCCAAATAAGTAAGTAAAAATAGTGAATAACTAAACAAGCCTGTGACATAGGGACTATGAGAAAAATAATTCAAAACAGATTGTACAGTCTGATTTAAGGATTTTTAAGTGAAACAAAGAATATTTTTACGCAACAAAATATGTAATTAATCTCAATTTAGTATAAATTAATTAATTGTTTTTCCTGACACAATTAAGGGTCAAAAGAAGCATCATTAATTATTTTTTAATATTATATGAAAGGTGTTATTTAATATATAAATTTAAATAATTAATTTAATTATATTATAAGTCAATTTTACACTTATAATTATAATATATGTTTTTAATTAATTAAATATAAATTTAAAATTATTAAATACATAAAAATGCGCCATTATTTGTAGAATATAAAATATATCATGTTTAATTTAAATGTATAAAAATTTATATAAACAATAAAATTAATATAACACTTATATGTAATAAGATACTTATATAATTTTATTATGCAATAAAATATTAATTTATATACATTAAATACAATTCTTACGCCCTCTTTCAGGTCTTATAAGTTAACATATCATTTACTGGACTCCTGGAATAGCCTGGCTGACAGTATGACTCTGGGTCTGATTTTTGGAGTGACCCTGTTTGACCCCTTCTTATTTTTTTGCTTTTCTGACATTGTCATCTCCTTTGCTCATGTCCTTTCATCATCATGGATTTATATAAAAATTTTATTTGCACCTCCTGTTCCATTCTCCTACAAGAATACCCACACCAGACCACCATAATCCTCTTCCAAAGGCAAAAAATAAGGTGGGTTCAAAAAGTGACATTTAATGGTTTGTCACAAAAACAGACCTAGAAATTGAATAGGGTCACAAAACTGAACTAGAAATCTAGTTCACCATTTTTCCCCCTGTGTAGAGATATTAAGGGTGAGTCTTTATTGTTACATTGCATCAAATATATGGGCAAAAGAAAAGTTAAAATAATGCATTCCAGGTTATAGTGATATTAAAGTGTGGGTTTTAATTGGTACATTGCATCTATTAAAGGGTGAGTAGTAACTGGTACATAGCATCTATTAAAGGGTGATTTTTAATTGTTACATTTAATCAAGTATTTGAGATCTGAGGGGAAAAGAACTTACCTTCAAGAGGGAGCTTGAATATCCTAAAGCTCCCTCTTTGAGCCTGGTTCTCCTCTTCTTAGAGTACATATAATTTGTAAGTGATTTAGCAAGGAATTCCAGAATAGTTAATATACTCCTGAAAAAAAAACTTACCTGTAATGAAACTCCTTGAAAAGAGGAAATGGGAGAGCCAACAAAAGGACTCACCTTAAAGATAAGTAATTAGAATATTTTTTTAATGAAGCCCCTGAAAAAAAGAAAAAGAAGTGCCAAAAATATGACTTATCTAAAAAAAATAATTGAAGATTAATATTTTCCTGAAAACATAAATATTATACCCCAAAATTAGTAGCAAAGAGGAAAAAAAGAGATAAAAATTTCCATACAAATACTCAACTGAAAAATGATTTTTTTTTTGGTTGCTTACTTTTGTTTTCAGGAACTAATTTTTTTTGGTTCTTCCTTATTTTTTTTTCTGAAGGCTCACAAGGAAAGTATATTTTTTAATTTCTGATTATAGGTGAGTTGCTTTTGTGGTTGCTTCACTGGGCAATATAGGGGGTGGACTTGCTAGCAAGTCCTCAACCTGAACTCAGATGGAACTCAGATGGAACTCAGACTGAACTCATACTGAACCCATACTGAACTCTAATTGAGAACCCACTTAAAACTGTTCTGCTGAGTGGTGTTCATCCCTGATTTTATGGTTCCTTTATCAATAGCTCAATGTGTGTTCAATCTGTGGTGAGGTTGGGTCCAAGGTTGCAGACTTGCTAGCAAGTCTTCCCCCCCCTTCCATATTGTGTGGTGCTTTTTTTGTTTGTTTTCAGAAAAAAAAAGTATTGCAATTAATTTTTTTCAGGGGATATTCTGAAATCCCATTCTTCAGCTGAGTCTTTTTTTGGTGCTTTTTCTCTCTTTTTTTTTCTCTTTGCTATTAATTTTGTTGTATCATCTTTTTTTTTCAGGAAAATCTTAATCTTCAGTTTTTTTTTCAGGTAAGTCATATTTTTGGCACTTCTTATTCTTTTTTTTCAGAAGTTTTATTAAAAAAATATTCTAATTACTTATTTTTCAGGTGAGCCTTTGTTTAGCTCTCCCATTTCTTCTTTTCTATGAGTTTAATTACAGGTGAGTCTTTTTTTCAGGAGTATATTAGCTATTCTGAAATTCCTCACTAACTAACCTACTTAAAAATTGCATGTCCTCTGAGAAGAGGTGAGCCAGGCTCAAAAAGGGAGCTTTAAGATAGATAAGCTCCCTCTTTAAGAAAATTTCTTTTCCCTTCAGATATCAAATAGTTGATGCAATGTAACCATTACAACTCACCCTTTAATAGATGTAATATAACCATTACAGCTCACCATATAATAGATTCTATGTATCAATTACAACTAACCCTTCAATATCACTATAACCTGGTGCACAGAATTATAAATTTTCTTTTCTCCATATATTGGATTTAATGTACCAATAAAAACTTACCCTTAATATATCTATACCCTAGCACTATAATTTATCTTATGTCTCAAATTGTCTGTTGCCTTTTTTACATTTCACTTAAAATAATAATCCCATGTTTCTTCAATTGATAATTTTCCAAATACTATAATTTTCTATAATAAAAATTAGATATTATTGCAACTATTATGTGAATAAAAAACATTCAAGTGCTACTACTTCTATGCCACCCTTTCTTTAAATAATCCTTCATCTCTTTTAGAGCTTGAAAATCCTCCTCAGGACAACAGTTTTTTTCTCTAAGAGTAAAATTTACGGAATACCTTGGTTTCTAATCTCTTTTTTGATTCTTTCTTTATCTATTTCAAGTTTCTCCCTTTGGGTTACAATTTTCTGTTTTGTGAGAAGAATCTGCTTCTCAGTATGTTCTTTTTTCTTTATAGAAACTTTATTACCCTCAACAAGTTCTGAAAGGAAGTTTTTGGTGAATTCCCTAAGTTTATCAACTATTTTTTTTCTTTCTTCAGATTTACAGGCTTCACTTATACAGCATCTTTTTATAGATTTAATCCCAGGTGGATGTGTAAATACAGAGGAAGATGGAGTCATGGGAGTATCTTTGAATTAATCATCAGGAAGACTGGCTTGGGATGATGTGAGGTTTATTGAGGTGCTTGGGTGAGTCAAGGATTTTTTGGAAAGGTCTATCATGGTACTTGGGTGAGTGAAAGATTTTTTGAAATCCTGATTCCACTTTGCTGCATTTTTTAGCTTGTCCCAGGCTGAAAAACTCTTAAAAGATTTTTGTTTTGGTCTTGATATATTGAAAGTGCAGATCTCATCCAGTAACTTAGTGTGGTGCTGCTAAGTGTATTTTGTTCAATAGAGAAGTATATTGGGCTGAATTTAAGGTTTGATGGGTTGAGGGCTTTCCATCTGTGTATGAAAAAATATAAATGTTTGATTTAAATGTAAGTCTTCTCACTAGTTAAAACTTACCTAGTACTTACCTGTTCATAATCTCTGTAACAAGCCTTGAGATACTCATTAAAATGTGTTTCAATTTTTTATAAAACATTTTTACAGATTGATGGGTTGAATATTCAGGCTGATGGCTAATGGTGATCTAAGATACGCCCAATTGATCCTCTTCAAGTGGGGACCAGTTTGGGGACCTTTTTTTCTTAGATTCATTGATTTTAGGGCTGGATAAAGTGTTTTCATGGTTGTATACTAGTATTAGTTGAAAATATTTTGATTTGGGTGGTTCAATGGGTGTATTAAGTGAGAAAAGTGGAAATAAGTAAGAATTTAGTGTGACTGAAATTTGAGAAGTGAGAGGATGAGAAATGGATGGGAAAAATTAATTGGTGAAAACTCACACAAGTGTAAGTGACTTAGTTTAAGGTTTGTTCATTTTGTTGTAACTATGCACACTTTGCTGAAAAATTTACTGATGTCACAGGTTAGATCATCTCCACTTATTGCATCAAATTATCAGTAACTATTTGCATATTACTGAGTCTTTGCTTACTGATCTGCATACAGCCCCAATCATATGAAGTAAATCTCAATTAATTGAGCATTTTCAAAATATTCATCACTAGTGTTTTTTTTTGAAAACAGTAACTTTTATGTAAACACAGTGCAACCTTCCAAAAATTCTACATCTCAATTTAAGTTTCACATGGATCTATACATATACTACATTCTTGAGGAATTCCATTCAATGGAAGAGGAAGAACTAAATTATCAATATTGCTAGACACTGATGAACTAGAAACTGAAAAGCAAGCTAAAAAAATCATTCAATGAAACCATATGGAAGGTCACTATAAACTTATGGGAGATTGTTTTGAACACAATTGTACATAAAATGATGGAATATACAAAAGAAGATTCTGTATTAGCAAAATTTTATTCTACAAAATATGTCATGATCTTCAAGAGCACGACAACTACTGGTTATGGAAAGCTGTAAGTTAAATTCCACTAATCTATACATTTTTTAATATTGAAAATCTTTATTTCTTCTTTGCCACTACCTTTTACTATTCACAAGGATCTTTGTAAGCAGCCAGGTTTAACACCACACCAAAAGCTAACTTGTTGCCTACGCCAACTTGCCTATGGTATTACAGAAGATCGCATTGATTAATATATCTGAATAGCAGAATCCACAGCACTATTAATACTAAAAAAAATTTTAATTATATTATAAATTTGTAAAAATCAGAATACTTACCTGAGCCAAATATGAAAGAAAAAAGATCTTGAACAAATAAAAAGAACATGGCTTTCCTGGCTGTTTAGGATCAATTGATGGTATGCATTGGGAGTAGAAAAACTTCCCTGAAGTGTGGGCTGGTCAGTTTCAAGGAAAAGATGGAACTCCAAATATGGTGCTAGAGGGATTAGCAAGAAATAACTTATGCTTTTAGAACTTCTTCTTTGGTTCTCCTGGATCCCTAAATGATATCAACATCCTCTATTGTGGAAACATATTTGAAAAATTACTTTTCAGAACACAAGATGAGGTTAGGTTCAAAGTAAAAAAACATAAGTATTCCTGTGGATATTATCTTACAGATGGAATTTATCTGTCATGTTCAACACTTGTAAAAACAATTCCCCACCCTCAGGATGAGGCTAGCCAGTACTATTCTAAGCTACAAGAAGTAGCCCACAAAGATATTGAACAAGACTTTGGTGTACTAAAATCTCAATGGGGAATCATCAATCAAACATATCATCTTTGGAATATCAGTGAAGTAAAGAATTTAATGATGTGTTGTGTAATATTGCACAACATGATTGTAGAAGATAAATCAGCTTTTGACCCTTACCTTACTCAAGAATTCCTTTTGAATGAGAATGAAGAACCATCTTCATCAAAAATAGTTACCAATAATTGTTATCCAGCTCTTTTTGGTAGTTTAACATATTATATGCAAAGAAACAAACATCTCCATAATTATTCAGTCCACTTTCAATTGTGTGAAGACCTAAAAATTTATAATTAGACAATTAAAGAAAATACAGAATTATTTATAGTCACACCACACAATATGGGGGGCGGACTTGCTAGCGAGTCCGCAACCTTGGACCCAAACTCACCACAGATTGAACACACATTGAGCTATTGATAAAGGAACCATACAATCAGGGATGAACACCACTCAGCAGAACAGTTATAGGTGGGTGTTCAAGTAGAGTTCAGTATGAGTTCAGTATGAGTTCAGTCTTAGTTCCATCTGAGTTCAGGTTGATGACTTGCTAGCAAGTCCACCCCCTATATTGTGTAGTGTCAGTAATAGGACATAAATATTATAACAATGAATTATTACCTGTTATTTTTATATATTATAATTGATAAGTAGAGCAAAAAAAAACCTAGAAATCTTCATATGAAATAAGTAATAAAATAAAAGATTTACTCTTAGATATGAAATAATAAGACATAAATATGATATTTTAGCTTTTTTATATATATTATTAACTATAAGTAAAGCAAGAAGAAATATGGAACACTTCATATGAAATAAGTAATAAAATAAAGAAATTTTTTTAGTTATGAGAGTTTTGATGGCAGGAATCTGAAAATTATCAATAAAACAATTAAATAACATTATGGAGGGACATGAGTAATATTATTTTTTTTGAATTAATAGTAGGAAGATATATCAGAAGAATATATTTTATATCACTTTTTTCATAGCTCTAATAATTTATTTGTGAATAAATTTTATGTCTAAAGATGAGTGGTGGAAATAGTGTTAAAAGTTAGAATTTTAATATAATAAAATTAGGAAGGAAAAGTTACAATGAGGTGTCAGTAAAATATTTGAAAAAATCTCAATTCTCAAATATAATAATATATTTATTAGTATTTACACATTAAAGAGGTTTAAAAAATGAATATTGAATATTTTTTTATTTAACAGTTGGGAAGATAATTTAAATTTTATTGAAAAATATGTTTTTGTATATAATATTTGTGATAAATTATGCTTTTGTATATAATAGTGGTATGCCTTTTTAATAAGGGGGTGTCATTTCTGGAAAATCTTCATATAAGTTAAGTGTGTATTTCTAACCAAATCAGCACTTAAATTTTTCAAAAAAGTCACTTATTTCAAAAATGGATGTCAGTTATGACCTCAAATCAGCACTTTTTTCCCAATTTTTTTTACAACCACATGTTGGCCACATCAACAATTCATTTCCCACTCTGTCCCTGTCACATGTAACACCCAGACATCAATCCTCTCATCAATCCTTGGAACACACCCCTCACTGAGATTTAAAACATTTTATGGTGAAATTTCAACCAGGAATGTTTTTTCCTTCTTTTTTATGTTTTCTACCTCTTAATCTTTTTTCTTGAAACATAAAAGTTTCATAATGCCTCCCAGAAAATCCAACACTCAAAAGGCAATACAAAAAAAGCTTCATCATAAAGGTTTCCCATAATTCAAGCCCCTCACCTAAGAAATCAAAGTCTGGACAGCTAAAAAAAGAAGATTATCTACTCAAAATTAAATCAAATAATGGTGCATTTTTTGGATGTGAGAAGTCCACCCAAATCAGATGTCCACCTTCATCAAATTTCAATGGCTTCTTGTTGATGGAAAACAAAGTAAAAAAGAAAACTAAAGGCAAAATCAACATCAATCCTAAGAAAATGAAGGAGAGGTTCAAAATTTATCAATCAAAATATAAAAAGGCTCATTTTGCTTCCACTTCCACTTGTTTTGGTATTGATGATTACAATTTGGAGAATGGAATTACTACTGTTTCCAAAAAGCTCAATGTAATGTTTCTTCTCTATGAGGAAATGTATATTCTTTTTGGCTCCCAATTTAATAGCTAATTTTAATCTTAACAAAAATAGTTATATCATGAGACTCTGATAATACCATTTGTCATTACTGGAAACTAAAATATCACACTTTTGGAATTTCAGATGGTAAAATAATACTGAAAGCTGTGCAAAAATCTCCATAACCAACATAATTTTATCATCTCACCACAAATTTTCATTTTTAAATATAGCTAAGTCAAAAAAATTCTATATCTTTTTGAAAAATTTGGCAATACCCTCCCCTGCATTTTATTAAGGAAAGAGGTGGGTATCACCAAACCTTTTTAAGTCAACAATTTTTCATATCTGATTTTAAAATTTGGCAATACCCTCCCCTGCATTTTATTGAAATAAGGGGTGAAATAACCAAAATTTAATATAATTCCATAAATTAATAAATAAATAAATAAGATAAGTCAAATTCAGTAGTTTTAAAGTAAGTCAATTCCTCAAGCCAAAATGCAGATCAAGTCTAGAAACTAAGTTTGGGACTTTCCACAGTTATAGGCTAGAGGAACCCCATTAAATAAATTAATTTTTTCATGATTACCATTTATACAATACAAGGTCCTTGGCTCATTAATTTAATTTAGTAAATTGAAATACCAGATTTATTTATTAAAAATCAATAAAGAATAAAAAATATTCAATAACTTTACAACTCCTCAAATAAATTTTATCTACCTAAAGGTTTGTAAATTTATTAATTTTACATTCTTTTTTTACCTTGTTGATTTGTTAAACTAACTTTTGACTTATTTGATATAAGCAGAAAAAATGAGTGAAGGGTTAGAACTATGAAAATGTTAAGAAAAAGAAAAAAACACACCTTGATGAAAGGGAAGAATAATAAGTAAAGAGAAAGGTTTTTTGAGGAATCTGGAAGGATATATGCATGATGTAAATTTTATGGGTAGCATAATGTAATAAATAAAAGTAAAATCAGAAAAAAAAGGCTCAACTTTAAAGATAAATATCTCAGCAACCACTGAACCAAATTCAAATCTGTTTGCTGAAAATAAAATATAGGCCTCAGAAGTTTCTTTAGCTAAAAAGACACTAGATTTGAATAAACCTAACTCTAATACTGACTCTGTTTTTTAAAATTTTACAAAAACTTGAAAAGTGATGATGAAAGCTCCAACAAGAGGGAGATAAAATCCTAGATAATCATCATATAAAATTTTCAGATGCATTATTCTTTAATTATGCAATATAAATACATTAAATAAATTAAAGGAAATTTGGAAAAAAATTCTCAACTTTAAAGGTTAAAATCTCAGCAACTACTGAGCCTAATTCTAACCTATTTTTGGGAAATAAAATATAGGCTTTAGGAGAGTTTTCAGTTAAAGGACATGTGATTTAAATAAACCTTACCCTAATTTTTATCTAAAAACATGAAGGAAAAAAATGCAAATTGGGAAAAAAAGGCTCAACTTTAAAGGTCAATATCTCAGCAACCACTGAGCCCAATTCAAATCTGTTAGTGGAAAATGAAAGATAGCCTTCAAGGGAATCTTTAATTAAAAAGACATTAGATTCAAATAAATCTAAACTTAATTCTGAGTCTGATTTTTAAAAAAATTTTAAAAAAATGAAATGTTATAATAAAAATTACAAAATTAGTTGAATAAGTCCAATGTTATCCAGATATGAGTCCTAAATATATTTAAGTATGAAATCTATATAGAAAGAAAGAGATATCATATAGACATGAAAAAAATATATGAAACTTACCCTGATTTAAAGGTAGGAAAAATAGAGTGAGAAAGAGTAATGTTGGAATTTGGGGGAAATTTCATATTGAACAAGTGAAGTACTTAAAGAATGTGAAATGAATGTGTTTCAATGACATGGAACAACAAAAAGTGAAATAGGGGAAAGGGGGAATAATAACCATGCCAAGGAGTGATGAAGAGTAGGGTGATTGAGCTAAAAATAAAGAAAGAGAAGAGGGAGAGAAGAAAAAAAGGTTAATTTTACCTTTGAAATAAAAAAATAAACACTTAATAAAAAAATTACATACAAAAAACAAAAAATTATTATAAGCAAATATATAAGTAAAAATGAAAATGACTTACCTGGAGAGATGAGTTTAGAAAAAAATTGACTTCAAATTATTTAAGGAATGAAAAAGGATATAAGGAAAGGATATGATTGATGAAAGAAAAAAATAATGACTGAAAAATTATGCAATTGCAGAAAATATGTGATTTCATGTTAAGTTGTTGAAGGAAAACAAAGAGACTTGAAAAAAAGAGACTACAACAGAAAATTCAAAATCAAATTCAATATGCAAATAAGAATAACCATTCTATGAAAAAATTCCTTAGAATTCCTGAAAAACTGTTTAAAACTGGGTACAGATTGGTTAAGATCTGTTTTGATGGTGTACTTGGGGTATAAAGTACTTGAGCCTTTCTTGGAAGAAGTTAATGTTTTCAGGCCACTTTTGATAAGAAAATAAAATCTTCTTCAAGATCAGAATCAGAATCAAAATTAGAGTCCAAGAGGAGATCAAGAGCTGTGAAATTTATTGCTTGTTGTAGCTTATCATGATTTGAGAGTAAGGAGGTATGGCTCTTATATGGTATAAAAATGTAAATGTTTTGAGTTATAAAGTGTTATGCTGCAGAGTGCTGTGTATGAATAGGATAATTCATACAAATCAGTGAAAAGAGATGTTATGGTGAAATCAGCACTTTTTGTTGATAAAGTGGAGATTTGAGTGAAATAAGTGACTTATTTCATTTTGAAATCCACCAGTGTTAGGGCTAGTGTGTTATGGAAATCCACACTTAAATAAGTGCCAATTTGTAAGTGCCAATTTTCAAGGACTTACACCCCCTATTATGTATTTTAAATTATGTTTAAATGCAAAAGATGAGTGAGAGGATTTGGTGAAAAATTTACCTCATTATATATTAGAGAGGACACCTATTGACTTTTCCATTATAGCCATCCTCCTTTGCCAAGCTACATTGAGGCAATAGCAAATAGGGGTAAAGCCTGAGGTATCATTGCCTCAATATTTTAGGTGCAATATTCTCTCAATATTACCAAGCGCAATAGTGAGAGACAGTTTTAGTTGGGCCAAAAATAAAATTAACAAGAAAAGAAACAATACAAGCAAGAATCTTAGTAGCAAAAAAAAAGGGAAAAAAAAACACAAAAATTACTAAGTAGTAACTTACTAACAGGAAAAAAAAGGAGATGGGAGGAGTGATACACCTGAAGAATATTGTTCCAAAAAAGTTTTGGAGAAAAGGTGGAGAAGAAAGGGAGAATCTAGCAAGAGATTTACCCAAGGTTAACAAAAAAAATTACTCTTGCTAGGAGGTGGAAAAAATTTGGGAAAGTCTAGCCATATTAATTTATTTTTGTTAAACTTGGGTAAATCTCTTGCTAGATTTTCCCTTTTTTTCACCTTTTTTCCACCACTTTTTTAGCCCAAATTCTTCAGGAGGAGGATGGCTATACTTGAGAAAGGAAATAGGCGTCCTCTCCACTATATAAGAGGTAAGTCTTGCACCAAAATTCTCTCACTCATCTTTTGCAATTAAACATATTTTAAAATACATAATAAAAAAAGCATACCACCATTTTCAGGCTGAGGTCAAGTACAAAGATGTGATCAAGCTTGAATGGTCAGTTGTCTAGAAAATTTTAATGGTCCTATATGAATACTGTAGTACAAATCCAATAAGTAGTAAAATATAATCAAAATTAAAGGTCTCAGTAATATAGTTCTCACTATTTTTATATATGGCTTACAATCTTTGTAGTTGGTAGAAAAATAGATTTTATAATTCAGATAATATTTAAAAGTCTTATAAAAGTACTAATTGATATGTATTGTAATTTATTTGGTTATATTGGTTAATTGTAAATGATAAAGAATGAAGAAATACAACCAAAAACCCTCCTCCTTTTATACACAATAAGTTTCCCAATGATTCCCTTGATGTACCACCCAATACACAGTTAATGACGCCTCTAAACAACTGATAGACATTCCCATCAACATTCCCATTAATCCCTGACATAATTAGAAGAGTAACAACTGCCAAAATCATGTATTAATAAGGAAAATCCATAAAAATTAAGAAAAAAGATAAAAAGAGAATATATGCGTAGTAAAAGATAATATTAAAGCCTAAAGGGGAATTTTTAAGGTTAATAATAGCTTAATAATAAGGGATATTCACTGTAGAAATAATGGGGCTAATCCTGACATTATACTATGTGAAATTCTCATTCAAAAATACCAAATATTGACTGAGAAACCACCCAAAAACTCAAAAAAGAGTGTGAGATGTGGGGTAACTACATGCATTCCTTGTCAGGTGCTTGCACGGGTAAATCCTTGACTGAATTTAGGCGAATTTAAGCGTGGTGATGAAATGAGACGCCAAGAGTAAGGTTATTAATGAAATTAGTGCATATAAACAAGGTCAATGCATTATTAATTAAGCTAGGACACTAAATAAGCGCCTGTCGCCAATTTTAGTGTGTTTCCCCACAGTGGGCGTAGAATGTGGGGTAATTATAGTGTGAAAAAGCTAACTTTGTTAAAAATGAAGCTATTCACATGGGAAAAAAGCAGGCAGTATGTGGCCAGTACACAGAAGCCATTTCTGGCATAAAAAACACCAAATTTGAAAAGTGTTATTTTTATGCATTTAAATAGCCAAATCAATATTCCTAAATGAGAAAAATTTATCTGTCAAAGCGAATTTTTGATATTCTCAAATTTATGGTGCATATAGTCAACTTTTAAGTGAAATAAAGCGCATTTCTTGTTTTATGCATAAAACAGTGAAAATAACAGCTTTAAGTGTACTTAAAAATTTTTTAGCCTTATACTTAAGGTTCTTAAGATTACCCTAACATATTCCAACTTAATATTAAGTACTTAAGAATTATAAAAGGTGGATATATGCATGTATATAAGGTGTTATAATGGCATATTTTGTATATTATCATAAATTTACTTATGTATACTATTTGTGTACTTTTAATTATTATTCCCATGTATAGTTCATGTGTTTAAAATAACTTATAAGTACTTTTTACTCAGTCCTGGGGATATACAGGCTGACAACCATCATATACGAAAGCATAATTTAGTACAAATATTATATATGAAAACATTTTTTTCAATAAAATTTAAATAATCTTTACAACTATTAAATACAAAATAATCACTATTTATTTATTAAACCTTTTTAATGTGTAAATACTAATAAATACATTATCTTATTTGAGTATTGAGATTTTTTTAATATTTTACTGACACTTCACCATAACTTTTCCTTCCTAATCTTATTAAATGAAACTTCTAATTTTTAACACCATTTCCACCACTAATCTTTTGACATACAATTTATTCACAAATAAATTATTAGAGTTATGAAATAAGTAATATACAATATATTCTTCTGATATATCTTCCTACTATTAATGTAAAGAAAATAATAGTATTAATTTCTCTCCATAATTTTATTTAATTTCTTTATTGATATAATTCAGGTTACTTCCATCAAAACTCTCATAACTAACAGTATTTTTCTATTTTATACTTATTTTATATGAAGGGCTCCACAGATTTTCTTACTTTATTTATCATTAAAATTATATAAAAATAACTGGTTAAAATTCTTTGTCTACTGCATAGATACTTTATAATCCATCTAATTCAACCATAATTTTTAGATATACAAGTTAAAACATTATAATTTTTATATAACTACTCATTCCTAACCACTTTCTTTTCAAGTTATCTTTCTTTTTATCCATCATCACTATAAGATCCTCAGTACTACTTTTATTTTGCTTTAATATCAAAAGCTTCTTCATTTGATTGATATAATTACTTTGCACCTCACTATGGCTTGATTCCTCATTTATCTTCAAGTTTCTTTTATCAATCTCAGTTTTCTCATGGTTCAACTCAATGTTATTTTTGTGAATACCAATTTTTATTTTGTCTATTTAAAGTTTCTCTTTCTCAATTAAGAATCTGTCTTGTGAAATATCCACTGGTTTTGCTTAAAGATCATTTTGTTGCTCAAATATTTAATTGGTACTGCACATGCTTATAAGTTGTTTTTCAGCTAAATCTTTAAGGTGAGTAGTGATGTTGACTTTATCTTCACTTTTAGTGGTTTCACTTAATCTTATTTTTTTTGCTGCTTTTTCACCCATAGGGTGCACACTGAAAACATTGGAAGGTGAAGGAGTAACTGTTTCACTGTTTTGATCATCATAACAACTTGAATTTGATTCAGGTATTGTAGGGTTCACAGGTATAGGATCCATAGGGACTAAATTAGAAGGTTTTTTTTGTCTCCATTTTCCATTTTGGTGCAAAATTGAGTTTTTACCATGCTGGAAGACTTTTGAAAGCTGACTTGTTTTGTTCTTGATAAACGGTAAGAGCCATTTGGAGCCAGTCACTTGGGTTACTTCCACTAGGTGGGTTTTTCTCAATTGAGTAATTAATGGCACTAAATTTAAGAGTTGATGTATTTAAGGCTTGCCATCTGAAATTCAAATTGAAAAGAAGAATTATTAAATTGGTAAAATGTGATATGAGTAAGATGAAATGTGGACTTACCTTATTTTTATTTGTTCATAATCTCTGTAATGGACCTTTCTATACTGAATAAAATGGGTCTCAAATTTTTGTAAAAGACCTCCCCAATTTGATATGTTGCATATTCAGGCTGTTCAATGATGCTTATCCATGACAAGACAAGCAGCTCTTATTCCTGTGGGCTCCAGTTAGGTGATCTTTTTTTCTTTGAATCAGATGACATATTTCAGTTTCTTTTAGTTGGAAGGTTTTTATAGTTGTCTTTAGTACCTAAATATGTTCATAAATAGTGATATGAAGTCAAAATAGTGTTGTGTAATGGGAAATAAAAAAACTGGTAACCTTCAGACATGTCTGTGTAGCTGGAAACCAAGTTGAGATGTGAAATTTTTTTTTGGGTGAGAGTTTGATTAAATGACTCACAAGTGATAGTGTCCAGTTATATTACTGATACTTAATGACAAATTTCCAAAATTATGGCTTACCAATGTGTCTTAATTAAATGAGTGATGTTGCCAGGGTCAAAATATGCATACAGACAGGGTTCACCAGAATGAGTGGCAATGCCCTTACCAAAGGGTCACATTGCCATAAGGAATGAATATTTTTGACAATGTTTGGTAATTTATCCATACACAGAATTTGAACACCTCATCAGGGTAGATGCTATTAAACAATTCCATTTCTCTAACTTTAAAACAGAAGATTAAGTCCAATTAAATGAAAGGCTGTAAATGCTCTAACATCATTGAAAAGAAGCCATGAGCAAGAGAGACTGCTATCTTAGAAGACTTAATTTAACTAAGTGGAAGAGATAAAAAAAATTTAAAAAATTGACAGAAAGTTGGAATTAGTGGGGAAATTTTGTCTTTATGGCATGTACAATCATGCATTAAAAATTAAATTATAAAATGTTGTGTGACATTTAAAAATTAGGCTAATTGGTCTTTTTCCACAGTCACACAAATTAGCATTCATTTTTCCTATGATAATTGGCACTCAATAGGGGGTTTCAGTTCTGGAAAATCTGCACTTATTTGAGTGCAGATTCCCAAAACACACTATCACCAACACTGGTGGATTTCAAAATGAAGTAAATCACTTATTTCACTCAAATCTGCACTTTCTCATCCAAAAGTGCTGATTTCATCATAACCTCTCATTTCACTGATATGTCAGAATCATCCCATTTATACACAGCACCCCGCAGCATAACACTTTATAACACAAAAAAATTTACCTAATTTAAATTTTTATACCATATAAGAGTCACACCTTCCTCACTCTCAAATCATGATAAGCTACATCAAGCAATACCTTTCACAGATCTTGATCTCCCCTTGGACTCTTATTGTGATTATCATTCCAATATTGAAAAATATTTTCTTTTTTTTATTAAAAATGGCCTGGAAATGGTACCTTCTTCCAAGAAAGGCTCAAGTACTTCATACCCCCAAGTATGCCATCAAAACACTTCTTAACCTATCTGTACCAAGTTTAAAAAAAATTTCAGGACTTCTCAGGAATTGCTCCTTAAAATGGTTATTCTTATTTGCATATTGACTTTGATGTTGAATTTTCTTTTATAGTCTCTTTTTTTTCAAGTCTCTTTGTTTTCCTTCATAAACTCAACATGAAATCATGTATTTTCTGCAATTGCATAATTTTTCAGTCATTCTTTTTTTCTTTCATCAATCATATCTATTTCCTCCTCTCCTCTTTCATCCCTCAAATAATGTTAAGTCAATTTTTTTTTCAACTCATCTCTCCAGGCAAGTAATTTCTTCATTTTTACTTATATATTTTCTAATTAATTTTTTTTGGGTTTTTTTTTGTATCTAATTTTTTTAGTAAGTGTTTAATTTCTTATTTTAAATATTAAATTAACCTTCTTTCTTCTCTCCCTCTTTTTTTTCTTTTTTAGCTCCATCATCCTACTATACATTCCTCTTTGGCATGGTCATTATTTCCCCTTTCCCCTATTTCACCTTTTTTTTGGTTCCATGTCATTGAAACACATACATTGCACAGTATTTAAAAATTTCACTTGCTCCATATTCAATTTCCCCCAAATTCTAACTTCACTCATTCTCACTCTATTTTTCCTACCTTTCAATCTGGGTAAGTTTCATCTAGTTTTTTCATGTCTATATGATATCTCTTTCTTTCTGTCAGCCAGGCTGTACCAGGAGCCCAGTAAATATTTTGTTAATTTATTGGACCTGAAAGAGGGCGTAAAAATATGCATGTTATTTATATAAATAAATATTTTATTGCATATTAAAATTATATAAGTACTTTATTAAATATAAATAAAATAAGTATTATATTAATTTTATTATTATATAAATTTTTTATACATTTAAACTAAGCATGATATATTTTATATTCTATAAGTTATGGCGCATTTTTATTTATTTAATAAATATAAATTAATAATTAATTAATTATAAACATATATTATAATTATAAGTGTAAAATTAACTTTTAATATAATTAAATTAATTAATTAAATTTATATATTAAATAAATCCTTACATATCTATTTAAAAAACAATATTTGGAGCTTTTTTTTTGACCCTTAATTTTTTCAGAAAAATTATTAAATAAATTAAAACACTTATTTAATAATATGGTATTCAAATTCTCACTTTAAATTAGAAATATCATTAAATTAATTATTTGTTTCATTTAAACTAGTTATTGAATTAATTACATAGTTAAAACAATTAATTAATTTTTCTTTATACTGAATTAAATTGATTACATGAATTTTTGAATGAAAATAATTTTATTTGCTTCAATTAAACTCTTTACATCTCACTGTAATACCTGTTTTAGATTATTTTACTCACAGGTCTTATGTTTCAGACTTACTTGGTTACTGATTATTTTAATTAATTGTTTTTGGAACTATTGGTGGAAAAATTGGTGACTTACTCACAGTGTAGACAATCTATCAGCCAGGATGTCTAGAAGATTGAAGATACTAATAGGAATAATAGAAAATAGGATGGGAATAATAAGGTAGTAATGTAAAATAAAATTAAATAGATGTAATTTAAGAGAATAAGATGACAATATAGTTGAGATGTGACAAAGTTGTAAGTATTGAATTAAATTGCAAATATTATAAATGATAATAAATGTTCAAAAGCGCTTCAGTTCAATAAAAGTATTATAAATCTTAAGGCAACCTATAATAATTTATATAGTATTTAAATTACACGTGATGAACTAATAAAAATAGTAAATAATGAAATATATTTAAAATATGTTGAGTGAGTGTATATTAGTAAGTGATGAGCTACCAGAGGGACTTCTAGAGCCTTTTTACAGACAGGGGGACATTCTGGAGCATTCCAATAGTACATTCAAAAAGGTAAAATAATGTGAAACAATTAATTTAAAAGAATCTAATTAAAAACATAAAAAATAAATCCGTGAATAAACAAGTATTTTTCCCATTAATAATCTCTAAAAAAGAGTAGAATTAATATAACAATTAACTACGTTAGTATAAAAATATGAGAGCTGTGAGAAAGAAATATAAAGAAGGAATACCAATAGCTAAAAAAGTATAATTAAAATAAAAGGAATTATTTTTATGCTTTTAAATAATTTTAACTCAGTATAAGCAATAGTAATTTAACTATTTCAAGTAAATTAACTATTAAATTAATTGAACAACTAATTAAGTTAATACAGGAACTTTTTAACATGAGAATTTGAATTTAATCATATTAAATTAATTTAGTAATATTTGTAACAAAATTAAGGGTCACAGAAGCGCCAAATATTGATGAATATTATTATATGATAGGTTGTATTTAGTTTTATATAAATGTTATTATTAAAATTGTACTTACTTTGTAAGTTAAATTTACACTTATAATATAATTTTAAATAATTTATTTATACATATAAATCACGCCATGATATTATAGAATATTATATTTGTTTATGTAATACAATTTATTTAATAATAAAATTAAGTATAATATTTTATTTCATTCACAAAACATTTATAATTTTATTTTAAATAATTTTTTGTATTTAAATAAAGTTATTCCTTTACAGTAATTTATTATATAAATTACTGGACTCCTGAGATAGCCTGGCTGACACTCTGTCACTCTAAAAAAACAATAAAAAAAATGTTAAGATTTTTTCTTTTTATACTTTTTTAACAGAGTAGAAAGATTTGAAATTTTCTTTCCAGGTATCCATGCATCATGTTCAGATGACTTGTTTTTATATCTCAATAAATATTCAATACCTCTTTCAGAAGTGATAACTCTATCATTGAGAATTTTATCAATTTCTGCAGTTTCTGTGACTTCCTGGGGGTTTTTCTTAGGTCTTCCCCTTCTTTTGGGAAATAAGTCACTGTTGGAAGTGTAAGGTTTAATCAAAGAAATGGGAAAAACAGGATGTTTTCTATCATATGGAGAATACAATACTACTTCTACTGCATTATCACCAACCATTCTTTTAACAACAAATGGTCCTACAAAAGGATCTTTTAATTTGTTGTTACCTTGTAAATTGAAATGGACAGTAGATATCAACACTTCATCACCCTTTTTAAATGTGTATTCTTTATGGGATTTATCCCATCTTTTCTTTTCATATTCAAATGCTTTATCAATACAGCTTTGAGCATGTTTTCTGCATAGCTGTTGCATTTTCATAAAAGATTTTACAGCAGGATGTAGTTCCAACTTAGGTAATTTATTATTGAGAATTTGAGCAGGAGTATTTGGGACATAACCTAACCAAAGCTCAAAAGGCTTTTTCTCAGTGACAGAATGAACAGTACTGTTATATGCAAATTCAAGACCAGGAAAAAGAGTGAACCAGTCATGAGTAAATCTGTCATTGTCTTTATATTCTAAACCAAAGGCACAATACCTTCTAATCATATCTTCCAGAGTTTGAATAATCCTTTCAGCTTGACCATCCGTCTGAGGATGATGAGCTGTAGATAACTTTAACTCACAGCCACAAATATCCATTAAAGAGGTCCAAAACTCAGAAGTAAATTTTGGATCTCTATCAGAGATAATGGCTTTTGGGAATCCAATAATATTAAACATGGAAGACCACCATAAGAAGGCTAATTCTTTTTTGGATACATCTTTGTGGGTTGGAATAAATTTACACATTTTTGTGAATCTATCTACTATCACCCAACAAGAGTTATAACTGTCTTTACCTGCTACAGGAAGGCCAGTGACAAAATCCATGTTAATTATTTTCCAAGGAGCATTATGTGCTTTAATATGTTGTAGTAACCCTGCTCTCTTACCTGTTAACCTCTTAGATTTTTGGCAAGAATCACAAGATTCAACATATAATTTTGTATCTTCAGACATATTAGCCCACCAAGCAGTGTTTTTGATTCTAATCAATGTTTTTTCTAGATCAAAATGACCAGCTAATATGTCATCATGACAAAGTTTGAGGATAGTTTCTTTCATAGAAGGGGAAATTACCATTACATTTGTCAGCTTTCTTCTATAATAGATATAACCATCTTCCATAGAAAACTTTCCTTTCATCAAAGCACTTTGATATTTTGCAGGAAGAGTTTTAATCAATGCTTGAATTGAAGCATTCTTAGGAACATTTAATATAGTAACTAATTTATTTAAATCAGAATCTTTATCATACACCACACAATATGGGGGGCGGACTTGCTAGCGAGTCCGCAACCTTGGACCCAAACTCACCACAGATTGAACACACATTGAGCTATTGATAAAGGAACCATAAAATCAGGGATGAACACCACTCAGCAGAACAGTTTTAGGTGGGTGTTCAAGTAGAGTTCAGTCTGAGTTCAGTCTGAGTTCCATCTGAGTTCAGGTTGAGGACTAGCTAGCAAGTCCACCCCCTATATTGCGTAGTGATATGAATCCAGTATTAATTGTAATAACTCTTCTTCCATATCAACTATAAATATACCATGGATATGAACAGTATCATCTTCAGGCACATAAGCAGGATTGGAGTCATTATTTGGAAGAGGCAGTCTGGACAACATGTCAACAGTGGTGTGAACATTTCCAGCTCTATGGATAATTGTCATCCGTCCTCTGTATTCTTGAACAGAAAGTTGCCACCTGAACATATGTCTATTAGTTTTTTTCAGGTTTAAGAGGGACTTTACCGCACTACAATCAGTTACCAATTCAAAGTTTTGGTCATCTAGATAGTAATTAAGTTTCTCAAGAGCCCAAACAACTGCTAAGAACTCTAATTGAGTGGCACCATATTTCAATTCACTATTTCTGAAGGTTCTTTAAATGTAACAAATTACAACTTCTGAGGTTTTATCATTAATGATTTGTTTCTGGTGTAAGGCAGCACCTAGACCAACAAAACTAGCATCTGTATACAAGACAAATGGTTTTTTAAAGTCGGGAAGAGCTAAGATAGGTGTTGTCATTAAGTAACTTTTTAAAGTATCAAAAGCTTTTTGACAGTCACTATTTCAGATAAATGCAACATCTTTCCTAGTGCATTTTGTAAGAGGTAAGGATATAACTTGATAATTTTTAATATATTGCCTGTAATAGCCACACATACCCAAAAAACTTTGGATTTCTCTTACAGAGGTTGGTGCTTTCACATTTTGAATTGCAGCAACTTTGTTTTGTCCTACACAAATTTGTAAGCCTGACACAACATGGCCAAGGACTTTAGAAGATTGAAAACCAAATTTACACTTTTTAAGGACAAGGGCATATTGATTTCATCCATTTTTTGAAAAACTCTATTCAAGTGAACCATATGTTCATTAAAAGTTTTAGAAAGAACTATGATATCATCAATATACACCATGAGCCATCCTTCAATGATTTCCTGATGGAAAGTGTTATCCATGACTTTTTAGAAAACTGAAGTGGCATTTTTGGGGCCAAATGGCATTCTAATATACTTATATATTCCCATATGAGTAGCAATAAGCAAAAAATTCTGAGAATTTTTCTCAACTGGAACTTGATGATACCCTTTGTTACCATCCAGACAGCTAATAAATTTAGCACCTTGCAATGTAGCATGAATAGAAGTAATTCTGGGTAACGGATAAATATCATCAACAGTATAAGTGTTTAATGCCCTGTAATCTCCACATAATCTAGCTTTATCCTTTTCATAAGAAATCAATACTGGGGAGATGACACAATATTGGGGGGTGACATCCACTTTTTCAATGATTTTCATTTTTAATAATGTGGAAATATTATCTTCAATATCCTTTCTTTTTGTTGGAGAAGCAGGATATGGTTTTTTCCTAAGATTAGGAGGAATATCATTCAAGTCACAGGATAAGGTAATATTCATTTCTTCCTGAACACTTCCTAAGACATGAGAACCATGAGAAAAAGCCATAGGGAATGAAGTAATTGAGGCAATAATAGAATCCTTTTCTTCACTAGTTAAATGATCACCAAAAGAAGCAGTATTTATTTCATTTAATAAATCATCCATTTCTAATGTTTGTCTGCCTTTACACTGGATTAGTGAGTTACAAGACTTTAACAGATGCCCAGAAGGTTTTCTAGGGGAGGAAATTTTGAATTTCCTTTTGCCATTCAATCCCAGGGTGAAACAATTATTTGCTGGGTCCAATTTCACACCAAACATGGTCAAAATATCATTTCCCATAATGAACCAATTACTCAAATTATCATTTTTCATAACCACAAACTCACAAACAGCTCTGAAAAAACCACCATTATATTTGAAAAATACAGAGGTTTTGTATTTGCCAATAGGAATTAAGGTAGAACCATACCCTCTCCATTTTTCAGAAGTTATAGGTAATAATTTATTCAGATAATCCTTGTCTACTGAAGCTAAAGCTTTTTCAGACACTACACTTCCTCCAGCACCAGAATCAAGAACTACATCAACATTTTTACCATTAATGATAACAGGTGCCTTCAAAGGGGATATGGCTATAGGATTGTTAGTAATATCTTTAATTATCTCAGCATTTTCTACTGAAGATAAATCCAATACACATTCTTCAGATATATTATCTAAATAATGGACATCCTGTTCCAACATGAAAACATCTTTACTGGATTCATTTTCATAGGAGATATTACTTTCACAGTCACTAGAAGAATCATTGACATTCATTTCAACTTCATCAGTGTCCTCATTGTGTTCAACAAAATTAATTTTCTTGTCACAAACATGACCCTTTTGCCATGGTTTGTTACATTTATAACAAGTATTTGTTGCATATTTTATAGGTGCAACTGGGGCAGAGGGTCTACCAGATTTTTCTGGGAGCTTGGTAGAGGGTTTATTCTGATCATTATAAGTTTTACTAAGGTAATTCTTAGCTTCATATCTATGGTTGAGTAATACCTCATTACAAATATTAATGAAAGAAGAATGTTCCCTCACATGCTCAGTTCTAGCTACAATTAAATCTCTAAGAAAATTTGGCAATTTATACAAAATTTTATCTCTCCAAATATCATAATCCATCTTTGGATCAATTGCTCTCAGGATCTTTGTTACTTTCATCAGAAAAATGATGAGTTTTTCAACAGAGGAGGATATATATCTAGTATTCTCATACAGTCTTTGCTGAGCCAACCTAAATTTTGAACCACCAAATTGATTCTCAATAAAGGATTTTCACTCATTCCATGTATAATGGTTATTATCCAATAGAACAGATTTATACCACAACAAAGCTACATTTTAAAATAAAGAAATTAGCTTAGAAACAATTTCCTCATCAGGTAGTTTATAAGATCTTTTTAAATTATCAATCCTTTGTATAAAGTGTTGCCAATCAGATGAAGAATCACCATCAAAGGTAGGATATTGATCCAAGTTAAGCCAATTTTTCTGGCTACTTGAATGTTCCATCCTATGGTTTGAATTATTCAAGGTTATCAGTTCCTGAAGTCTTGAAAGGTGTTCAGATATTACATTATTCACAGAGGCAGCTGGCTCATGGTGATTATTAAATTTCTTTCTGTTTGATGCAATAGATTTTTCAGAATGAATTTCAGCTGGTAAAATTTGTACATTACAAGGGAGAGAAGAACTACTCTGTTCAGGCTGTTTATTTTTAAGACTAACAGCAGGTCTAGCATTATTTTTAATTCATGATAATGAGTAGCCTGGACAGTTTGTAATGCAGAAAATTGTTTCTCTAGGTCAGATAATTTATTTCTCAAATCAGGAATGTAAGATAGTTGATCATTAATCCTAGAAATAGATAAAACATTTCTGTCCTCATCTACAGAGCATTTATTACTCTAATTCTGAGAATCAATTTTCAATTTTCTTAATTCACTGTGCAAAAGCATATTGTCATTTTTTAAAGTAGTATTTTCATCTTTTAGATTATCAACAGTTTTGCGTAGGTGACTATATTATCTGAAAGTGATTTGTGGTCAGCTTTAATATACTTTTGTTGAGCCAGGACATTATTTAGTGTCTTTCAATTTGAAATAAGCAGTGTCTTGAACAGAAGAACTCACTTTACAATGTAAATGCAAATTATTTAATCTATCACTCTCATGTATTAACAAATCTCTTAAATGTTTATCTTTCACAAAATTAAAATCAGGAGTGTCTTTCAATATTTTTTCAGAAGTTTTCTCAAGTAAAGTGTAAACTTCAGGGGGAAAAGAATCATTCTTGATTGCAAGAGAAGGGTTAATTAAAGAAGTAGAAGTCAAATGTAAAGGTTAATCAAGCGATAATTTACTAATTACATCAATGGGGCTACTTATTAAAGGAAGTTGTCTCTTCAAAGGTTTAACTGTTCTTTCAGGGTCCACATTATTACCTGAAGAAGGTTTGTTATTATATATACCAACATTCTTATCAAACAAATTACTTACCATGGCAAGGGAGGAAACTTCCCCTGTGCCTTCTTTCTTCTGCCCCCCTGATAAGGATGGTGCTGAAGAGATGGATTGTAGTTTGGTGTCCTGGATGGGCCAGGGTGTTGAGCTGGTTGTTGTACATTCTGTTGGTAGTGGGTCATTAAGTAATCCCATTTCCATTGTTCCACTTGCAGAATGCCTTGGTTTTGGTTGAGGGAGCTGGATGCCTGACTGGCCTGAGGTTGAGGCTGAGGTTGGGAAGCTGGGAAATGAGGAGGCTGACCCTGTTTGGGATCTAAAAGCTCCTGCATCTGCTTCCAAAGTGTGTCTACCTTTGCCTTGTACTTCATGCTTTCTGCTCTCAGTTCCTTTATATGGCTTGACAGATTGTTTACCTGTTGTGCTAGAGGAATCTTTTTTATTTTTATACCTCTGAGTGGATTTTCCTGATGTACCTGAGGTTTTACTTCCTTCAGAGTTGTTAGGTGAGAGGGGTTTGTCACTTCTCCTGACATTTCTACGTCCTGAAGGTTTTTTGTCAGCTGAATTATTTTTGTAAGATACTTTGGGAGAACCTGCAGATTCAGTGTCAACATCCACTTCATTCTCATCCACATGTAAGTTATCCATGCTTTTAGCCAAACTACTGGACATTTAAGACTGTGAAAAAGGTGAATCAAATATAATTTAGATATAAATTGTTAATTCAAAATAAAATATAATAAATTGGATTTATAAAAAGTTTTTTTTATTAAAAATCAATTAATTATAAAATAAAATGTAATACAAATAAATGAAATTACAATTATTAAGAATTAATAACAATTAAAATGGGACCAACCAATAAGGTTTAAGAAGTCAACCAAAATAATTAATACCAAAATTAATTCAATGGTAAAATTGGGACTAAGTACTGAGTACTATTATGGTCAACCAGTATTCAAAAAATAATAATAAAGTTAATTTAATAATTTATTAAATATTTATTGTCTTCTAGGACTAAGAGTTTTACTCTATTATGGTCAACTAGGAAAAAAAATTTAATATAATGAAAACTTACACTCAGTGAGTCAGCAATTAAGCCACAAACACTGTTATTGCAGTAAAAATATAGTACTATGAGTGAGAGGTGCAAAGGTGAACTTACTAAAGTGATCATAAAATCACTTCAAAATAATATATAATTTAATGTAATATAAACCCAAACTATTGAACCCAAGTTTGAAACACGGTCGCGGCAAAAGTTTTACTTTTTGGCTTGGGTGGTCCGTGAGCTTTGTCGTTCTTCAAAAGGTGTCTTCGTCGTCATTTGGAGAGGCCCTCAATTATCAGCCGGGATTTCTAGAAGATTGAAGATACTAATAGGAATAATAGAAAATAGTATGGGAATAATAAGGTAGTAATGTAAAATAAAATTAAATAGATGTAATTTAAGAGAATAAGACGACAATATAGTTGAGATGTGACAAAGTTGTAAGTATTGAATTAAATTGCAAATATTATAAATGATGATAAATTTTCAAAAGCGCTTCAGTTCAATAAAAGTATTATAAATCTTAAGGCAACCTATAATAATTTATATAGTATTTAAATTAGACGTAATGAACTAATAAAAATAGTAAATAATGAAATATATTTAAAATATGTTGAGTGAGTGTATATTAGTAAGTGATGAGCTACCAGAAGGACTTCTACAGCCTTTTTATAGACAGGAGGACATTCTGGAGCGTTCCAATAGTAAATTCAAAAAGGTAAAATAATGTGAAACAATTAATTTAAAAGAATCTAATTAAAAACATAAAAAATAAATCCGTGAATACACAAGTATTTTTCCCATTAATAATCTCTAAAAAAGAGTAGAATTAATATAACAATTAACTATGTTAGTATAAAAATATGAGAACTGTGGGAAAGAAATATAAAGAAGGAATACCAATAGCTAAAAAATTATAATTAAAATAAAAGGAATTATTTTTACGCTTTTAAATAATCTTAACTCAGTATAAGCAATAGTAATTTAACTATTTCAAGTAAATTAACTATTAAATTAATTGAACAACTAATTAAGTTAATACAGGAACTTTTTAACATGAGAATTTGAATTTAATCATATTAAATTAATTTAGTAATATTTGTAACAAAATTAAGGGTCACAGAAGCGCCAAATATTGATGAATATTATTATATGATAGGTTGTATTTAGTTTTATATAAATGTTATTATTAAAATTGCACTTACTTTGTAAGTTAAATTTACACTTATAATATAATTTTAAATAATTTATTTATACATATAAATCACGCCATGATATTATAGAATATTATATTTGTTTATGTAATACAATTTATTTAATAATAAAATTAAGTATAATATTTTATTTCATTCACAAAACATTTATAATTTTATTTTAAATAATTTTTTGTATTTACATAAAGTTATTCCTTTACAGTAATTTATTATATAAATTACTGGACTCCTGTGATAGCCTGGCTGACACAATCCTATAGTACTAGCTATAGGCCTTGACCAAGGGAGTTGGAGAAAACCCAGAGAGAAAATCCCCTGTCCCTTTAGAAAAATAGAGTGAGATTTACTTGCTAAAGTAAGTTGGTTCCTGTTTGCTAAAACCCCTTTTTCAACACACTTGACTGCTTGATGAGCCAAGAAAGTAGTCCCCAGACAGACTACCAGACCAAAGAACTGAAATGTAGACCAATGTCCACACCAGAGAAAGCAAAGATACTTGATGTAGGCTGAAAATCCACACCAGAGACAGCAATAATACTTGATATAGCTTAAAAGACTATACCAGAGAAGCTGTTTCCAAAGTTGAGTTAAATGAAGAACTAACCTTGCAACAAACACAGCCAATTGTGGCCAAAAAACAGTGAAAACTGAGTGAGGAACAAGGATATCCCCTCCGGATGGTTGTATGATAATTAAAGTTGCCCCAAACTGTCTTATTCACTATGTACACACAGACCACTATCTAAGAGCCCATGCATACCAACAAATTTGGCACCTGTACCAGCCAAATTGAATAAAAACCCTCCAGAAGTGCTCCCCAACCTTCTAAAACAGAGGCAAGCGGGCCACCCAACATTGGAGGTGCCACCTGAAGCGGCCCAGCCACCCTGAAGCCAGAAAACCAATAAAAACACCTAATCTACTTAGAAAAATTCACTACAACTACTAAAACCCTTAAAACACAAAATTATGCTATAACTATTGGTTTGCTCACTCTCTGGTTGTTGCCGGTTAGATTATCAATCTATGGCAGTTTGCTATCTAGTTATTTATATACATGCTACTGCGGCACAGTTGAGTATTCAACACCTGTCCCTCAACAAGACGCTGATGGTGCGAAGAATAAATATGAGATAAAAAAATATTTGAGAGAAAAGGAGAATAAATGAAGAGAAAATATATGGAAGAAGAAGAGAAAAAAAACTATTTTATGTTTACACGACGAATTTCTGTCTCATGTAGTTGGAGAGAAAGGGGTTTTGTCAAAATATCAGCTAGCTGGTCTCCTGTTTTTACCCAAGTCAAAGTAGCCAATTTTTTGTATAGTTGCTCATTGACATAATAAAATTCTCTATCACAGTTTTGTGTACGTTTGTTTGAAGATTGGTCAGAAGAGATGTTGATAGTTGATTCGTTATCACAGTACAGGTCAAGTTTGCCATTAAATTTTACCATGTCGTTCAGGAGATGTTTAATCCAGATGCCTGTTCGTGTTGTTGCACTGAGAGCCATAAGTTCAGCATAGCTGGTTGAGTTTGAAACACATGGCAGTTGTCTTGAAGACCAATTAATAGGGCATCCTTGTAGGGTAATTAGTGACCCGCCCTTCAATTTAGAAAATTCGCCTCCCCAATTTGAGTCGCTGTAACCCTTGAGGGTTAAGGATGATGGGTTGCTTTTTTCAGGGTAGAGGAGGAGTCTGTTATGTTTGGTGCTTTCCAGATAGCCAAGTAGGTGGTACAGTGCCGTCCAATGTTCAGCTGTTGGGCATTTAGAGAATCTTGCCAGATAGTTGACACTGTAGGAAAGATCTGGTCTGCTGCCACTGGCTACATAGCTGATGGAACCAATGATTGACAGGTATCTGGTGGGCTCTACTGGAGTGTCGTCTTTACTAGCCATAGTTAGGTTGCTGGAGGGTGGGAGTGGGGTTGATTTAGTTGATTTGGATGGGTTGTGGTTGTCTAGAATTTTGTTGATCAGTTGTCGTTGGGATAGGATGAAGCCTTGATTGTTTCTTTGAACATTTATTCCAACAATTTAGTCTAAGCTATGTTGCCATTTGATTGTGAGTTCCTTGCTTAGGAGCTGTTGGAGTAGTTGAAGAGCATTGAGGTTGTTGCCCATGACAAGGCCATCGTCAACATGTATCCAAATTATTGTGGATTCGTTTGAGTTGTGGAGGTAATACAAGCTAGGGTCGTAAGGGGAGAGATTGTATCCATTTGAGCGTAGTTTATTTGATATATGCAGCCACCAGCATCTTGCTGCTTGGAAGGTCTCATACAGAGCCTTCTTCAGACGCAGGGCTTTGCCGTCTTTAGTGGAAAAACTGGGTGGGTCTTTTACCCAAATTTCTTCAACAAGTGGGCTGTGCAGGTAGGCAGCCGTTACGTCAAAAGAATGTACCAGCCAGTCACAAAGTGCCGCAATGGTTAGCATGAGGCTCTGAGAGGTGAAGGTTGCCGTTGGTGCGAATTTTTCATGATAGTCTATGCCTTCTATTTGCTTGAATCCTTTTGCTACGTACCGAGATTTTCTTTTGATTATGTTGCCATTGTTGTCAGTTTTTTTCAGTGAAGACCCATTTGGCGTCTGTAATACATGTACCAGGAGGAGGCACTTCTCGGGACCAGACATTCATTCTGGACATGTTATTCATTTCTTCGATGCATGCTTTCTTCCATTCTTCCTTGTCTGGTGAGTTGGAAGCTTCCTTGAAAGTCTTGGGGGAAGACGATGCCATATGGGCAGCAGCTTTTTCTATGGAATCAATTAGATGTTCTTGATCATCAAATGTTCTTTCCGCTGTAAAACCCCTTATAGGGGGAAACGCGCTTGTTGGTGCAGCGACCTTCTTGTTGTTCATAATGTAGTCTAGGCTTGACTTACTGATTGGAGGAGCATTATCAACGAAAGAAGCCCATGCAGAGGTAATAACTTTTTTACTGTCAGGAGTCCAGAACAGCCAACCTTTGGAAGCCATGGGAAAACCTACCAGAATGCATTTCACTGCCCGTTCATCAAGTTTCAATCTTGTTTCCTTTGGAACGTGAACATAGGCTGTTGTTCTGAACGGGAAATTGAGGTGCATTGATGGTTGGGTGCCAAATATAGCTTGATATGGAGTCATGTTCTGAGATGTTTTGTTGGGTATTCGGTTGAGTATGTATGCTTCCCACTTGTATGAGAAGCCCCAAAAGAATTTGGGAAGTTTGCTGTCAAGCAAAACTGTTCTTCCCATGTCTGAGACGGATCTGTTCTGTCTCTCAATTTTGCCATTCTGGCCGTGGTTGTAGGGAAGAGATAATTTGTGTATTATGCCTTTGGTTGAGAAAAAAGTAGAGAGTTTTTGGTTCACAAATTCACCGCCATTGTCAGAGCAGAATATTTTAATTGTTGTTTGACATTGTTTTTCGAGTCTGTTAAAGATGTCAATAAGTTTGTCAGGTGTATCCGACTTGTTTTTTAAGATATGACATTCTGTGTATGACGTACAGACATCTTTGACTGTGAGGGCATAAAGGCCATTGTCAAATGTTGTTACTTTAAGGGGACCAATCAGATCTGCTGTGAGAAGTTCTAGTTTGCTGAAGTTCCGATTGGTAGATATCGGGTTATAGGATCTTGCGCTCTTTGAGATGTGACATATTTCACAAGATATGTCACCAGGGGGCAGGGTAGAAGGTAAGCCCATCACCATTCCGCTGTCAAATAGTTTCCGTATTTGGCCAATACTGGCATGACCAAACAGTCTATGGTAGTAGTATAATGTTTTTTGATCATTATCTGGTAATTTTTTTGGATTTTTGTATAGGTTTGAGCTAGTTGGTAAAGCAGAAACAGTGATAGGGTCAAAAAGAATTGCGTTTTGAATGGAAACTATTTTTGGTGGGTCGTGTATGGTAGGTAAAAAAATTTTTTTTGGTGGTGTTTGTGGAAATGGAAGAAGCCATTGGCAAACAGTGAGAGTGGCTTTCAAAATATATTCATGTTCAAAAAATATATATACATTATTCTGTTTTTCAAAAGTCATATCAGCGCCAGCACGTATCAGGGATGCCGGAGAAATCAACGTACAGTTAGCGTTTTTGCAGTAATATACATTTTTAATTAGCACTGTCATCCCACCCAGTCCAATGAAGTGGAGTGTCCCTTTCCCTGTAATTGAGTTAGGTCCATTTTCAGTTGCCACTTTCAATGGGATTGGTTCACAGAGTTCAATGAAATCTACCAACTCATTTCTCGAACCTGTTAGATGATGGGTAGCCCCTGTGTCGTAGACGGGTTGACTATAGGTCGGTTGACGATTTGATTGGTTGAGTTTTTCAAAGTCAGCTGCTGCTTCTTCATGGGAGTCATCAAGCTCCATTATCTTTTCCGAGCGCGGTTCAGGTTTCAATGTCTTAGGTGGTTCGCGAGCCTGGTGACTGTTAGGATAGATGGGATGGTATGATTCTATACGTTGAGGTGGAAAATTTTTATTTGTAATGGGAGGTAGTTATCTTGGTGCAAACGGTAACAGTTGTGGAGTGTTTTGAAATGACATTTGAAAATGCGTGGAGGGAGAGAGATAGTGTTGTTGTCTGAATCGTGAGTTGGGATGAGAGTGGTTTGTAGGCGCATAACTGTTAGGTAAAGGGGCAGGTGAATATGGACAATCTTTGTGAAGATGGCAATTGGAATTGCAGTTCCAAAATTGCATTGGATTTATGGCATCAGCCTCGTGGTTTAGGTACATCGGCTGTTCAATGGAGGGTTGAGAAGGTGTAGGATGGGAGGTGGCATTTGCTATGGTTGGCAAGAGTGAGGAGGATGGGTAATTGTCCGGTGTTGCACCATGTAAGTTTATCCTTTCCCAGGTGGTAGAGATAATGTGGTCCATTGCCACACTGTCCGGCGGGGATCCATCCACTTTAAGGTGGTATTCCAATTCACGAAGCACCTCATGTTTGATGTTTGTAGGTTCATCGACAGCATTTTGAAGGAAGATAGAAAACAGGTTGTCTTCATTGAAGCTGAAAGATTGGTCCTTCAAGTCGTCAAATAATGTCCTCATTTTAGAGTGGAGGACTGCCGGCTCTTTTATTTTGCTGAGCTTGAGGTTCCATATCTTTGTAAGGATATTTAGCTGAGCTGCCCTTGAGGCAGCACTGAAAAGGTCGTGGAGGTGTGCGTATGCAACTGGTGTTGGACACTTGTCAAGAATTTGCTTGCGAAGGTTTGGGCTCACAGATTTAAGTAAATTTGCACGACCAATTTTTCTCTGTTTGAGCCTTTGGAGGTTTTTGTCCGAACAAAGAAGTTTTTGTCACCAATATAGTCCAAGAGGATTAGCTCCAGCTCTTGCAGCCACGATTGATAGTTTGAACCATCTGACTTGAGCGTATGCGGCCTATCCTTCATTTCAGCTTTAACATTTGCTAAAGCAGTTGCAGTCTCTTTTTGTGATTCTCTGATGTGTCAGTCGGTTTCATCATCTGGTGAGTCATATCCTTCATTGTTTTGTCGGTTCATTATGGCGGCAGGTTGAGTTGAGTGTTGATTTGTGTGAGTGATTGGAGATGGGGTTGGTCGGGGAGTTGTGGATTGAGGAGGCGGTAGTGATGACATTTTGATATATATATATATATAATTTTTTTTATATTTTTTTTAGAATAAAGGAAAAAGAATTAGAAATAAACTAAGCTACTCAAAGAACTGTCGGGACTTCTCCCTCTGGCCAACTGCATCACCTGTATGGGGATCAGTGTGGAAGCTCTAGTAATCACGAGAGAAGAAGAGAAGAAGAAAAAAGGACTATCTGTCGGTGAAATGATCGATAAGATGGCCAACAGAGACTGGCTTTAAGCTTTATTGAAGTAAGAGACTTGTTTTTAGCAAGGTTTAGTGCCAACAGAAACTGGTGTATTCGATGCGGGATGCTTTAAGGGACCATAACCTATTGGTTTGCTCACTCTCTGGTTGTGTCACCGGACAACCTACGCACAAGGTCGAGGATGTTCCTGTAAGTGAGATGAGGGATTTTAGAAACTTCTTCGAAGCACAGAGGAATGATTTGAGGAAATGATTCGAAGGTCACTCGAAGTAATAGCTATAGGTTCGAGGTTCGATCGAGAAGAATTATAAACTAGTTCCAAGGTAATAATAATTCTTAAAATCTCACGAAGGGTTGGAAACTCAATAATCAAAGATTTAGGATTTAGAAATGAATATTGAGAAGGTAAAAGAAAGATACAATAACAATGATTTAACTTTTAAGGATTTACCACTATTAATGTAAATACGATATTATAATTTAATTCTAAGGAATATCGAACCAAATACCCAACTCCTTTTATATCCTTTGTTCCTCCTCGCATTGACCTCCCTTCCATCGCAGCATTCCCATTCCATTGACCATTACTAACATACACTTAGACCCTCTCCACTAAATATCCGTCCATGCTCAATTTACCCCTTTTAATTAATTAACAAAACTTTAATGAAAAAAAAAACTACTACTATACTATTTCGTTGATCCTAGCGCTGTGCGTCGCTTATTGAAAAGGACTAAGGTACCCTATTGGGAGATTGACTAATTTAGATTTAGAGTTTAGGCTAGCGCAGTTAAATAGTAAGTACACAAAGGAAAATCGCAGTTGCTATGGAGAATTGCTTTCTGCGCTTCGAGTATAGATTTAGGACTCGATATTATTGATTTATTGAGTTAATTTCGCTTCGAGTGTCACGTGGCGCGTGACAGATGCCCGGGTATAAAAAACGCGAACTCCGTTGAGCTTGAACCATCTTCGAGGTAAGTTTTAATTGTTTTATTTCAAGGATGAAGTTACTGATGAGTCTTGTTTTAGACATCGAATAACCTGGAAGAGCCGATTGCAGAGCCTGCGCCGGTTATACCAACTGAGGCAAACCCTCCAGCCACGGAAGTAGTTGAAGAGCCCGAAGACACCCTGGACCAGGTGTGGTCGAAGAAACCTCATCAAGGTTGACGAGTAAGGTTCGCGGAAGAACTATGTGGGGAGGTCAACGCTATTATTGACGCTGCTTCCTTCGACGTGGCGGAGGAGCTCTTGGAGATTGGAGAGGTGGTTCCGGTAGGAGAGGAGGAGGTATTTGATAAATGCAGGAAGGAGATAAGGGTAGTTTTGGAGAAAATGAAAAGATTGGTTCGAGAAAAATTAAAAGAAAAAATTTGAAATGAAAAGGAGATGGAAAGAAGTAGAAAAAAAAAATTGTATTTTAGTTTTATTTTATTTTTATTTTATTTTATTATTAGTATTATTTTTTTTTATTGTAGGTGAATGTTGTTAATTTTACAAGATTTGAGAGAGAGAAACAGAAGAGAAAAAAAGAAAAAAGAAGTTTTAAATAAAAAATTTTAGAATTTGAAAGAAGAATTTTAAAGAAAGAAAAAAGGTTGTTTTAATTGAAGGAAGTTTTAGTGTTTTTAAAAGGAAAATTTTTATGTAAGAAAAGAGAGAGAAAAAAAACGGTTTTGTGATTGAGATGAGTTTGTTAAATTGAGGATTTTAAATTTTTTTTTTTTTTTTTTTTTTTAAGAAATTTTAGTTTGAAAAAGAGGAGAAAGAAAAGAAAAAAACAAAGTGTAGAATTTAAGAGAGTTTGTAAAGAAGAATTATTTGTTTCGAAGAATTATTATAGGGAGATTCAGGGGTTGAAGTTAAGTTCGAGGAAATGGTCGTGCCATACAGGATTTGATGATTCAAAGGAAAGAAAGTCTTTAAAAGAGAGAATAAATTTTTTGAAAGAGAAATTTTTGAAGAGAATTTTAAATTTAAGAAAAGAATGTATTTAAAGAATTGAAAAAAAGAAAAGAAAGAAAATATTTAGAGAGATTTATGAGTTTTTTTATTTTATTTTATTATTTATGTTTATTCTATTTTATTTTTATTTTATTTTATTTTATTTTATTTAATTTAATTTAATTTTAATTTTGATTTTATTTTATTTTATTTTATTGTATTTAATTTTAATTTTGATTTTATTTTTAGTTGGTTTTGGAGGAAATTTTATAGAAAGAGAAGAAAGAAAAAGAAGAGAGGAAAAAAAGAAAACAAGGCTAAGAAATTTAAGAGGTGTTTTAGATTTTAAAGAAAGAAAGAAAAGAAAAGAAAATTTTAACTAAAGAAATTTTAAGGTTTTGGTTTTAAAGGATATTTCGAATGAAAAGATTTTAGGAGTTCAGGAGCGTTGGAAACATTGATGGCTGGTTCCCAGGATGTTTTGTCTGAGTCATTGAGGAAGCCTTCCCATTCCACGAGGTATTGAAGTTTCCCCTTGCGTACTCTTGAATCAAGGATGCGACTTACTTCCCACTCTAGATGATCTTCTACTTCGAACGGTTCCGGAGGGGGTTGGTTCTTGCCCGGGTATATTTCTTGAGCCAGTTCCAGGAGAGATACATGGAAAACAGGGTGAATTGCCTGCCATTTAGGAGGTAACTTGAGTCGAAATGCAGTTTTAGAGACTTCAGAGTTGATTTCGAATGGTCCCAAGCGCTTTTCAGCCAGTTTCTTTGATGGTCTTGTTGTTCGGATGTTTCGTGCATCGAGCCATACTTTGTCGCCTGGTTTAAAGGAAGGAGCAGATTGTCGATGTTTGTTGGCCTGTTCCTTGTATCTTCGAATCGCTGATTCCAAATTTGTTTTAAGTTCTTCTTGGAGTCGTGATATAGTTCGAAGATAATGTTCCGCAGGATGATTAGTTCCTACATGAATTGAGTTGAATCGAGGATGTCGTCCATAAATGGTTTCGAAGGGAGATTGTTGTGTCGAAGAATGAGTCGAGTTATTATAAGCAAATTCGGCCAATGGTAGCCATGTGGTCCAATCGTCTTGTTGGTAACTGACATACATTCGAAGATATTGTTCGAGGATTTGGTTAACTCTTTCTATTTGACCATCGGTTTCCGGGTGATAGGCCGTGGAGAGATTCCTCGTGATATTGAGTTGTCGACACAGTTGGGTCCAGAATGTGGATACAAACAATGAGCCTCTATCTGAAATAATATCATTTGGTAAGCCGTGTTTAGAAAATACATATTCTAGAAACAATTTTGACAAATCTTCTGCTGTAGCAGTAGTAGTGGTTTTAATAAAAATAGACATTTTTGAAAATCTATCTACTATTACTAATATAGCATCAAAATCATTAGAAATAGGAAGTTGAGAAATGAAATCCATCGATAAAGATTCCCAAGGTTTAGAGGGAATAGGAAGTGGTTGAAGCAACCCATGCTTCCAGTGACGGGGAGCCTTATTCCTATTACATTCGTAAAAAGCTTTTATATAGGCCTTGATTTCCTTGGTCATACCTGGCCAGAAGAAATCCCTCGCTATTAACTGGTAGGTTTTATCAACCCCAAAATGACCAGCTAACGGAGAATCATGTCGACTATTGAAAATCCATAATTTTATCTCATTGTTGTCGGGTATTACTACTCTACCTTCGAAGACTAATAGACCTGATTCAATACTAAATCTTTTGGCCCCTTGCTTCGAGAGTATTTTGTCTTTTAACCCTAAACAATAATCGTCCTTCGACTGAGCTTCGAGGATGTTGGATAGTGGATTTTGAAAAGATTGAATTGTCATCGAATTAAGTTGATGAGTCGTTAACATTGATTCGTTGAAGATTGATTGCACATTTGCTGGGTTCTTGTCAGCAAATGCGTCCCCCCGCTGTGGGTAAACGTCGTCCCGACGTGACAAGATATCTGGGACAATGCAGTTTTTTCCTGGGCGATAGGAAATAGAGAAAGAAAATTCAGACAAAAATTCAGCCCACCTGGCTTGACGCCTGGTTAAAACTTTAGAAGACATGAAGTATTTCAAAGCATTGTGATCTGTTAAAATTTGAAAAGGACTATCTAGGCTGAGAAGAAAAGAACGCCATTTTTTAAGACAATGGATAATAGCTAAAAGCTCTTTGTCATGAATTTAGTAATTTAATTCCGCGGCTATGAGTTTGCGTGACTCAAAAGCAACAGGATGAAACAAATTTGTTTCAGGATTTAATTGGGAGATGACCCCTGCAATAGCATAATTGCTTGCATCTGTCTCAACTATTGTCGAGGCCGAAGGATCAAAATGCCGAAGAATTGGGGCTGTGGTGAACGCCGTTTTTAGTGCTTCGAATTCCTTTTGTGCTGTAGAAGTAAAAACAAAAGGAATATCTTTTCTAAGAAGAGAAGTAAGATTGGAAATAGTTTTAGAGTAATCTTTAATAAATCTTCTATAGAAGTTTGCAAAACCCAAAAATCCTTGGAGTGATTTAATGTTTTTGGGCTCAGGCCATTCCAGGATTTTCTGGACTTTTTTGTCATCCATGACTAAACCGTCAGTGGAAAACGTAAAACCCAAAAAATCAATTGATTTGAGGTGGAATTTGCATTTATTATGCTTGGCGTAGAGACCATGATCTCGAAGACGATTTAGGACCTGTCAAACATGATGAATATGTTCATCCAGTGTTTTCGAGAATATTAAAATATCATCTAAAAAGATGACTACAAATTGTTCAACAACATCTTGAAAGATATCATTAACAAAAGTTTGAAAAGTTGAAGGTGCGTTACATAATCCAAAAGGCATAACTAAATATTCAAAACTACCAAATCTAGTGCGCATTGCAGTCAGTGGTTCATGACCTTCCGCAATGCGAATAAGATTGTAAGCGCCTCTAAGATCAATTTTAGAAAAGAAATTAGCACCATTGAAAAGGGTAAGAAGTAATGACATAGGAGGAACAGGATATGCATTCTTCTTTGTGACTGTGTTGAGCTTTCTATAGTCAACACACAACCTAAGACTACCGTCCTTCTTTTTTACAAAGAGGACTGGGGAGCCGGTTGGAGATTTACTGGCTCTGATGAAACCTTTGGCTACATTCTCTGCAATGTAGTCTCGAAGAACTTGAGATTTGTCCTTCGATAAAGAATAGACAGGACCTGCCGGAGGTACTGGGCCTATTAACTCTATTTGATGGTTGTAGGGTCGATGAGGTGGTAACTTATTGGCCTTGCGGATTGAGAAAACATCGAGGAAATCGTGGTAGATTTCCGGTAGAGTTGATTTGATGGCTTCAACGTTTATTTGGTCGTCCTCTTCATCTTCGAGAGAATCTGTCGAGGTGATACCTGTATTGAGAGAGCATAATTCGATTACTTCGAGGCAATTTAAATCCTCTTCGAGTGAAGTCATAGAGCTAGAAGGGTTAGCCAATTGCTCATTTAAAGAAGGTACAGATGCTTGCAAGTCATCTGGCAGAGATTTGTCCTCTAGCAGGATGTTGTCAGGCGGGTTGTTTAACTCCCTATTGACCTGCATTAAAGAATCAGAAATATACTTAGAGCGTGGGGTGATCAATCCCCTAGTCCAATCAATTTCGGGATTCCAATGCGTTAAAAAGTCATGGCCAAGAATGGTATCGTCCATCCTTGGGGCGTCCAAGACTGATAATTCCCACTCGAAGGGGGGAAAATTTGGAAAGTTGAAAACCCATAAAACTTTCTTACTTACCCAATATTTGGGTTCCTCTGATTCGACCAAATAGATAGGAGTTCGATCGATATCTGTAAATGTTAGTTGAAGCTTCTCGGCAAAAGATAAACTAACAAAAGAAATTGAAGCTCCAGAGTCTATAAGACAACTGAAGGGGATATCCTCCTTAAAAAGAATGAATCTCAAGCGGTTTAAGGCAACTCCAGTCCTTAAGACATGGAGGTTCTGTGCACTGGGAGAGATAAGATAGTTTTCTTTGCACACAAGTAAACTATCTACTAGTTTTTTGACTTCGAACTAGTACCTTCTCTTTCCTTCAACTTTACACAGTCTTCCAACTTGTGCTTACCCCCACAATACATACATAACCCATTATCTGCTCTTCTCTTCCTCTCAGCTCCTTTAAGCTCCCCTTTAGGATCCAGTACTTTGCTGATATCGCCTGGGGTCGAGCCTTTTGGCCGAGGTTTATCCTTTCCCTTATTGGGTTTGGATTGAGTCGAGGAGGATTGATTTGGTCGTGGGTGTGAAGAAGGTCCCGATTTAAAATTTAGGCCTTGAGATTTGTTGGCATATCAACAATGTTGAAGTCGTCCTTGATAAACGCCGTCAAGTTCGAGGGTTCGATCCATTAAATCCGTTAAAGTAGTCATCTTCTGACCGTGAAGATTTAATTGATCCAGAATCCTCGAAGGAAGTCCTTTCTTGAAATGATATTTAAGGGCAGCATCATTCCAACCTACTCGAGTTTGAAGTTCTCTGAAGTTCGAGATATATTCAGAGGCTTTACCATTATCACTCATGCGAAGAAAATCAAGTTCAATTTCTGCGTTGTCCGTTTCATTAGGGTCCCCAAACAACGTAAAAAGTTGGTCTTCGAACTTTTCCCAATTATTGATAAGTAAGTGGGTTTCTGTCGAAGAAAGCATGAGTAGATAAGGTTCGAACCATCTTGCTGCTTTCCCGGCTAGGAATGAAGAAGCGTAAACAACCTTTGATCGGTCGCTGTTAAAGGTTTGAGGGTCATTATGGAACAGTAGCTTGCAGGTTTGCAAGAAGGGTCGCAATCTGTCGGGCTGATCTCCGTTGAATTTGTCAGGAGATTTCATAGAAGGAGTTTTGAACTTAGATCCCTCTGAAGACGTTGGATTTGAAAGGGTTTTTATAAAAAGTCTCATGAAATCTTCCAGAGAGTTAGATGGTCCCAGTTCTGAGGATTGGCCAGAAGGGTGATTGGCAGGGGCGGATGGTGCCTCATGCATTGTATCCTCTCCTTCTTCTTCATCACTAGAATCCTCAAAATCTTGTGGAATGTCTTCTACAGATTGAACTGAATGTTGCCGTTCCCTAAGGTCGAGTGGTTCCAAAGAGTGAGTGCGAGAAACAGACCTTGTGGCTGTTGGCCTGCCTCTAGCGCGAGCTCTAGTAGTAGCGCCCGTAGGAGGAGTGCGTTGAACAGGTGCCATTTAAAATTTTAGAAGCACCTAAAAAGACGTAGTAGTGCAAAGAATGAGAACTACGGAGAATTAAATTATACTGTCACCGGACGACCTACGCACAAGGTCGAGGATGTTCCTGTAAGTGAGATGAGGGATTTTAGAAACTTCTTCGAAGAACAGAGGAATGATTCGAGGAAATGATTCGAAGGTCACTCGAAGTAATAGCTATAGGTTCGAGGTTCGATCGAGAAGAATTATAAACTAGTTCCAAGGTAATAATAATTCTTAAAATCTCACGAAGGGTTGGAAACTCAATAATCAAAGATTTAGGATTTAGAAATGAATATTGAGAAGGTAAAAGAAAGATACAATAACAATGATTTAACTTTTAAGGATTTACCACTATTAATGTAAATACGATATTATAATTTAATTCTAAGGAATATCGAACCAAATACCCAACTCCTTTTATATCCTTTGTTCCTCCTCGCATTGACCTCCCTTCCATCGCAGCATTCCCATTCCATTGACCATTACTAACATACACTTAGACCCTCTCCACTAAATATCCGTCCATGCTCAATTTACCCCTTTTAATTAATTAACAAAACTTTAATGAAAAAAAAAACTACTACTATACTATTTCGTTGATCCTAGCGCTGTGCGTCGCTTATTGAAAAGGACTAAGGTACCCTATTGGGAGATTGACTAATTTAGATTTAGAGTTTAGGCTAGCGCAGTTAAATAGTAAGTACACAAAGGAAAATCGCAGTTGCTATGGAGAATTGCTTTCTGCGCTTCGAGTATAGATTTAGGACTCGATATTATTGATTTATTGAGTTAATTTCGCTTCGAGTGTCACGTGGCGCGTGACAGATGCCCGGGTATAAAAAACGCGAACTCCGTTGAGCTTGAACCATCTTCGAGGTAAGTTTTAATTGTTTTATTTCAAGGATGAAGTTACTGATGAGTCTTGTTTTAGACATCGAATAACCTGGAAGAGCCGATTGCAGAGCCTGCGCCGGTTATACCAACTGAGGCAAACCCTCCAGCCACGGAAGTAGTTGAAGAGCCCGAAGACACCCTGGACCAGGTGTGGTCGAAGAAACCTCATCAAGGTTGACGAGTAAGGTTCGCAGAAGAACTATGTGGGGAGGTCAACGCTATTATTGACGCTGCTTCCTTCGACGTGGCGGAGGAGCTCTTGGAGATTGGAGAGGTGGTTCCGGTAGGAGAGGAGGAGGTATTTGATAAATGCAGGAAGGAGATAAGGGTAGTTTTGGAGAAAATGAAAAGATTGGTTTGAGAAAAATTAAAAGAAAAAATTTGAAATGAAAAGGAGATGGAAAGAAGTAGAAAAAAAAAATTGTATTTTAGTTTTATTTTATTTTTATTTTATTTTATTATTAGTATTATTTTTTTTTATTGTAGGTGAATGTTGTTAATTTTACAAGATTTGAGAGAGAGAAACAGAAGAGAAAAAAAGAAAAAAGAAGTTTTAAATAAAAAATTTTAGAATTTGAAAGAAGAATTTTAAAGAAAGAAAAAAGGTTGTTTTAATTGAAGGAAGTTTTAGTGTTTTTAAAAGGAAAATTTTTATGTAAGAAAAGAGAGAGAAAAAAAACGGTTTTGTGATTGAGATGAGTTTGTTAAATTGAGGATTTTAAATTTTTTTTTTTTTTTTTTTTTTTTAAGAAATTTTAGTTTGAAAAAGAGGAGAAAGAAAAGAAAAAAACAAAGTGTAGAATTTAAGAGAGTTTGAAAAGAAGATTTATTTGTTTCGAAGAATTATTATAGGGAGATTCAGGGGTTGAAGTTAAGTTCGAGGAAATGGTCGTGCCATACAGGATTTGATGATTCAAAGGAAAGAAAGTCTTTAAAAGAGAGAATAAATTTTTTGAAAGAGAAATTTTTGAAGAGAATTTTAAATTTAAGAAAAGAATGTATTTAAAGAATTGAAAAAAAGAAAAGAAAGAAAATATTTAGAGAGATTTATGAGTTTTTTTATTTTATTTTATTATTTATGTTTATTCTATTTTATTTTTATTTTATTTTATTTTATTTTATTTAATTTAATTTAATTTTAATTTTGATTTTATTTTATTTTATTTTATTGTATTTAATTTTAATTTTGATTTTATTTTTAGTTGGTTTTGGAGGAAATTTTATAGAAAGAGAAGAAAGAAAAAGAAGAGAGGAAAAAAAGAAAACAAGGCTAAGAAATTTAAGAGGTGTTTTAGATTTTAAAGAAAGAAAGAAAAGAAAAGAAAATTTTAACTAAAGAAATTTTAAGGTTTTGGTTTTAAAGGATATTTCGAATGAAAAGATTTTAGGAGTTCAGGAGCGTTGGAAACATTGATGGCTGGTTCCCAGGATGTTTTGTCTGAGTCATTGAGGAAGCCTTCCCATTCCACGAGGTATTGAAGTTTCCCCTTGCGTACTCTTGAATCAAGGATGCGACTTACTTCCCACTCTAGATGATCTTCTACTTCGAACGGTTCCGGAGGGGGTTGGTTCTTGCCCGGGTATATTTCTTGAGCCAGTTCCAGGAGAGATACATGGAAAACAGGGTGAATTGCCTGCCATTTAGGAGGTAACTTGAGTCGAAATGCAGTTTTAGAGACTTCAGAGTCGATTTCGAATGGTCCCAAGCGCTTTTCAGCCAGTTTCTTTGATGGTCTTGTTGTTCGGATGTTTCGTGCATCGAGCCATACTTTGTCGCCTGGTTTAAAGGAAGGAGCAGATTGTCGATGTTTGTTGGCCTGTTCCTTGTATCTTCGAATCGCTGATTCCAAATTTGTTTTAAGTTCTTCTTGGAGTCGTGATATAGTTCGAAGATAATGTTCCGCAGGATGATTAGTTCCTACATGAATTGAGTTGAATCGAGGATGTCGTCCATAAATGGTTTCGAAGGGAGATTGTCGTGTCGAAGAATGAGTCGAGTTATTATAAGCAAATTTGGCCAATGGTAGCCATGTGGTCCAATCGTCTTGTTGGTAACTGACATACATTCGAAGATATTGTTCGAGGATTTGGTTAACTCTTTCTATTTGACCATCGGTTTCCGGGTGATAGGCCGTGGAGAGATTCCTCGTGATATTGAGTTGTCGACACAGTTGGGTCCAGAATGTGGATACAAACAATGAGCCTCTATCTGAAATAATATCATTTGGTAAGCCGTGTTTAGAAAATACATATTCTAGAAACAATTTTGACAAATCTTCTGCTGTAGCAGTAGTAGTGGTTTTAATAAAAATAGACATTTTTGAAAATCTATCTACTATTACTAATATAGCATCAAAATCATTAGAAATAGGAAGTTGAGAAATGAAATCCATCGATAAAGATTCCCAAGGTTTAGAGGGAATAGGAAGTGGTTGAAGCAACCCATGCTTCCAGTGACGGGGAGCCTTATTCCTATTACATTCGTAAAAAGCTTTTATATAGGCCTTGATTTCCTTGGTCATACCTGGCCAGAAGAAATCCCTCGCTATTAACTGGTAGGTTTTATCAACCCCAAAATGACCAGCTAACGGAGAATCATGTCGACTATTGAAAATCCATAATTTTATCTCATTGTTGTCGGGTATTACTACTCTACCTTCGAAGACTAATAGACCTGATTCAATACTAAATCTTTTGGCCCCTTGCTTCGAGAGTATTTTGTCTTTTAACCCTAAACAATAATCGTCCTTCGACTGAGCTTCGAGGATGTTGGATAGTGGATTTTGAAAAGATTGAATTGTCATCGAATTAAGTTGATGAGTCGTTAACATTGATTCGTTGAAGATTGATTGCACATTTGCTGGGTTCTTGTCAGCAAATGCGTCCCCCCGCTGTGGGTAAACGTCGTCCCGACGTGACAAGATATCTGGGACAATGCAGTTTTTTCCTGGGCGATAGGAAATAGAGAAAGAAAATTCAGACAAAAATTCAGCCCACCTGGCTTGACGCCTGGTTAAAACTTTAGAAGACATGAAGTATTTCAAAGCATTGTGATCTGTTAAAATTTGAAAAGGACTATCTAGGCTGAGAAGAAAAGAACGCCATTTTTTAAGACAATGGATAATAGCTAAAAGCTCTTTGTCATGAATTTAGTAATTTAATTCCGCGGCTATGAGTTTGCGTGACTCAAAAGCAACAGGATGAAACAAATTTGTTTCAGGATTTAATTGGGAGATGACCCCTGCAATAGCATAATTGCTTGCATCTGTCTCAACTATTGTCGAGGCCGAAGGATCAAAATGCCGAAGAATTGGGGCTGTGGTGAACGCCGTTTTTAGTGCTTCGAATTCCTTTTGTGCTGTAGAAGTAAAAACAAAAGGAATATCTTTTCTAAGAAGAGAAGTAAGATTGGAAATAGTTTTAGAGTAATCTTTAATAAATCTTCTATAGAAGTTTGCAAAACCCAAAAATCCTTGGAGTGATTTAATGTTTTTGGGCTCAGGCCATTCCAGGATTTTCTGGACTTTTTTGTCATCCATGACTAAACCGTCAGTGGAAAACGTAAAACCCAAAAAATCAATTGATTTGAGGTGGAATTTGCATTTATTATGCTTGGCGTAGAGACCATGATCTCGAAGACGATTTAGGACCTGTCAAACATGATGAATATGTTCATCCAGTGTTTTCGAGAATATTAAAATATCATCTAAAAAGATGACTACAAATTGTTCAACAACATCTTGAAAGATATCATTAACAAAAGTTTGAAAAGTTGAAGGTGCGTTACATAATCCAAAAGGCATAACTAAATATTCAAAACTACCAAATCTAGTGCGCATTGCAGTCAGTGGTTCATGACCTTCCGCAATGCGAATAAGATTGTAAGCGCCTCTAAGATCAATTTTAGAAAAGAAATTAGCACCATTGAAAAGGGTAAGAAGTAATGACATAGGAGGAACAGGATATGCATTCTTCTTTGTGACTGTGTTGAGCTTTCTATAGTCAACACACAACCTAAGACTACCGTCCTTCTTTTTTACAAAGAGGACTGGGGAGCCGGTTGGAGATTTACTGGCTCTGATGAAACCTTTGGCTACATTCTCTGCAATGTAGTCTCGAAGAACTTGAGATTTGTCCTTCGATAAAGAATAGACAGGACCTGCCGGAGGTACTGGGCCTATTAACTCTATTTGATGGTTGTAGGGTCGATGAGGTGGTAACTTATTGGCCTTGCGGATTGAGAAAACATCGAGGAAATCGTGGTAGATTTCCGGTAGAGTTGATTTGATGGCTTCAACGTTTATTTGGTCGTCCTCTTCATCTTCGAGAGAATCTGTCGAGGTGATACCTGTATTGAGAGAGCATAATTCGATTACTTCGAGGCAATTTAAATCCTCTTCGAGTGAAGTCATAGAGCTAGAAGGGTTAGCCAATTGCTCATTTAAAGAAGGTACAGATGCTTGCAAGTCATCTGGCAGAGATTTGTCCTCTAGCAGGATGTTGTCAGGCGGGTTGTTTAACTCCCTATTGACCTGCATTAAAGAATCAGAAATATACTTAGAGCGTGGGGTGATCAATCCCCTAGTCCAATCAATTTCGGGATTCCAATGCGTTAAAAAGTCATGGCCAAGAATGGTATCGTCCATCCTTGGGGCGTCCAAGACTGATAATTCCCACTCGAAGGGGGGAAAATTCGGAAAGTTGAAAACCCATAAAACTTTCTTACTTACCCAATATTTGGGTTCCTCTGATTCGACCAAATAGATAGGAGTTCGATCGATATCTGTAAATGTTAGTTGAAGCTTCTCGGCAAAAGATAAACTAACAAAAGAAATTGAAGCTCCAGAGTCTATAAGACAACTGAAGGGGATATCCTCCTTAAAAAGAATGAATCTCAAGCGGTTTAAGGCAACTCCAGTCCTTAAGACATGGAGGTTCTGTGCACTGGGAGAGATAAGATAGTTTTCTTTGCACACAAGTAAACTATCTACTAGTTTTTTGACTTCGAACTAGTACCTTCTCTTTCCTTCAACTTTACACAGTCTTCCAACTTGTGCTTACCCCCACAATACATACATAACCCATTATCTGCTCTTCTCTTCCTCTCAGCTCCTTTAAGCTCCCCTTTAGGATCCAGTACTTTGCTGATATCGCCTGGGGTCGAGCCTTTTGGTCGAGGTTTATCCTTTCCCTTATTGGGTTTGGATTGAGTCGAGGAGGATTGATTTGGTCGTGGGTGTGAAGAAGGTCCCGATTTAAAATTTAGGCCTTGAGATTTGTTGGCATATCAACAATGTTGAAGTCGTCCTTGATAAACACCGTCAAGTTCGAGGGTTCGATCCATTAAATCCGTTAAAGTAGTCATCTTCTGACCGTGAAGATTTAATTGATCCAGAATCCTCGAAGGAAGTCCTTTCTTGAAATGATATTTAAGGGCAGCATCATTCCAACCTACTCGAGTTTGAAGTTCTCTGAAGTTCGAGATATATTCAGAGGCTTTACCATTATCACTCATGCGAAGAAAATCAAGTTCAATTTCTGCGTTGTCCGTTTCATTAGGGTCCCCAAACAACGTAAAAAGTTGGTCTTCGAACTTTTCCCAATTATTGATAAGTAAGTGGGTTTCTGTCGAAGAAAGCATGAGTAGATAAGGTTCGAACCATCTTGCTGCTTTCCCGGCTAGGAATGAAGAAGCGTAAACAACCTTTGATCGGTCGCTGTTAAAGGTTTGAGGGTCATTATGGAACAGTAGCTTGCAGGTTTGCAAGAAGGGTCGCAATCTGTCGGGCTGATCTCCGTTGAATTTGTCAGGAGATTTCATAGAAGGAGTTTTGAACTTAGATCCCTCTGAAGACGTTGGATTTGAAAGGGTTTTTATAAAAAGTCTCATGAAATCTTCCAGAGAGTTAGATGGTCCCAGTTCTGAGGATTGGCCAGAAGGGTGATTGGCAGGGGCGGATGGTGCCTCATGCATTGTATCCTCTCCTTCTTCTTCATCACTAGAATCCTCAAAATCTTGTGGAATGTCTTCTACAGATTGAACTGAATGTTGCCGTTCCCTAAGGTCGAGTGGTTCCAAAGAGTGAGTGCGAGAAACAGACCTTGTGGCTGTTGGCCTGCCTCTAGCGCGAGCTCTAGTAGTAGCGCCCGTAGGAGGAGTGCGTTGAACAGGTGCCATTTAAAATTTTAGAAGCACCTAAAAAGACGTAGTAGTGCAAAGAATGAGAACTACGGAGAATTAAATTATACTGTCACCGGACGACCTACGCACAAGGTCGAGGATGTTCCTGTAAGTGAGATGAGGGATTTTAGAAACTTCTTTGAAGAACAGAGGAATGATTCGAGGAAATGATTCGAAGGTCACTCGAAGTAATAGCTATAGGTTCGAGGTTCGATCGAGAAGAATTATAAACTAGTTCCAAGGTAATAATAATTCTTAAAATCTCACGAAGGGTTGGAAACTCAATAATCAAAGATTTAGGATTTAGAAATGAATATTGAGAAGGTAAAAGAAAGATACAATAACAATGATTTAACTTTTAAGGATTTACCACTATTAATGTAAATACGATATTATAATTTAATTCTAAGGAATATCGAACCAAATACCCAACTCCTTTTATATCCTTTGTTCCTCCTCGCATTGACCTCCCTTCCATCGCAGCATTCCCATTCCATTGACCATTACTAACATACACTTAGACCCTCTCCACTAAATATCCGTCCATGCTCAATTTACCCCTTTTAATTAATTAACAAAACTTTAATGAAAAAAAAAACTACTACTATACTATTTCGTTGATCCTAGCGCTGTGCGTCGCTTATTGAAAAGGACTAAGGTACCCTATTGGGAGATTGACTAATTTAGATTTAGAGTTTAGGCTAGCGCAGTTAAATAGTAAGTACACAAAGGAAAATCGCAGTTGCTATGGAGAATTGCTTTCTGCGCTTCGAGTATAGATTTAGGACTCGATATTATTGATTTATTGAGTTAATTTCGCTTCGAGTGTCACGTGGCGCGTGACAGATGCCCGGGTATAAAAAACGCGAACTCCGTTGAGCTTGAACCATCTTCGAGGTAAGTTTTAATTGTTTTATTTCAAGGATGAAGTTACTGATGAGTCTTGTTTTAGACATCGAATAACCTGGAAGAGCCGATTGCAGAGCCTGCGCCGGTTATACCAACTGAGGCAAACCCTCCAGCCACGGAAGTAGTTGAAGAGCCCGAAGACACCCTGGACCAGGTGTGGTCGAAAAAACCTCATCAAGGTTGACGAGTAAGGTTCGCAGAAGAACTATGTGGGGAGGTCAACGCTATTATTGACGCTGCTTCCTTCGACGTGGCGGAGGAGCTCTTGGAGATTGGAGAGGTGGTTCCGGTAGGAGAGGAGGAGGTATTTGATAAATGCAGGAAGGAGATAAGGGTAGTTTTGGAGAAAATGAAAAGATTGGTTTGAGAAAAATTAAAAGAAAAAATTTGAAATGAAAAGGAGATGGAAAGAAGTAGAAAAAAAAAATTGTATTTTAGTTTTATTTTATTTTTATTTTATTTTATTATTAGTATTATTTTTTTTTATTGTAGGTGAATGTTGTTAATTTTACAAGATTTGAGAGAGAGAAACAGAAGAGAAAAAAAGAAAAAAGAAGTTTTAAATAAAAAATTTTAGAATTTGAAAGAAGAATTTTAAAGAAAGAAAAAAGGTTGTTTTAATTGAAGGAAGTTTTAGTGTTTTTAAAAGGAAAATTTTTATGTAAGAAAAGAGAGAGAAAAAAAACGGTTTTGTGATTGAGATGAGTTTGTTAAATTGAGGATTTTAAATTTTTTTTTTTTTTTTTTTTTTTAAGAAATTTTAGTTTGAAAAAGAGGAGAAAGAAAAGAAAAAAACAAAGTGTAGAATTTAAGAGAGTTTGAAAAGAAGATTTATTTGTTTCGAAGAATTATTATAGGGAGATTCAGGGGTTGAAGTTAAGTTCGAGGAAATGGTCGTGCCATACAGGATTTGATGATTCAAAGGAAAGAAAGTCTTTAAAAGAGAGAATAAATTTTTTGAAAGAGAAATTTTTGAAGAGAATTTTAAATTTAAGAAAAGAATGTATTTAAAGAATTGAAAAAAAGAAAAGAAAGAAAATATTTAGAGAGATTTATGAGTTTTTTTATTTTATTTTATTATTTATGTTTATTCTATTTTATTTTTATTTTATTTTATTTTATTTTATTTAATTTAATTTAATTTTAATTTTGATTTTATTTTATTTTATTTTATTGTATTTAATTTTAATTTTGATTTTATTTTTAGTTGGTTTTGGAGGAAATTTTATAGAAAGAGAAGAAAGAAAAAGAAGAGAGGAAAAAAAGAAAACAAGGCTAAGAAATTTAAGAGGTGTTTTAGATTTTAAAGAAAGAAAGAAAAGAAAAGAAAATTTTAACTAAAGAAATTTTAAGGTTTTGGTTTTAAAGGATATTTCGAATGAAAAGATTTTAGGAGTTCAGGAGCGTTGGAAACATTGATGGCTGGTTCCCAGGATGTTTTGTCTGAGTCATTGAGGAAGCCTTCCCATTCCACGAGGTATTGAAGTTTCCCCTTGCGTACTCTTGAATCAAGGATGCGACTTACTTCCCACTCTAGATGATCTTCTACTTCGAACGGTTCCGGAGGGGGTTGGTTCTTGCCCGGGTATATTTCTTGAGCCAGTTCCAGGAGAGATACATGGAAAACAGGGTGAATTGCCTGCCATTTAGGAGGTAACTTGAGTCGAAATGCAGTTTTAGAGACTTCAGAGTTGATTTCGAATGGTCCCAAGCGCTTTTCAGCCAGTTTCTTTGATGGTCTTGTTGTTCGGATGTTTCGTGCATCGAGCCATACTTTGTCGCCTGGTTTAAAGGAAGGAGCAGATTGTCGATGTTTGTTGGCCTGTTCCTTGTATCTTCGAATCGCTGATTCCAAATTTGTTTTAAGTTCTTCTTGGAGTCGTGATATAGTTCGAAGATAATGTTCCGCAGGATGATTAGTTCCTACATGAATTGAGTTGAATCGAGGATGTCGTCCATAAATGGTTTCGAAGGGAGATTGTCGTGTCGAAGAATGAGTCGAGTTATTATAAGCAAATTCGGCCAATGGTAGCCATGTGGTCCAATCGTCTTGTTGGTAACTGACATACATTCGAAGATATTGTTCGAGGATTTGGTTAACTCTTTCTATTTGACCATCGGTTTCCGGGTGATAGGCCGTGGAGAGATTCCTCGTGATATTGAGTTGTCGACACAGTTGGGTCCAGAATGTGGATACAAACAATGAGCCTCTATCTGAAATAATATCATTTGGTAAGCCGTGTTTAGAAAATACATATTCTAGAAACAATTTTGACAAATCTTCTGCTGTAGCAGTAGTAGTGGTTTTAATAAAAATAGACATTTTTGAAAATCTATCTACTATTACTAATATAGCATCAAAATCATTAGAAATAGGAAGTTGAGAAATGAAATCCATCGATAAAGATTCCCAAGGTTTAGAGGGAATAGGAAGTGGTTGAAGCAACCCATGCTTCCAGTGACGGGGAGCCTTATTCCTATTACATTCGTAAAAAGCTTTTATATAGGCCTTGATTTCCTTGGTCATACCTGGCCAGAAGAAATCCCTCGCTATTAACTGGTAGGTTTTATCAACCCCAAAATGACCAGCTAACGGAGAATCATGTCGACTATTGAAAATCCATAATTTTATCTCATTGTTGTCGGGTATTACTACTCTACCTTCGAAGACTAATAGACCTGATTCAATACTAAATCTTTTGGCCCCTTGCTTCGAGAGTATTTTGTCTTTTAACCCTAAACAATAATCGTCCTTCGACTGAGCTTCGAGGATGTTGGATAGTGGATTTTGAAAAGATTGAATTGTCATCGAATTAAGTTGATGAGTCGTTAACATTGATTCGTTGAAGATTGATTGCACATTTGCTGGGTTCTTGTCAGCAAATGCGTCCCCCCGCTGTGGGTAAACGTCGTCCCGACGTGACAAGATATCTGGGACAATGCAGTTTTTTCCTGGGCGATAGGAAATAGAGAAAGAAAATTCAGACAAAAATTCAGCCCACCTGGCTTGACGCCTGGTTAAAACTTTAGAAGACATGAAGTATTTCAAAGCATTGTGATCTGTTAAAATTTGAAAAGGACTATCTAGGCTGAGAAGAAAAGAACGCCATTTTTTAAGACAATGGATAATAGCTAAAAGCTCTTTGTCATGAATTTAGTAATTTAATTCCGCGGCTATGAGTTTGCGTGACTCAAAAGCAACAGGATGAAACAAATTTGTTTCAGGATTTAATTGGGAGATGACCCCTGCAATAGCATAATTGCTTGCATCTGTCTCAACTATTGTCGAGGCCGAAGGATCAAAATGCCGAAGAATTGGGGCTGTGGTGAATGCCGTTTTTAGTGCTTCGAATTCCTTTTGTGCTGTAGAAGTAAAAACAAAAGGAATATCTTTTCTAAGAAGAGAAGTAAGATTGGAAATAGTTTTAGAGTAATCTTTAATAAATCTTCTATAGAAGTTTGCAAAACCCAAAAATCCTTGGAGTGATTTAATGTTTTTGGGCTCAGGCCATTCCAGGATTTTCTGGACTTTTTTGTCATCCATGACTAAACCGTCAGTGGACAACGTAAAACCCAAAAAATCAATTGATTTGAGGTGGAATTCACATTTATTATGCTTGGCGTAGAGACCATGATCTCGAAGACAATTTAGGACCTGTCAAACATGATGAATATGTTCATCCAGTGTTTTCAAGAATATTAAAATATCATCTAAATAGATGACTACAAATTGTTCAACAACATCTTGAAAGATATCATTAACAAAAGTTTGAAAAGTTGAAGGTGCGTTACATAATCCAAAAGGCATAACTAAATATTCAAAACTACCAAATCTAGTGTGCATTGCAGTCAGTGGTTCATGACCTTCCGCAATGCGAATAAGATTGTAAGCGCCTCTAAGATCAATTTTAGAAAAGAAATTAGCACCATTGAAAAGGGTAAGAAGTAATGACATAGGAGGAACAGGATATGCATTCTTCTTTGTGACTGTGTTGAGCTTTCTATAGTCAACACACAACCTAAGACTACCATCCTTCTTTTTTACAAAGAGGACTGGGGAGCCGGTTGGAGATTTACTGGATCTGATGAAACCTTTGGCTACATTCTCTGCAATGTAGTCTCGAAGAACTCGAGATTCGTCCTTCGATAAAGAATAGACAGGACCTGCCGGAGGTACTGGGCCTATTAACTCTATTTGATGGTTGTAGGGTCGATGAGGTGGTAACTTATTGGCCTTGCGGATTGAGAAAACATCGAGGAAATCGTGGTAGATTTCCGGTAGAGTTGATTTGATGGCTTCAACGTTTATTTGGTCGTCCTCTTCATCTTCGAGAGAATCTGTCGAGGTGATACCTGTATTGAGAGAGCATAATTCGATTACTTCGAGGCAATTTAAATCCTCTTCGAGTGAAGTCATAGAGCTAGAAGGGTTAGCCAATTGCTCATTTAAAGAAGGTACAGATGCTTGCAAGTCATCTGGAAGAGATTTGTCCTCTAGCAGGACGTTGTCAGGTGGGTTGTTTAACTCCCTATTGACCTGCATTAAAGAATCAGAAATATACTTAGAGTGTGGGGTGATCAATCCCCTAGTCCAATCAATTTCGGGATTCCAATGCGTTAAAAAGTCATGGCCAAGAATGGTATCGTCCATCCTTGGGGTGTCCAAGACTGATAATTCCCACTCGAAGGGGGGAAAATTCGGAAAGTTGAAAACCCATAAAACTTTCTTACTTACCCAATATTTGGGTTCCTCTGATTCGACCAAATAGATAGGAGTTCGATCGATATCTGTAAATGTTAGTTGAAGCTTCTCGGCAAAAGATAAACTAACAAAAGAAATTGAAGCTCCAGAGTCTATAAGACAACTGAAGGGGATATCCTCCATAAAAAGAATGAATCTCAAGCGGTTTAAGGCAACTCCAGTCCTTAAGAAATGGAGGTTCTGTGCACTGGGAGAGATAAGATAGTTTGCTTTGCACACAAGTAAACTATCTACTAGTTTTTTGACTTCGAACTAGTACCTTCTCTTTCCTTCAACTTTACACAGTCTTCCAACTTGTGCTTACCCCCACAATACATACATAACCCATTATCTGCTCTTCTCTTCCTCTCAGCTCCTTTAAGCTCCCCTTTAGGATCCAGTACTTTGCTGATATCGCCTGGGGTCGAGCCTTTTGGTCAAGGTTTATCCTTTCCCTTATTGGGTTTGGATTGAGTCGAGGAGGATTGATTTGGTCGTGGGTGTGAAGAAGGTCCCGATTTAAAATTTAGGCCTTGAGATTTGTTGGCATATCGACGATGTTGAAGTCGTCCTTGATAAACGCCGTCAAGTTCGAGGGTTCGATCCATTAAATCCGTTAAAGTAGTCATCTTCTGACTGTGAAGATTTAATTGATCCAGAATCCTCGAAGGAAGTCCTTTCTTGAAATGATATTTAAGGGCAGCATCATTCCAACCTACTCGAGTTTGAAGTTCTCTGAAGTTCGAGATATATTCAGAGGCTTTACCATTATCACTCATGCGAAGAAAATCAAGTTCAATTTCTGCGTTGTCCGTTTCATTAGGGTCCCCAAACAACGTAAAAAGTTGGTCTTCGAACTTTTCCCAATTATTGATAAGTAAGTGGGTTTCTGTCGAAGAAAGCATGAGTAGATAAGGTTCGAACCATCTTGCTGCTTTCCCGGCTAGGAATGAAGAAGCGTAAACAACCTTTGATCGGTCGCTGTTAAAGGTTCGAGGGTCATTATGGAACAGTAGCTTGCAGGTTTGCAAGAAGGGTCGCAATCTGTCGGGCTGATCTCCGTTGAATTTGTCAGGAGATTTCATAGAAGGAGTTTTGAACTTAGATCCCTCTGAAGACGTTGGATTTGAAAGGGTTTTCATAAAAAGTCTCATGAAATCTTCCAGAGAGTTAGATGGTCCCGGTTCTGAGGATTGGCCAGAAGGGTGATTGGCAGGGGCGGATGGTGCCTCATGCATTGTATCCTCTCCTTCTTCTTCATCACTAGAATCCTCAAAATCTTGTGGAATGTCTTCTACAGATTGAACTGAATGTTGCCGTTCCCTAAGGTCGAGTGGTTCCAAAGAGTGAGTGCGAGAAACAGACCTTGTGGCTGTTGGCCTGCCTCTAGCGCGAGCTCTAGTAGTAGCGCCCGTAGGAGGAGTGCGTTGAACAGGTGCCATTTAAAATTTTAGAAGCACCTAAAAAGACGTAGTAGTGCAAAGAATGAGAACTACGGAGAATTAAATTATACTGTCACCGGACGACCTACGCACAAGGTCGAGGATGTTCCTGTAAGTGAGATGAGGGATTTTAGAAACTTCTTCGAAGCACAGAGGAATGATTCGAGGAAATGATTCGAAGGTCACTCGAAGTAATAGCTATAGGTTCGAGGTTCGATCGAGAAGAATTATAAACTAGTTCCAAGGTAATAATAATTCTTAAAATCTCACGAAGGGTTGGAAACTCAATAATCAAAGATTTAGGATTTAGAAATGAATATTGAGAAGGTAAAAGAAAGATACAATAACAATGATTTAACTTTTAAGGATTTACCACTATTAATGTAAATACGATATTATAATTTAATTCTAATGAATATCGAACCAAATACCCAACTCCTTTTATATCCTTTGTTCCTCCTCGCATTGACCTCCCTTCCATCGCAGCATTCCCATTCCATTGACCATTACTAACATACACTTAGACCCTCTCCACTAAATATCCCTCCATGCTCAATTTACCCCTTTTAATTAATTAACAAAACTTTAATGAAAAAAAAACTACTACTATACTATTTCGTTGATCCTAGCGCTGTGCGTCGCTTATTGAAAAGGACTAAGGTACCCTATTGGGAGATTGACTAATTTAGATTTAGAGTTTAGGCTAGCGCAGTTAAATAGTAAGTACACAAAGGAAAATCGCAGTTGCTATGGAGAATTGCTTTCTGCGCTTCGAGTATAGATTTAGGACTCGATATTATTGATTTATTGAGTTAATTTCGCTTTGAGTGTCACGTGGCGCGTGACAGGTTGTTGCCGGTTAGATTATCAATCTATTGCAGTTTGCTATCTAGTTATTTATATACATGCTACTGCGGCGCAGTTGAGTATTCAACAATAACAACATTGAGACATGAAATATAGAGCTAAATTAGCCCTATCTAATGGTACTAAGCACTTAACCCTAAGACTTAAGGTTATCCCGTAAAACATGAAAAACAAAATTAAACAGCTATCTTTTGTAACTGAAAAATGAAGAAAGGACCCCTTAAAACTTAGAATATGAAAAATATCATCAAGACATGAAATATAGAGAAAATCCGGGGCTATCCAATGATAGTACCCACATACTTGCAGTCCCAATATTCACGGAATAAAGCCAGAAAAACACCCAATTCTTCAACAGATGCCAATTAAGACATGCATAAACAGCGCCAAACAACACAACAAAGACCCCTGCCAATGTTGGAAGACCAAAATGGGTTTAGTTTATTGTTTCATTTTTTTCTCTTAACGTCTATGTTTTAATTATATTCTCTTGTCTTCTTGTTTCACATTTTTATTATTTTGTATATACATTATTATGGTGCTTCAGAGATCTCCTTGCCTATAAAAAGGCCTTCAGAGTCCCCTTTAGCTGGCATCACTTATATTATACATTTCTTTATAAAACTTACAATACATTATTTTTTTATTAGCATAATAATTCTAATATTAATACTCAATAATAATTCTAAGGTTGCTCTAAGTCTATTAATAATAAAATTTGATTGCTGCACAGAGAAGAAATTTCTTACTTAAAATTTAAATCTTTTACCAATAAATTAAAACTCACTGTTGTGTTACTTCTCATAAACTTTTGTTGTATTTATCTTATTTTGATTTAATTACTTTTTCACTCTTGTTTCTCCTTTTTATTGCTTCCCTTTAGTTCTTCCTTTTCCTCTGTTTCCTTTTTTATCTTCTTCCTTTCCTTCTTCTAGACAAACCGCCAACACTTTCTATGAAAATTTAATACTTAAATATATTTAGGACTCATATCTGGATAACAGTGGAATTATTAAACTCCTCATATTGTAATTTTTATTATCACTTTTCATGTTTCTGTAAACTTTTACAAATCAGACTCAGAATTAAGGTTAGGTGTATTCAAACTAAATATTACCCTGATTCTATCTTTCATTTTCCACAAACATATTTGAATTTGGTTCAGTGGTTTCTGAGATATTTACCTTAAAGTTGAGCCTTTTTTTCCCAATTTGAATTTTTTTCCTTCATGTTTTTAGATAAAAAAAATTAGATTTAGGTCTTTTTATACCACATTTCCTTTAACTGAAGACTCTCCTGAAGCCTATATTTTATTTCCCACAAACATGTTTGAATTAGGTTCAGTTGTTGCTGAGATCTTTACCTTTAAAGTTAAGCCTTTTTTTCCAAATTTCACTTAATTTATTTCATGTTTTTATATTGCATAATTAGAGAATAAGGCTTCTAAAACTCTTATCTCATTATTATCTAGGCTTTTATCTCCTTCTTGATTGAATTCTCATCATCAATTTACAAGTTTTTAAGAAATTTTGAAAATCAGAGTCAGTATTAGAGTTAAGTTTATTCAAATCTACTGTCCTTTAATCTGAAGATACTTCTGAAGCCTATCTTTCATTTCCAGCAAACTTATTTGAATTTGGTTCAGTAGTTTCTGAGATATTGACCTTTAAATTTGAGCCTTCTTTTCCCCATTTCACTTTTATTTATTTCATAATGCATATCATAATATTTACATCATGCATTTATCCTTCCAGATTCTTCAAATGAAATTTCTCTTTACTAATTATCTACCCTCTCATCAAGGTGTGCTTTTTTATTCTTCTTACCATTTTCATATGTCTAACCCTTTGCTCATTTTTTCTGCTCTTATCAGATCAGTCAAAAGTTAGTCCAACAAATCCAGTGGGTAAAAAAAGAAGGAAAAATTAATAAATTTACAAACCTTTAGGTAGATAAAAAAAAGTTTGGGGATTTGTAAATTCATAAAATATTCTTTATTGTTTCATAAATTTTTAATAAATAAATCTGATATTTCAATTTACTAAATTAAAGTAATGAGCCAAGGACCTCTTGTTGTATAAATGGTAATCATGAAAACATTGATTTGTTTCATGGGGTTCCTCTAGCCTATACCTGTGGAAAGTCCCAAACTTAGTTTCTAGACTTGATCTGCATTTTGGCTTTAAGAATTGTCATTACTTTAAAACGAGTGAATTTGACTTATCTTATTTATTTATTTATTAATTTATGGAATTATATTAAATTTTGATGATTTTCACCCCTTACTTCAATAAAATGCAGGGGAGGGTATTGCCAAATTTTCAAATCTGACATGCAAAATATTTCAAACAGATAAATAATTCTGTTGACTTGGCTTTATTTAGAAATGCAAATGGGTGGTGAGGTGATGAGGATTTTCGCACAGGTGTCAGTATTATTTTACCATCTGAAATTCCAAAAGTGTGATATTTTAGTATCCAGTAAGGAAAAATGGTGTTATCAGAATCTTGTGATATAACTATTTTTGATAAGATTAAAAGTAACTATAACATCAGGAACCGAAAAGAATATCCATTTCCTCATAGGAAGGACACATTTCATTGAGCTTTTTGGAGACAGTAGTAATTCCATTCTCCAAATCATAATCATCAATACCAAAGCCAATGGAAGTTGAATCAAAATGAGCCTTTTCATATTTTGATTGAAAACTTTTGAACCTTTCCTTCATTTGCTTGGGATTGATGTCGATTCTCCCTTTTGTTTTCTTTTTTATTTCAGTTGCCATCAACAAGAAGCCAACCAACCTTTGATGAAGGTGGACATCTGATTTGGGTGGACTTCTCACATCCAAAAAATTCATCATAATTTGATTTAATTTTGATTAAGTTGATAATGATGAGATAATCTTCCTTTATTAGCTTTCCAGACTTTGATTTTTCAGGTGAGGGGCTTGCATTATGGGAAGACCTTTGTGATGAAGCTTTTTTTGTGTTGTCTTTTGAGTGTTGGATTTTCTGGGAGGCATTATGAAACTGTTATGTTACAAGAAAAGAGATAAAGAGGTTAAAAACATAAAAAACAAAGGGAAAAAACATGCCTGGTTGAAATTTCCCCATAAAATGTTTCAAATTTCATTGAGGGATGTGTGCTGAGGAGTGATGAGAGGATTGAGGTCTGGGTGTCACATGTGACAAGGACAGGGTGGACAAGGAAGCAATGATGTGGCAAACATGTGGTTGTGAAAAAAAAATTGGGAAAAAAGTGCTGATTTGAGGCCATAACTGACAACCATTTTTGAAATAAGTGACTGTTTTGCAATATTTAAGTGCTGATTTGGTTTGAAATCTGCACTTAAGTTATGTGCGGATTTACCAGAACTGGCACCCCTTAATGTGAAGTTCTGCAGCTGTGCAACATTAACACCTTATGTCTGATGCTCTTTTTGCCTACTGTCATGCAATATCTACTCTTCATGCGTATTGCATCTCATACAAAGTGTTCAAAAATGGAGTTTGAAATAAAGCATATTGAATTATATTTCAGTGCACACAATCATGGGAATCTATTTCACAATTATGCAAAAGATATTGAATTAATCCTACCTCACATGTAATCAGTCAAATAGCTAATGGAAATTAGCTATTTTTTATGCCAAATCACATCAAGGTAACTAAATTTAACAGGATACAGGACCTCACATTATCTTTTATGCATTTGGCATCACATATTCATTTTTTTTGATGGAAGATGCTGTGCAAATTGAATGTTGAGCTAATCTGATTCAACATTGGCTCGATATTGACTGAGATATGGCTTAGTATATTAATTAATTCCTTACTCATTTAGTTTAGCTACAGCCAAGTCACAAAAAGCTTGCGGAATTTTTGACCAAAAAAAATAAAAATAAAAATAAAAGTTTCGCCAATAAAAAAAATGATTTGCCTATTCGAAAAGAAGTACCCTTGCCCGATTCCCCCACATTTTTGATTAGGCAAATCATTTTTTAGTGAGAACAACTTTGATTTTTTCGTCGAAAATTCCGCAAGCTTTTGTGACTTGGCTGGATCAGTTTATATATATTGTGATACTGCGGCGTAGTCGAGACCTAACAGTTGGTACATGTGTTGACACAATGACAAGTGTTTTTTGTCATGTAATGAGATTTTTGATGCAGTTTTTAGAAACCTTTTGGCTACGATGTACCAGAAGTCAATACACGTCGAGCATTTATGTATAACGCCCCTTATAAGACTTCCAATAACACTACAATAAAGGTTTATTTCGTCTTGGGGCGCAACAATGGCGCAACGATTACACAACAGTTATGTAACAATTATTTTTGGCACTTAAAGGTCTTAGGTGGGTCTTAAGTGCAAAAAACAATTGTTTCGTAACTGTCGCGTAATTGTTGCGCCCCATGGCGAAACAAACATGTGCTGTAATGTAACTTTCGAGGGATATGTATTAGTTTCTCTTATGGGCAAACAATTCTTTGATTAGGGAAAAACTAATCCTTGACTACTTCTCTATTCTTTATATCATGACGCAATATATCATAATATATTAAATCTTCTATAATGAATTGAATCTAACTAGATAAGCAAGCAAATATGACGTGAAGAATGTAAATAAAGCAAATTTGTGCAGAATCACTAAAAACGGCATCAAGTTATGATCCAGAGAAAACATTAATCCCAAGTATGGTGAAATGATATATTGATATAAGAATATTTTTTCTTTGGTTTGCCAACTTGAAGGAATGAATTCGAATAATTATAAGTTCAAGACTTTGAGATTTGTACAACAATATAAGACGAGATATGTATGATAATCAAGAAAGCCAAACATCTTAACGTTCCGTTTCCTCTACTTTCCTTTGTCTTCTTCTAATCTGTCCATTGTCCACTTGCAGGCTAACTCACCTTTCGTTTTGATCCTTCATCTTTTTTCTTGCCTTTCAATTGAGTATTAATTTCTTGTATCACTTTGGCTTGCTCACTATCTATCGGCCATCCAAATTGGGTAATCAACTCAGATTGATGGAGCCAAAAGCTTAAACGAGGTCTTGCTATTAAGCCAGTGGGAATGGATTGGCTTCCAGAAATGTTTTCATTTTTTTCTGGAAGTATCACTGGTGTCAAATAATCAGGTAGCTTTGTTTTAGTTTTTTCGGGCCATCGGTGGTGGCGACGTGCTTGACAATAGGAGTTGCTTAGCAAAGATATAAGTTTTGCTCGATGGGTTTGATAGATAAAATGATCTAAAATCGCATCAATCTGGGGGAGATAGGCATGATATGCGTATGATTTTAATCAAAACCCTAAATGTGTCATAAACTTATGAGATGAGAGAGGGCCTTACATGACGTTCAACAACTTCCCAAACATCATCAGGATCGGGTGCCCGGACGCCATCTTTGTATGTATCTATACCAAGCCAGTATCTCCACATGAGGATTTTTTCACGTTCAGACTTGAAAATTTCAAGAAAAAAATAACAAAAAAAAAAAAAAAGTTAGCTAACCCACACATGACCATGCTTGGATGCAAGAAATGGATCTACATGATTTTTCATTGCGCAACTCAGCCTAGTAAAGTTAATCTCCGCTAAGCTAGCTTTCCACTTGTTACATAGTTTTTCAAAACAGTTTTGCTCGTTTAGAGTATTTTGGCCCTTTTGTATTTTTTGTATGTTAGCCCAATCTGCCCAAAATTTCTTATACGACAAAAAAGGATTCGAAAGGGTGATATTCTTTCCAATCTCAAAAGTAGGACCGCCAGCAATATCCTCTTCTACCTCAATCTCATGATTCGCTAGCTCTTGCTCATTGTTGACATCACAAGAAGATGGTACTTTCAAGCTTTGGCAATTTTGTTGGAGGTGTATAATGAGTGTGTTCTTCATCGTTGATGATTCATCTTCACAGCCAGAAACGCTAGCTTGCAAACCAGAGCGATTTAAAATGTTATTCCAATAAACTGTCTTTCTCTTTCGGGTTCGAATCCATCTTCGACGACGAGTGAAATTTCTTAATCCATAGCAATGTCTTGTCCATTTTTGAGCTATCACATCATAATATTCCCAACCTTCTTTATCTACATCTCGTGTTTTGTAATCAATGGTAAATTCAGTCACCCATTCCCACTCACTAGTAGGAAGGGGAAAGGTTTGAGGTGTATAAGGAGTTTGACTAAGTATAAAGAGAGAAGGAGAAAAAAAATGAGTTGATGTCTGGGAGTGATAAAACTAAAGATGAGACAACGCGAAATAATAAAACTAGTTTGACTTACACTATCTTGACTTGTGAGGAATCGTCAATATACCGGCTGTTCCATTGTCCTGGATGCTGATATTTTTTAATCACTTTGATTGTTTGCCAAGGTTTTGACATGAGTCTGTACGTATAATTATGATGACCAAAAAGGCTGAGGCCGCCTTGATTTTGTATCAAGATATCGGTTGCGAAATGTGGAGAATCATCTTTCAAAACGCTTTCATAAGCGAATAGAGTGGATTTGGCCAAAGAGTCAACATTAAATCCAGAGGACTGATGCTTGGGCAATTTGTGAGTAATCATACGCTTGGCAGACACAGCTAAACGATGGACTGCACTAGACGGAGATGTGAATGTAGATGAATGCCTTCTATGAGAGGAGTGAAGACGTCTAGAGAGATGACGTTCAGGATTTGTATGCAAAACTTGTATACATTGATTCTCATGCTCAGCCGAACTTTGATATGGGGAAGTTCCTTGGCTGGACGAGGAATTGTCAAAACTTCTAGTCAACATAAGAGACGAGAATTGTGAAGATTGATTTGAAAGCTGTGGAGAGGAGGAATAGTCTTGTTGGTTGTGAGTTGCTAACGTTGAGTCCAACGGTGGAAATGAGGTTTGATAATGCATGGGAGAATCATAAAAGTTCCATCTTGAAGAGCTAGGAAAAATTGGCGATGAAGATTGTGGTGGATCAATTTGTAGACTTAGTCTGGGCGGATGGCTTGTCTTTGAGAAAGAATTGCAGGAATATTCGAAATGTTCAGGGATTGCGTTGGGCACTTGAAGGGGTCTTGATACTGGCGTGTGCAAATTGTTTTCAGTTACTGAAGAAGTCCGACTTTTTCCCGGCGGCATCCCACAAGGCGTTGAGCACTCTGAGACTGACGAGCGAGGGGATCTAAGATGGGTGGAAGACCGCCTGGTGCTCAATCTTTTCACTTTTCTGGACAGCTTCCTTCCCTTAGCGGCCAGAGGAACGAGATAAACATCAAGAGAAAGCGGGAAGTGGTGGTCATTGACTGCAACCAACACATCAGCCATCATCGAGCTTGACTCTTCCTCCAGAAACCAGCTGGAGCGGCGCAATGGCGGTAGGTCGTCATCAATCAGCGTCGAAACAACGACTTTCTTGAAGTCGTTAATCTGCGACTTGAGTGAAGAACCCTTACCACATTTCGCGGGCAATCTCCACCGAGCTAAAGAACCATCTTGCTGTTGTTGCTCTTGCTCTAGTTGTGCATGGCTCTCTCGATCCACTGTTTCGTGTTTGCTGATAGAAGCAAGCAGTTGAGCCCGCAAGACATTGTTTTTGCTCAGTTTCTTGGCTTCCTGCTCTTCTTTCTTGATATAATGCGGTTTCCTTTGAAAAACAGTTTTGTACTTCCGCCGCTTGCATCTCTTCCGTTGTTTAATTACCAACACATTGTTGATGGCTTCAATTGTCACAGGAGAGCAAGGTTCAAGCCTAGGTAGCCAAGAAAATTCGGCCAGGTTGAGAGTTGTGCTGTGAGACATTTTAGATTTAGAATATGGATACAAGTTATAGAAAGAATTACGGAGAGTGAGAAAGATTATTTTAGACAATGAAAAAGAGATAGCAAATCCAAGGTCGTGTGGGCTGAGACACTTAGAAAGTTGAGGCAGTAAAATTATAGATAAATGATGCAACAGACCTTGAAATGTCAAAATGGTGGAGTTGAAAAGTCGCAGTAATAAGTTTAATTAGAAGATTCAGAATATAATATAATAATAAGAAATAGACAGCCAAATCGTTATATTTTAGGACTCTGGGTAAAACGAAACAAAAGGGAACCAATCCTTTGTCACTGCGATTGCAACGCTTACAAGGTACATACAGCCCAGCTAAGCTATTTGCCCAGTGATCAACCAGGGTTTTTTTCTTTCTGTTTTTTTTTTTTCTTTTTCTGTTTAGCTTGTTATTTGTTACAGCTAAAGTGGAAAGGCTTGCTTAATTTTGTCCAAAAACTAAAAGCTTTGACGCGTATAAATTTTTTTAATACTTTTTCTATATCGTGTATAAGATTGAGAGCTTAAAGTCTTCCCACTTCCTCGATGTTGGGATTGACTTGTATCGTAGCATTTGAGTAGCCATAGACTCATCTTAGTGACGGATGATTACTGTGTAACAACCACAAGATTACTTACTACGCTGAATTATATAAACTCTACCCTACTGTTCAATTTTTTCTCAAAGCATCCGCCCTGTTGTCAGTGTGTATCTTCGTGTATCTCCTTACACGCATTTTTCACTACCAAAAAACCCCGTTTATCCCTCAGATGGCATTAAATTCACTACTCGCGTGTTGCACCATACAATCATTCCTCATCATGTCATTGCATTTTATTTGCTAAGATTCTAACTTTTGCTTTCTCCCTTAATTACTCAATTATTTTTCTTCCCATGCTAACTAACATGCAACATTAGGGGGCGTCAAAGTTAGCGAATTCACAATTACAAACCCACACTTACCTAAGTGTGAGTTTCTGAAGCGCACTAACCCCAACACTGGTTTATTTCAAAATCAAAGCAAGTCACTTATTTCACTCAAATCAGCACTTAGCTAACAATAAGTGCTGGTTTGACAATAAAGGCAAGTTCCACTTACTTGTCAGCAATGTTACAGTCATACCCTGCATTCTGCAGCATAAGACTTTTTTTTGTAACTCAAAACACTTTAAATAAAATTTTGTATCTTAGAAGACCCATGACACAATTTGCAAAAAATCTGAATACAAAAATCCACTTTAAATAGTTTGACCTGCATAATCACAAGCAAAATTAGGGGGTATCAAAATACTCCAATCTGCCATTAAATTAATGGCAGATAAAAAGTGAAATACCACAAATATTTTCCACCATTTTTTTTTTGATGATAAATGGGTTATTTGGTGTGGGATATAGAAAAGTTTGATTTTAATGAGACATTTATCTTGTGTGTGAGATCCAGCATTTGGGCATGTTGGTTCTGGCACATCTACACTTGCAAATCAGCACTTAAATTTTGCAAAAAAGTCACTTAATTCAAAAATGGGTGTCAGATCTGACCTCAAATCAGCACTTTTGCATGATTTTTTTTCACAATCACATGTTGGCCACAACATCCCTTCCTTGCTCACCTCATCCCTGTGACATGTCACACACAGACCTTCCTCCCTACCCATCAATCCTTGGCACACACCCCTCACTGAAATTTGCAACATTTTATTGTGACATTTTTACTAACTTCATTTGTTTTTCCCCCTCAATAACTTCATATTAGGGGGTCTCAAAAATTAATAAACAAGCCAAGTGTGTTTCATTTAAAAAATGCCACACAAGCATACCATAAAATATGGCTGATTTGGTACTTGGGGTCTCAAACATGGGGTCAAATACATCCCACTTTTGTACAATTTTCTCAACCACAATTCAGCCCACAAATACCTACATCCTCTCAATCAACTACGCTTCACCTTCCTTCCATCCTAACCCATATACTCTACCTCACACCTCTTCTCTTCCAGTTCTTTTCCAAATCAGATTTCACTCCTTCACACCATAGTAAATCTATTACTTTTATTCCTATCTTTATCAAATTTTCCTGCTCAAATTTCTATCCTCATAACTTCTTATTTTTATTTAATGCTTTGCCAATAGCTAAAATATTTTTTAATTTTTCCTTTTATTCAACAACATTTTCTTTCTTCACAAATTTCTTTGTTTAGTGTTTATGTATCATGCCTTGTCCAAAATCTACTTCTCAAGCATTTACTAAATTGAAACCATCCAACCTTTAGATTGTAATTAACTTGCTAAAAATTAAATCTAATTTTGAAGCATGTTTTAATCAATTTGGCTGTCCACCTGCCTCAAAATTGAGTAGCTTTAATTAAATGGCAGTGGAGTTTAAATCAAATACTAGAGGTAAGATGGATTTGACAATATAGCGAATGGGGGAAAGATCCAAAAACTATCAATCAAAATACACAAATAAAAGGATGGCTTCTTCTTTAACTGGGTTTGGAGTTTCCAAAGCTGGTGAGAAAGATGAAATTAAATCTGTTTTAGAAAAAATCAACTCTATGTGCCCTCTTTATGATCAAATGGGTGAACTCTTTGGACAAAGATCTAATGTCAACACCTTGCATATGAATCAAGGTCCAAGTATTTCCGAGTCTCATTGAAAATAATCAAGATATTCCTTTAGATCTTTTACTTGACTCCCCTGAATTTGAAAGACCAGCTTTGTATTATGACATTGAGCTTGATAAGCCCATGGTAGTAAGCCTAAACTACTTTTGCTATTATCTTTTCTTTTGTATTGCTGATTTACTCCCAATTTATCAACCAGACCCAAGGATCATCAACTCTTGAAATTTTTCAGGAAGTAACTGAAAATGAAAGGCTAGAAGATAAAGAATCAACCCCTTCTAGAAACAGACTCAAACAAAGAGCTTCTGATAGTTTTGGGACAAGTCAATCTATGTCAAAGGTTTTTTTCTCCTTATGGTGAGATTTTAAATAAACAAGAACAAGGTTAAACTTTTTTATTTTTGTATTTACTAAAGAAATTTTCTTAATTTATGTCTCTTATTCTTAAAATTAAAACATGTTTCAGAAAAAGAAAAATCTCACATTAAAATTTTGAAGTTGGAGTCTCATGAAAAAACTGCAAATATCAACTACATTTTGAGTAAAAAAAGTGGCTTCATTCACAATCAAAGTAAGAAATTTTTTTGGAAATTGAGAAAGATTGTTTAGAATTAAAGGGGTAGAAGTTTATGATTCAAAGGGATGATGATGAAAAGTTTGAAAGTAATTAATATCAGTTACATCACCATGCAATATAGGGGGCCGACTTGCTGGCAAGTCTGCAACTTTAAACCCTAATTTATATCTAATTAAGCACACATTGAGGAAGTGATGAAACAATCATCAAGAAAAAGTGAATTTACTTTGAAAACACCTTGAAACTATTTTGAACCTTCAGTGAACAAAAGTTGATTAATAGTTCAAAAAATATTTTTACTTGAATTAGAAGATTTTTTGAAGGAATAAAAAAATAAATGAGCCCCACTATCAATCTAGCCTTGCAGCTTCATAAGATTTTGAAAAATTATACAGTTTTTTCATTTTTTGAATCTAATTAAACTCTCATATACTTTGAATTATAAAACATTTCACAAAAATTTATAAGATATTCACCCTATGGATATATAGATAAAACATCCAATATTCTAAGAAATTATTCATTAAGAAATATTTATTGAATTTCTATATTTCATCAAATTTTTATCAGTAAAAAATTGAGAAATAAACACCTTTTCTCATAATATCAATCAATATTATTAGTTATTTATCCATTTTCAAATATTTGTGGAACTTGAAACACTCTTTAAAATCATTCAACATTAAATTTAGTCAATAGAACAATTTGTAAGATTGATTTACATCCCATATTTATATAAGTTATAACAGAATATGGGCCCAATTCTATTAAAAATATAGCTCATCATGATCTCCATTACATCAAAAGAAAAAAAATTCTATTTTATGAGAATAAAATCTATGGTCAATAAATAGTGGAAAATATTTTTAAGTTTTTTTTGGGATGTTTCATACCATTATGATTTCCAAGTCTTATAACATATTATATAATTTTTGTGATTACATTGTTTCAAAATGGTCCTTACAAGTACTTTCCTCCCTTAAATTTCACATCTCATTCTTCTCCCATCTTAAATTTTCCCCTTCTTACATCTTATATAAGTCTAACAAGAACTCTCCCATCCCAAACCCTTATTGCCTCTTCTCCACCCCTAATCATCCCGTTACACCCCTCCTCACTTATTTTGCTCCCCTTGACACCCTATTTAATCCCCTATCCACCACTTTACACCCCAAATTTCTCAATATAACTCTTTTTTTCCCCTCCTTTTAACCCCTTTTATTCTTTAGGAATAAAAGGGGGTGATTCCAAAAGCCATAGGGGTGGGATTAAAATTAAAAGGGTGGATTGGGATGGGGTGAAGAGTGAAATAAAGGAGTTTGAAAGTGAAAGCATTTTAATTAGTTTTAAAAGGAGTGGGTTGGAGTCGAGGCAAAAACTGATAGGGTGAGGTTGAAAGGGGTGGGGTAGGGTAGGGAGAGGCAAGAAAATAGTGGTGAGGGATGAGGATGGTAGAAAAAGGGGTGGAGTTGTGTTAAAGGTGAATATAGAGTGAAGGGGAGTAGTGAGGTGGGTTTATACTTGGATTTCCAAGCTTAGAGGGTGTAGAAAATGTATCAGGAGGGCAATAAAAGGGTGGAGGGTGGTAATAGAATTAACAGAAATTACAAGGAAGAAAAAGTTGTGTGGAGAGATTGAGAGGTTTTCCATTGAGGTAGCAAAAAATGGAGAATGTACTCTATTCTTTGGGAGAACATCAGAGTCTACCCCCTCAATCTACAGCTCTATTCTTCCAATATGAGAAATGATTGATAATTATTTTTTATTGATATTTTTGAACTTAAACCTATAGTTTATACATCTTTATTTTATATTTTTGATTTACAATACACTTTAAGACTAAGAAATTAATATAGTAAAATAACTGGTAATGTAATACTATTTTGATTTTTTACACAAGAATTCACAGTATGCTTCTGATAACTAAACATAATATAAATAAATAATATAATAGGAAAATTGTAGCCAAAAGTTGAAAACTAAAACAAAACATTTAGAGAAATTTTAAACTATTTAAATTATGTATTTTATGATTTTATTTTTAAATGTAATAGTAAAATATGATGGTTAGATTAAAAATAGCTTTGAGTTAAATTAAATAATTCAATTAAAGGTTGAATAAAAAATTTATCCTCATATATAACCATTTAGCTTGATTTCTTGTTTTGTGATTACTATATATAACTTGATAATTGACTGTAATAACTTCAAATCTAAGAAATTTTAATAATTCATCTGCCTCAATATATTTACGATAATCTATTCAGTAACAGAAAAAAATTTCTGAGTCCTTTCTTTACTAATTTTTTCATTTCAATGACTGTATACATTTTCAAAAAAAATATTTATCATGTTTTTGGTGGAACTTATATTCAACTCTTAATGCAATCCTGTTTCCAAGTGTGGTTCAAGCTAAGTTAAGCCATGAAAAATTTATACTTTTATAGAATTTTCATTAAGTATTTTTAAATATAAAAATATTTTTATTAAATACTTTTAAGTTCTGAAAATAAGTGCAAATTAAGAATCATTTTAAGAAAATAATATATTAAAAAAAGTTTTAATTTGATTATATATTATTATGATATGAGTTCTTTCCATATGAAAGATTAAGAAACTAACTAAAAATCAGTTTTATACAACTATATTATATAAAAAACGTATCATCTCTTCTGCTTAGATTTGAATTACTTCAAAAAATAATTATTTTAATTTAGGTACACATTATATAGAGTCTTCAGAGCATCATATAAACTATATATATATATATTTGTAAGTTGAAGGGAAGCCTCACAGGATAAAATTGATGGTTTTGTAAAAAAAATAAGTAAATATCTTTTAAATTAATATATATTTTTATAACAAGTCAAATTTTAATATTTATTTTCTGTTTTAAATCTGTAATGAAGATTTTAAACTTTGCTATTTAAATTAGTTTTTATTAGAATATACTCATTCCAGTATTACTTTGTGCTAAGGCCAATTTCAAGAAGATTTATAAGTTCTTCTGTTTAAATAAAATATCAAAGGAATTATTTTTCATACAGTTAGAAATTGAATAGAGACATCATATAAGATCTATCAATCAGCATGCATATCATAATTCCAATAAATCATTGATAAGTCCTGAACCCATACATATAATTTTAGAATTGTGGGTAAGTGTTCAGTTGTGACTTACTCCTATCAAAAATTTTATTCTAAAGACTTAAGAAGTGTACCTGAAACATTTCACTTAATTTTGTTTTCAACACCATAGAATTGAAATATTCTTTCTATTCATTTAAAATATGGAATAATATTATTGTTTATCAAAGTATGATTGCCTTTAAAGCTGCTTTGCTACATGGGTATAATCAAACATACCTATTGTGTCTTTTTTACAAAATGAATATCATATAATAGGTTTTCAATTTGAAACTGATAGAATTATGAAAATATACCACTTCTACCTATTTAAATCAGCTCTTGAGCAATAATATAATCAACAAATTTACCTGAAGCATATTTTATAACATGAGAAAAATTTGCAAAATATATGGTGCTTATTACCATGTTGACACTGAAATTATCCCACAATACAGCATTGAAGAAAAATCAAGCACTAAAATTAAATTTTAAATAAATCTATACTACTTTGTTTTTATTATCTTTAAATCTTTACATCTAGATTGGATTTCAGTTTTTCATATGGAAAATTACTGAGTACTGATTAATTATTTCAACTCATGAGATTACTCTACCAAATAACCTTATTTACATGGAATTTTGATGAAATACATCATGAAGAGTTCCAGATTATCATATATGTATTACATTGAACAAATGTATATTGTAAAAATTCTTAGAAGCTGAATATTCAATAGAAAAAAAAGAGCAAAAATATATCTATATATATAAAAGAACTGGTGCCCTAACTTCCTAAAACTTAGCATATTTGGAAGTTAACCTAGCTTCTCCCCTTCCACCCTCTCACCCACCCCAGATACACCCCTCCATGTTTCACATACTTGCACCCATTCTCCTTGCCTCACCCTGGTAAGATCTTTTTTTTTCTTTTTTTCTTTTTTACTTTATAATCTTCTTGCACCTACCCTGGTACCAACTCCAGCTCCACCCCTTCACTCATCCTTGGCCCACCCTGGTAAGTTTTATTTTATTTTTTTCTTTTGCTAACCCAACTTCCCCCCCCTCCAGCCTCGCACCAACTCCAGCTCCACCCCTCCACTCATCCTGGTAAGTTTTCCTTTGGGTTTTTTTTCTTTTGCTAACCCAACTTCCAACCCTCTGGCCTTGCACCAACTCTAGCTATACCCCTCCACTCATCCTGGTAAGTTTTCCTTTGGTTTTTTCATTCCCCCTTCCAGCCTTGCACCAACTCCAGCTCCACCCCTCCACCCATCCTTGGTCCATCCTAGTAAGTTTTAATTTGGGGTTTATTTTATTATTTTATTTTATTTTTCTTTCTCTAACCCAACTTAAACCCCTCCAGCCTCACACCAACTCCAGCCCCACCCTGGTAAGTTCTCCTTCAGTTTTCTTTCTTAATTTTCTTTTTTCTTTTTTCTATTCTAATCCATCTTGCTCCTGCCTGAAATCACCCAAACTTTACCATCATCATCATCATAGCATTATTATATCAATCAATAAATAAAAATATTACCATCATCATCATCATATCAATAATTAAAAACTTTACATTCTTCATATCTATAAATTCATCATATATATCAATAAATTAAAGCAGCACTAATTTAAAACATTACCATCATCATCATATCAATCAATCAAAAAAACCTAACCATCATCATCATCATATCAATTATTTAAAAAATTACCATCATCATATCAGTCAATAAAAAAAAGCCCATCATTATCATCATATATATCATGAATTAAACATTCACATCATCATCATAATAAATATATATCAATAAATAAAATGCTACTCATCACATTAGCATCAAATATATTTTTATTTCTAAAAATAAATGCTTATCTACACTAAATAAATTTATTCAATTATGTAAAATAGATTCAATGTGGAATAAGTATATATATCATCACATTACAATCATTTTCATCATCATCATATATCATTATGAATAATTAATTAAATATTTATCTCCATATCTGACATAACATATACATCTATAATTAAAAAGCTGTGCGAAACCACAAGTAATTCCGATTTGACACTAGATCCCATATTCTGATTTCACAACTATTATTACATACATCTGGGCCAAAGGTGAAGCTGAAATAATTTGAAGAAAAAATAGTATACATATATAATATATATATAATGTAAGCTATAATATATATAATAAGGGGTCTCAAACATTACCAAAAACTCCTAGCGTGCTTCATTTGAAAAACGCCACACAAACACTCTGTGAAACATGGCTGATTTGGTACTTGGGGTCTCAAACATGGGCTCAAATATGTACTACTTTTGTACAATTTTCTTAACCACAATTCAGCCCACAATTACCCACATCCTCCTGATCAGCTGCACACCACCTTCCTTCTATCCTCACTCATATACTCCACTTCACAACTCTTCTCCCCCAGTTCATTTCCAAATCAATTTTTTCTCTTTCAAACCACAGTAAGTCTATTAAATTTTATTCTGTTTTTTAGAAAATTTTCCTACTCAAATTTCTATACTCACAACCTCTTATTTTTATACAGGGAATCAAAATATCTAAAATATTTGCTAGTTTCTCCTTTTCTTCAACAAAATTTTCTTTTTTCACTAATTTCTTTGTTTAGTGTAATTTATCATGACTCACTCAAAATCTACTTCTCAAAAATTTACTCAATTGAAACTCTCTTACCTTTGGATTGTAATAAACTGGCTGAAAATTGGCTATGATTTAGATGCCTGTTTTGGCTGTGAAAAGTCCACTCAAGTTGGTTTTCCAACCACATCAAAATTGAGTGGCTTTAATCAAATGGAAGTGGAGTTGAAATAAAAAACTAAAGGTAAGATGGATTTGACAACAAAGAAAATTAGGGAAAGATTCAAAAATTATCAAACAAAATAAAAGAAAGCAAATATGGCTCCTTCTTCAACTGGGTATGGAGTTACTGAAGATTATGAAAAGCATGGAATCACATCTGTTTCTAAAAAACTCAACTCTATGTGTCCTCTTTCTGATCAAATGGACAAACTCTTTGGTCAAAGGCCCAATGTCAACCCCTTGCACATGAATCAAGGCCCAAGAATTGCTGAGTCTCATACAAATAGTCAAAATTTTCCTTTAGATCCTTCACTTGACTCTCCAGAATTTGGAGAACCATTTGTGTATTCTGACATTGAGCTTGATGAGCCCATGGTAGTAATACTAAACTACTTTTTCTATAATTGTTTCTTTTGTAGTGATAATTTACTTCCCATGTTTAAACCAGACCAAAGCCTCATCAAATCTAGAAATTTTTAAGGAAGTAGCTGACAATGAAAGTTTAGATGATAAAGAATCAACCCCTCCTAGCAACAGACTCAAGCAAAGATCTTCTGCTAGTTTTGGGACAACTCAATCAATGTCAAAGGCTGTTTTTTCTGCTTATGGGGAGATTGTTAATAAACACAAACAAGGTTATATTTTTTACTTTTATTTTGACTAAAGAATTTTTCTTAATTTATTTCTCTTACTCTTAAAAGTTAAACTTGTTTCAGAAATAGGAAAAGCGCAAATTGAAATAATGAAGTTGGAGTCTCATAAAAAAACTGCAGAATGTCAACTACTTTTTGAGGAAAAGAAGAGGTTTCATTCACAATCAAAAGAGGAAAATTTTTTAGAAATTGAGAAATATTGTTTACATTTGGAGAGGAAGAAGGTTAAGATTCAAAGAGAGGATGATGAAAAATTCAAAAACAATAAATTTCAATTGGACAATGCCAAAATACAGTTACAAGCTGATGAATTAAAAATGAAGCAAATTGGTGCTGAAAGATCAAGAAATCAATCTTTTTTACTTGCCTGTGTTAATGCAAATAAGTCAAATGCTGATATTAAAAAGTTTCTTTCTTTACTTAGTTAAAATTAAGTAAACATTAATAAATTTCTTTCTGAATTTCTTCTTTAATATCAACATGAAATTCTTTCAACGATTCACGTTTCTCCTTCCTTAGATTTTTAAACTGTTCAACATTTTTTGTCTAACTAAACTACTTATATATAATATTATAGATCCTACTCAGTCAATCAAACTTTCTAATTTTTCATCAATTACATTTAGGAATTTTTCTCTTGTCTTGGATTTATCACTTTCTTTTATTTGTTCCCAAATTCTATAATCTTCCACAGATTATTTTCTTTTACTTTTTTTATTCAATATGCTACTTGAAGGATAACTATTTTTAGAATAGTCTTCAATACTAGATGAGGTACTCATTTAAAATATTATAGAAAACAAAAACTTGAGATATACTTTGGTTGTTAGAAAAAATGGATCTTAGTAGACCAAGAATAATTATGGAAGCAAACTATTCAAGTTTATTTTGGCAAAAAATTAACCTGCAATTTAATACATTAGGGGGTGTCAGTTCTGGCAAATCCGCACTTAAATTAAGTGCGGATTTCAAACCAAATCAGCACTTACAAATCAGCACTTAAATTTTGCAAAAAAGTCACTTATTTCAAAAAAGGGTGTCAGTTATGACCTCAAATCAGCACTTTTTTCCCGTTTTTTTTCACAACCACATTTTGGCCACAAAACATCCCTTCCTTTCTTACCCCATCCCTGTCACATGTGACACACTGACCTTCCTCGCTACCTACCCATCAATCCTCGGCACACACCCCTTCCTGACATTTTCAATATTTTGACCAGGCATGTTTACATTCTTTTTTAACACCTTTACTTGAAGAAGATCAATCCCCTCCACCTTCTAACCATAGTTCAGCTGAAGATGATCCCAACTATCAAGCAGAACAATTATATCGCAGAAGATCTGAATGCTCAGAGGCCCAAAATTTAAATGTATGTTTACTTTTTGTTTTTTCTTCAATTCTTCTCTGAATTTCTCTTTCTTTCTAGTCTCCTCCTACTCAAACTCAATCTCCATTAAATAATCTCAATTCTGGAAATGTGAATACCTCTTTAGAAGCTGCTTTAGAAGAACTTCCTGAAGCCTCTTGTTCAAACTCCAAACTAAAGCGTCGAGCCTCAACTTCAATGAACTTGAACCATCTATTAAAACGTGGTAATACTTCAACAAGCTCATTTGGCTCCCTTGAGGATTATTTTGAAAAAAAAGATATAAGTAAGTTTTGTTTACTATATATCTTAATCATTAACTCATTTATTTATTTATTTCAATTTAATTTTCTCAGCGAAATCAACTATTGCAAATAATGCCCTTGACTTTGAGAAGATGAAGTTTGATCATATGCTAAGGAAAGATCAGCAAGCCTTAGATTTGGAAGAAAAAAAATTTGAGGTAGAGCAGATGGAAAGAGTAAATGACCGTCAATTTCAAAGAGAAATGGCTACTTGTGAATTGGAAAAACAAGAGAGTTTTAAAAAAAAAGATTTCATTATGGAATGTGTTAAAAATGGCCAATCTTATGAGGACATTAAAAAATTACTTGACCTTTTCAATTGATAAATTGTTTTTCTAGTTAATTTAATTTTGTTTGATTTCTTTTTGGTAATATTTTCTTATATGCTGACTTATAAAAGGAAAAGAATATAGTACGTTATTTTTGACAAAAATTTGAATGTATAATAAAAATTTTCTATCTTTACTTTCTAGTCAATAAGTTTGCTTATCTAAATTTTTCTAAGTCATCAATTTCACATGTCAGATTTAAAAAATTGGCAATGCCCTCCCCTGCATTTTATTGAAACAAGGGGTGGGTACCACCAAATTTTTCTAAGTCATCAATTTCACATGTCAGATTTAAAAAATTGGCAATACCCTCCCCTGCATTTTATTGAAGTAAAGGGTGAAAGTCATCAAAATACAATATAATTACATAAATTAATTAATATATAAATAAGATATGTCAAGTATACTACTTTTAAAGTAATGACAATTCCTTAAGCCAAAATGCAGATCAAGTCTAGAAACTAGGTTCAATGCAAAGTATTTTTTGAAGCAACTTATTTAAATAATACTTTATTAAATTAAGTTGATCAATAAAGATTGATTGACAATATTGCAATTCTTAAATACAATAATTTTATTAAAAAATTTCAGATTACATATAAAAAAAATCAGTGACTTTTTCTATTACTTACAACTGTTTTTACAGAATTGAAAACTATGTTTCAGCTAATATTTTATGGAAGTGAACTCTGTTCTTTGCCCGAAGAACAGAGTTCATCCTCCTATTTTCACACTCTGTTTAAAAAGAATAAAATGACTTACCTGGAGAGATGAGTTTAGAAAAAAGAAATATAAGTGAATGGAAGTGAACTCTGTTCTTTGCCCGAAGAACAGAGTTCATCCTCCTATTTTCACACTCTGTTTAAAAAGAATAAAATGACTTACCTGGAGAGATGAGTTGAGAAAAAAGAAATATAAGTGAATGGAAGTGAACTCTGTTCTTCGGGCGAAGAACAGAGTTCATCCTCCTATTTTCACACTCTGTTTAAAAAGAATAAAATGACTTACCTGGAGAGATGAGTTTAGAAAAAAGAAATATAAGTGAATGGAAGTGAACTCTGTTCTTTGCCCGAAGAACAGAGTTCATCCTCCTATTTTCACACTCTGTTTAAAAAGAATAAAATGACTTACCTGGAGAGATGAGTTGAGAAAAAAGAAATATAAGTGAATGGAAGTGAACTCTGTTCTTCGGGCGAAGAACAGAGTTCATCCTCCTATTTTCACACTCTGTTTAAAAAGAATAAAATGACTTACCTGGAGAGATGAGTTGAGAAAAAAGAAATATAAGTGAATGGAAGTGAACTCTGTTCTTTGCCCGAAGAACAGAGGGGGTTAGAGGCGGGTTTGGTGGGGATTTGGAGGGAGGATTTGGGGGATTTGGTGGGGGGTGGAGTGGAATGAGGGGAAGATATGAGGAGACCAAGAAGGGGGAGAAAGGGAGAGATGAGACCAAAGAGGGAGAAAAGGGAGGTTAGAGTGAGCCAAGGAGGGGTGAATGAGGCAGCCAAAGGGGGGAAAAGGGGGATGATTCCAAGGAGTTGATGGCAGTGATACATCGTTTGGTATAAGTGTTAACTGAACCATACCCTAAATCAAAGACATTTTCTAAACGTTTCAAAGCGGCTCCATTACCATTTGAACCCAAACGGCATAGTGTGATGGCCAATTGAATTGAAGGATGTCGTTGTTCTTTTTGAGAATTATTGTGAAATATGGGATGATCCTGAATAAGCTCAAGCAATTTAAGGAAAAATTCCTGAGAAGTCCTGAACAGCTGTCTAAAACTGGGTGTAGATAGGTTAAGAAGTGTTTGGATGGTATACTTGGGGGTATGAAGTACTTGAGGCTTTCTGGGAAGAAGGTAACGTTTCGTGGCCATTTTTGATAAAAAGACAAAATCTTCTTCTAGATCAGAATCAGAATCGCAATCAGAGTCCAAGAGCAGTTCAAGCGCCATGAAAGTCATTGCTTTATGTAATTTATCACGATTTGAAAGTGAGGAAGGCATCACTCTTATATGATATGATATGAAGATGTAAGTGATGTACGATGTTTTGAGTTATGAAGTGTTATTCTGCCGAGTGCTGCGTATGAATGGGATGATGCTGACAAATCAGTGAAATGGGACTTGATGGTGAAATCAGCACTTTTGGTTGAGAAAGTGCGGATTTGAGTGAAATAAGTGACTTATTTCATTTTGAAATCCACCAGTATTGGGGCTAGTGTGTTTTGGAAATCCGCACTTATTTAAGTGCGGATTTGGTCAAATTTAAGTGCGGATTTGTAAGTGCGGATTTGCCAGAACTGACACCCCCTATTATGGGGTTCAGACCACCAAATTATTTATGAGTCAAAAAATTTTATGTCAATTTTTTTTTTGAAAATACCCTTTCCTGCTATTTACCATAAAAAGGGGTGGGGATCACCATTTTTTTTTCTAATTCAGAAAAATATTTATGACAAAATGACAATACCCTCCCCTGTGTTTTATGGAAGTAGGGGCATAGATTGCCAAAATTTATGTTCATTGCATAAAATAACATGAAAACAAGTCTTATAAGATAATTAACAAACCTAAATTAATGAAAGTTCAAGTGAAAATGTGAGTGGAAATCATCTGTGACCAAAGTCAATGAAATAAAACACAAATGTATACATGAACCTCATGAGAAAAACAAATTTCCTCATGATTACCGTTATACAACAAATGGCTGATGGCTCATTAATTTAGGTAAGTAGATTATCATGTATGACTTGTAAAATTTTAATTTGGGAAATAAAAATAAAAGCTGACAACCTGTATTACACCCCATACTTTTTTTACCCCCCAATGTTTTTTGTTTTACCACACCTTTTTCTCTTACCTTATCAATCCTATTGACCAGCTCCTTATTGATTTGAAAAGAACATCCAAAGTGAGTAAATTCTTCACAGGATTCTAAGCCAGGTTGTGCTTTATTTTTCACAAAATTGGATGAAACTTGCCTAAAAAGCTCTCCTAAAACTACCTGAAAGAAATGATTGCAAAAATTTCAAAAAAAGAATCCCCAAAGTTCAACAAAAGAGCCCCAAAAGTTGCTGAAAAAATGTCCCATAAGTACCCAAAGAGTTTCCCAAAAGTTTTTAAAAATGTGTCATGAAAGTACCCTACAACCTTCCAAAATATTTCCAGAAAAGTGCAAAAATTCCAAAAAAGAGTTTCAAAAATTATCCAAAAAAGTGCCAAAATGACTTAATAACACTTTAAAATGCTTTTGAAATGATTCCAAATTGTTTCCAAAGGTTTTGAGCAATTCCAAATTGATTTAGTGAAAAAATTGACCGAAAATAGCCCAAAAACACCTAGAATTCACTGAGGAATTCTTAGAAGATGTTTCTGGAAGGTTTTAGCAAAATAAAATACCAAAAACAGGCCAAAAACACCTCAAAGTTAGCGGAAATTCTTTGGAAAATGTGTAAAAATCATTTCTGAATGATTCCAAAGCAATTTAGCAAAGAAAAAGGCTAAAAATGTCAGCCAGTCTATATCAGGAGCCCAGTAAATTGTTATAATAATTTATTGGAATCATTTAAGGGAATAACATTATGTATTTTATGTAGTTAAAATAAAATATTTTATTAATTAATAAAATTATATAAATATTTTATGAATAAGTAAAATAATTATTATATTTATTTTTATTATTAAGTAAATTTTTTATTACATAAAAAATATTATATTCTATAAAATCATGGCACATTTTTATTTATTTAATATTTCTAAATTAATAAATTAATTATTTATAAGATTATAATATAGGTTTAATAATAAATTTAACTTATAATTTAATTACACTTTAATTAATAAAATTTATATACTAAATACAAATTATCATATATCATTATCCATAAATATTTGGCGCTTTTTTGACCCTTAATTGTGTCAGTAAAATGTTCTAAATAGCTTAAAACAATTATTTAATATAATAATATTTAAATTCTCACTTTAAATTAGTAATATGATTAATTTAATTATTTGTTTAAATTAAACTAGTTATTAAATTACTAATATAGTTAAAACAATTAATTAATTTCTCTTTATAACTGATTTAAATTGATTACATAAATTTTGATTTGAAAATAATTTTATTTGTTTTAATTAAACCCTTTACATCTTATTATAAAACTTGTTTAGGATAATTTTTCCCACAGTTCTCATGGTCTCTATCGGCCAGTCGTCTAGAAGGAGGAAAACAATGAAGAATGGAAAGGAAGAGGAGGAGATAGGGAAGGAAGTAAAGTAATAAAAGAATTTGTACTTATTTTAAAGAGAAACAAAGCAACGAGAACTTCTTGGACTTGACAGAAAAAGTGAGGGTTATGTTAAATTATAATATATTCATTTTAAGTAAGGGTTTAATCTCAATGCGCGGAAACACTTATATATATTATTAGACTTAGAGAAACCGTAGAAATTTATTAAAATTAATATTAGAACTATAATACTAATAACAATAATAATAATTTGTATAATATCTAAATATGTAATAAAAATGTGAGTGTAATAAGTGATCCGTCAAAGGGGATTACCCAAGGCCCTTTTATAGACCAAGGGACCTCTGAAGCGCCACAAATCAGTAAATACAAAATAGTAATAAGCTAAAAAAAGAATATAAAAGAGTAGAAATGAAACATGGATATTAAGAGAAAAATATGAAACAATTAACTAAAACCCGTGAGTAATTAACCATTTTCCAACCATGACTTCCCAAAACACTTAATTAAAATAATTAGTAACCAAGTAAGTCTGAAACATGAGAACAATGAGTAAAACAATCCAAAACAGACATTATAGTGACATGTAAAGGGTTTAAGTAAAACAAATAAAATTATTTTCACACCAAAAATTCATATAATAAATTCAATTCAGTTTAAAGCAATTTTATTAATTTTTTTAACTATTTAATTAATTCAATAATTAGTTTAAATGAAACATATAATTAATTTAATGATATTTGTAATTTAAGTGGGGATTTTAATACTATGTTATTAAATAAGTGTTATAATTAATTTAATAATTTTTTCTGACACAATTAAGGGTCAAAAAAAGCGCCCAATATTATTGTTTAATAATATATGAAAAGTTTTATTTAATATATAAATTTAATTACATTATAAGTCAATTTTACATATATAATTATAATATATGTTTGCAATTAATTAATTATTAATTTATAATTATTAAATACATAAAAATGCGCCATTATTTGTAGAATATAAAATATATTATGCTTAATTTAAATGTATAAAAAATTTATATAACAATAAAATAAATATAACACTTATATTTAATAAGATACTTATGTAATTTTATTATGCAATAAAATATTAATTTATATACATAAAATACAATTCTTACGCCCTCTTTCAGGTCCAATAAATTAACATATCATTTACTGGGCTCCTGGTATAGCCTGGCTGACAGTCTCATACTCATTTTGTCAAGGTACACTTTTAGTCTAGAAGATTTGGTACGTAGTTCTACGAGGATTTAAAAGGCTTAAATGGATTCTCAACAATTTTGTACGTATTTCTTAATTCAAAGATGAATGTTTTACTCAATAAAAGAGGTAGGATTAAAATATTAATATAAATTATAAATTAGAATTACGCTATTGTAAATACTAATGATATAGAATATAAGAATAAGTGTTTATTTGGTTAATAGTTGTAATAAAATGTTTTGGTAAGATAGAATGATCAAAAGACAACAAAAAGAGAGGCCTTTTATAGGCAAAGGAGAGACAAAGCACGGAAATCAAATTCTAAAAACAGTAGGAAAAGAGAGAGAAAAGAACATTCCAGAAAGAGTATTTCAAATAATAAAGTTATTCCAAAAAGAAGGCGTCAAAAAGATGTATTTACAGAGTATGTCAGAAATACATCAATATTTTTAATATTTACTGTAAATGTCAATCCCAAATAAGAAATTTGATTTGTTTGTATATATTTAATATTATTTGAATATTTAAATCTTATTTTATCTTTGTATTTTATTTTCTTTAAATATAAAGTTTTATTTTTCCCAACCTGTCAATTGAGCACGGTGTTAGAGAAAAATATAAGGGACAAAATTATAATTTTAATTTTACTTATTTATTTAATTATATAATTTAATTTTTACATTCTGTAACTAGTTAATTTATAACTAATTTTAATGTAACTAAATGATAATTAAATAATAATTAAAGATGATAAGGTGCAGCTTCATCCAGTAAATAATTACTTATTTCACTGGGTAAGTCTAGTAGCCTGGCTGACACTCCCTTACTCTAAAAAAATAATAAAAAAAAAATGCTATGATTTTTTCTTCTTATACTTTTTTAGTAGAGTAGGAAGATTAGATATCTCCTTCCCAGGTATCCAAGAATCATATTCAGATGATTTATTCTTGAATCTCAATAAGTATTCTGTACCTTTCTCAGCAGTGACTATTCTTTCATTTAATATTTTTTCAATTTCTGCTGTCTCAGTGATTTCATTTGGGGTTTTCTTTGGTCTACCCCTCCGTCTTGGAAATAAATCACTATTGGATGTGTAAGGTTTCAAAAGAGATATTGGAAAAACAGGATGTTTTCTGTCATATGGGGAATACAGAATAACTTCAACTGCATTATCTCCAATCATTCTTCTGACAACAAAAGGACCAACAAATGGATCTTTTAATTTGTTATTACCTTGTAAGTTGAAGTGGACTGTAGAAATCAACACTTCATCACCCTTTTTAAAAGTGTATTCTTTATGGGATTTGTCCCATCTTTTCTTCTCATATTCAAATGATTTTTCAATACATTTTTGAGCATGATTTCTGCATAGTTGTTGCATTTGAAGAAAAGATTTTACACCAGGATGTATATCCAATTTAGGTATTTTGTTATTGAGAATTTGGGCAGGAGTATTAGGAACATATCCAAGCCAGAGCTCAAAAGGCTTTCTTTGAGTAACAGAATGAACAGTGCTATTATAAGCAAATTCTAACCCAGGAAGTAAGGTAACCCAATCATGAGTGAATCTGTCATTATCTTTATACTCAAGGCCAAAGGCACAATATCTTCTTATCATGTCCTCTAAAGTCTGAATCATTCTTTCAGCTAAACCATCAGTCTGAGGGTGATGGGCAGTAGAAAGTTTCAGATCACAACCACAAACATCCATCAGAGACATCCAGAATTCAGAAGTAAATTTAGGGTCTCTGTCAGAGATTATGGCTTTAGGAAAACCAGCAGTATTAAACATATGAGACCACCATAAGAAAGCTAATTCTTTAGTGGAAACATCCTTGTGGGTAGGGATAAATTTACACATTTTTGTGAATCTGTCCACAATAACCCAACAAGAGTTATAACTGTCTTTACCAGCAATAGGTAATCCTGTTACAAAATCCATGTTTATTATTTGCCATGGGGCATCAGGAGGTTCAATATGTTGCATTAATCCTGCTCTTTTACCAGTTAATCTTTTTGATTTTTGGCATGAATCACAGGATTCAACATATAATTTTGTGTCTTTAGACATATTAGCCCACCAAGCAGTGTTCTTAATTCTGATCATTGTTTTGTCAAGATCAAAATGTCCAGCTAATATGTCATCATGACAAATTTTCAAGATGATTTCTTTCATAGAAGGAGGAATAACAATAACATTACTCAACTTTCTTCTATAATATAGATATCCTTCATCAATTGAAAATTTTCCTTTTTCCAAACCTTTTTGGTACTTTGGTGGAAGGGTTTTAATTAATGCTTGTATTGAAGCATTCTTTGGATCATTTAATATGGTGCATAACTTTTTCAAGTCAGTGTCCTTATCATATGATTCCAGAATAAGCTGTAATAGCTCTTCCTCCATATCAACCACATATATCCCATGGATATGGATAATTTCATCCTCAGGATCATATGCAGGATTTGAGTCATCATTTGGTAAGGGTAACCTTGATAACATATCCACATTTGAGTGACCAATACAGGCTCTGTGAATAATTGTCATTCTCCCTCTGTACTCTTGAACAGCCAGCTGCCATCTAAACATATGTCTATTAGGTGTTTTCAAGTTTAAAAGGGATTTAACTGCACTGCAGTCAGTGACAAGTTCAAATTTCTGGTCATCTAGGTAATAATGAAGCTTTTCTAGAGCCCATATTACAGCTAAACACTCTAATTGAGTAGCACCTTATTTCAATTCACTATTTCTCAAGGTTCTTGAAATATAACAAATTACTACTTCTGAAACTTTATCATTTATCACTTGTTTTTGATGGAGGGCAGCACCAAGACCAATGAAACTGGCATCAGTGTACAAAACAAATGGTTGATCAAAGTCAGGTAAAGCAAGAATTGGTGCTGACATCAAACAGTGTTTCATAGTGTCAAAGGCTCTTTTTCTTTCACTATTCCAGACAAAAGCAACATCCTTTCTAGTTAATTGGGTAAGGGGTAAAGCTATGACTTGGTAATTTTTAATATACTGTCTATAGTATCCACACATTCCCAAAAAACTTTGGAGCTCTCTTACTGTTGTAGGAGCTTTCACCTGTTGTATGGCTGCCACTTTGTTCTGGTCAACACATATCTGTAAGCCTGAAACAACATGGCCAAGAACTTTTAAAGAATGGAAACCAAATTTACATTTCTTCAAAGCAAGTGTCATATTTATTTCGTCCATTTTCTGGAATACTTTACACAGGTGTTTAAGATGGTCCTCAAATGTTTTTGAGAATATAATGATATCATCAATATAAACCATCAGCCAACCTTCAATTATCTCTTGATGGAATGTGTTATCCATTACTTTTTGGAAAACAGAAGGGGCATTTTTAGGGCCAAATGGCATCCTAATATACTTATAAATACCCATATGAGTGGCAATCATCAGAAAGTTCTGAGAGTTTTTCTCAACAGGTACCTGGTGATATCCCTTATTACCATCCAAACAGCTGATATATTTAGCACCCTGTAAAGTAGCATGTATAGAGCTGATTCTAGGTAAAGGATAGATATCATCAACAGTATAAGTATTTAGTGCTCTATAATCACCACATAACCTGGCTTTATCTTTCTCATAAGAAATTAGGACAGGTGAGATAACACAATATTTAGGTGTTTCAACTACCTTTTCAATAATATTCATTTTTAAAAGGGTAGAGATATTATCTTCAATATCTTTTCTCTTTGTGGGAGAAGCAGGATAAGGCTTCTTCTTTAAACTAGGTGGTATATCAGTTAATGGGCAAGACAATGAAAGTTTCATTTCCTCTTTAACTAATCCCAGTTCATGTGACCCATGAGCAAAGGCCATAGGAAAAGATTTTATCAAGTTAATGATGGAATCTTTATCTTCACCAGAAAGTTGTTCTCCAAAAGAGGCATTGTCAATTTCAGACATAAGGGCATGCATTTCCTTTGTAGATCTTCCTTTATATTGAACCACAGAATTACATGTGTTCAATTCTGGTTTTAATAATTTTTTAGGGGAGGAAATTTTAAATTTTCTCTTCCCATTCAACCCCATTGTGAAACATTGGTTTGAAGGATCCAATTTTATGCCATACTTGGTTAAAATATCATTCCCTACAATAAACCAATTGCTCAAGTTATCATTTTTCATGACAACAAAATCACAAATAGCTCTTACAAAACCATGGTTATATTTAAAAAACACTGTGGCTTTGTATTTACCAATGGGGGACAAAACAGAGCCATACCCTCTCCAATTTTCAGAAATGATAGGCAACAGTTTAGATTTATAGTCTTGATCTACTGAGGCAAGTGCTCTTTCAGATACTACACTTCCTCCAGCTCCAGAATCCAGAACAACTTCAATGCTGGTTCCATTAATCAAGACTGGTGCCTTAAGGGGGGCAATAACAATTGAGTTATCCTCAATGTTCTTTATGATCTCAGCATCCTCAACTGTAGATAAATCATTATTATCAATGTCAATAGTATTTAAATAATGAATATCTTCTTCCAGCATCAAGATTTCTTGTTGAGATTCATATGAAATATTGCTGGCACAATCACTTGATGTATCATCCAGTGCCACTGTGTCATCAGCATGCTCCTCTTTTTGTTCCACAAGATTTATCTTCTTGTCACAAACATGGCCTTTCTGCCAAGGCTTGTTGCACTTGAAGCAAGTGTTTGTTGCATACTTCTTTGGTGCAATAGGGACAGAAGGTTTACCAACCTTTTCCAGAGGTTTTTGTTGGTAAGTGGAGGGTTTCTCCAAAGGGGTCCTAGGAATGAATCTTCTTGCATCATACTTATTGTTTAGAAGTATCTCATTGCAAGTATTAATGAAAGAAGAGGGTTCTTTGGAGAACTCAGTCCTAGCCACAATCAAGTCTCTCAGAGACATTGGTAATTTATAGAGGATCCTGTCCTTCCATAAATCAAACTCCATATTTGGGTCCATTGCCCTTAAGATTTTTACAAGTTTCATTAAAAACTCAATAGGTTTATCAGTAGAAGAGCTATATCTAGTTTCCTCATACTGCCTTTGTTGAGCCATTCTGAACTTGGAGCCACCAAATTGTGCTTTAATTAATTTCTTCCAATCCTCCCATGAGTAGTCATTCCCATCCAGGAGAACAGATTCATACCACATCAGGGCAACATTAGTGAACAAAGAAATTAATTTGGACACAATTTCCTCATCTGGGAGTTTGTAAGAATTTTTTAAATTATCAATTCTGCAAATAAATTGTTGCCAATCAGAGGAAGAATCACCATCAAATGTTGGGTACTGGTCAAGTTTTGGCCAATTCTTTTGATTTGAAGGAGTCTCCTTAGTACTAGCTTGTTTCTGAGTAAGAAGCAGCTGTAATTTCTCTAATTGTGCTGAAATCTCATTGTTTAATCCTTCTGTTGCAGATCCTGGTGCATCATCAGTTTTTGATGGAAACTCAGTGTTATCAACAGGTATTTCTGGATCAATTTTTATTTTAGATGAACTAGCCACAGGTACTGGTTGAGAATCCTGCACTATATGTTCCTTCACAGAATTGTCAGAATATTTTTGGTCATTTAACAATGAGTTCAATGTTTCTTCAATGGTTGTTAGTCTTGTTTTCATTCTTGGAAGACTAGATAAACTTTCATTGACAGTTGCAAAAGATAATTGATTTTTATGTTGAAAAGATGACAACTGGTCACTCAATCTTTTCAGATTTATCTTATCTATCTCTACCTCCTGGCAACAGGCAGATACAGTATCTTTTAGTTTAGACAAATCATTTTTTATATTTTGCCATAAAGCAATTTTCTTTTCATGGGTTGCTTTGTAATGAGACAATTCATCAGAGACTCTCTGTGCTTCACTTTTTAATGCTTGATAACCCTGATCAGTTAACAAACTATTATATCTCTGAGTCAATTGCATATTGTTCATTATATGATTTTGCTTGGCAATAATATCTCTCAAGTGCTCATCATTAATTCTTGCTACATCCGGAGTGTTTCTCAATAAGGAGACTGAGTAACTTTCCAGACTCTCATAGAACTCAGGGTCAAGAGTTTCATCAATCACAGCCATATCAGGATTAATCATTGAGGTAGCAATTAAAAGTAATGGATTGGATACATGAGATAACTGTCTACTATTTCCAGCCTCTATAGGTCTCAAGGTTTCATCTTGCCTTCCAGATTTACCTGAAGGAACAGAGTCAGCCACAAGAAAAGGCACTTGAGAATCAATAGAGGGACGTACCAGGGTTTGCTGGGTATCACCATATTGGGCTTCCTTCTTCTTTTGCCTCCTTGATAAGGGTGGGGAGGAGTGGGGTTTGCCTGGGTGGGTCTTGATGGACCTACCTGAGGTAATTGATGCTGATTTTGAGCTAAGTAGTCCCACTGTGTGTTGAGCCAGTCCCACTGCCACTTGGACACTTCTACCATCTCTTGGGATTGGGGAGCCAATTGTTGTTGATCCCTGGGAGGAAGAGGTTTCCTTTTCTCTTGGAGAGAAGTATTTTTTCTTTTCTCCCATTCTTCCAAGGCATCTACCCTTACCTTTAGTTTTAAGCTGTCTGTCTTTAACTCCTTTATGTGGGTTGACAGATTCTTTATCTGCTGGGACAACGGCATCTTTTTTATTTTGAAGCCTCTTGGAAGCTCTTCTGGTGGGTTTGTCCTGGGTTTCTGATCCTGAGTATTGTCCACTAGGATTTCTACTTCTTCCATTTCCACATCCTGTTTGGGGCAAGGATTTATTAGTTTGAGAAATTCTTCTTGTTAAAGGAGAACTTACAGAAGTAGGCTCATCATAATCAATTAAGTCTAGTTCTTCTTCACGTGCAGTAAAACCACTTTGATCAGTCATTTTAAGATTCTACTGAAATGAAGGAAAAGAGACAAAATTAATTAGTCTTTTATTTTTAATTTTTATTTAACAGAAATAAAATAAAATTAAATAAAAAAAAATCTTTTTAGGATAAAAATCAACTTAAATAAAATTAATAAAAAAAATTTAAAACCAGGATAATGCAATCAACTGTAGAAATAAATTAGAATATCTATTAATTTTTATTTTCAGGATTTAAATCAACTAATTTATTACCAGGATTTATTGTCAACTGAAATAATCAAATATGAATCTTTATTAATAAAAATTATTTTAACTGATTAATTAACTACCAGGACTTAATGTCAACTGAAGTAATTTAAATATGAATTTTATTATTTAAAAAGATTTATTGGATTACCAGGACTCAAAGTCAACTGAAGTAATGAAATGTTAATTATTTATTAAAAAAAAAATATAATTGTCAGGACAATTTGTCAACTGGAACAATTAATTAATCAGGACAAATGTCAACTGAAAAATTATAATAATTATTTTATTTAATAAAATATATTATTGTCAGGACAGTTTGTCAACTGGAACAATTAAAATTCAAATTAATCAGGACAATTGTCAACTGAAAAATGATAATAATTAATATTAATATATAATAATTTTATTACCTCTGGGACTAAGAACAGTTATTGCTCTATTATGGTCAACCAGGAAAAATAAAAAAAAAATATAATAATAAAATTAAATTCCAATTACCAGACACCTCCCCCTGCAAAATGAGCAAATTAATGCCACTTACAGAGTGCTGAGTAAAAGGAAATACGTAGCAAATGAAGAGTGAAGAGTAACCCACAAATAGTAATTACAATAATTACCACGATATATACGATCTTTAGTCAGTATATGAACTTAAGTTTTGGAGCGCGGTTCGATTCCCGTTCGCAGCAAAAACTTTTATCACGTGACGTATGACGTTCGTCGTTTTCTTGCCTCCACTCGTCCTTTACAGGTGCTTCTACGCCGATGGTCCTCTCGATTACGCCTCAAGTAACGTTGTGCCTTCGATATTTCGGAAAGGTTCCCAATTGTCAAGGTACACTTTTAGTCTAGAAGATTTGGTACGTAGTTCTACGAGGATTTAAAAGGCTTAAATGGATTCTCAACAATTTTGTACGTATTTCTTAATTCAAAGATGAATGTTTTACTCAATAAAAGAGGTAGGATTAAAATATTAATATAAATTATAAATTAGAATTACGCTATTGTAAATACTAATGATATAGAATATAAGAATAAGTGTTTATTTGGTTAATAGTTGTAATAAAATGGTTTGGTAAGATAGAATGATCAAAAGACAACAAAAAGAGAGGCCTTTTATAGGCAAAGGAGAGACAAAGCACGGAAATCAAATTCTAAAAACAGTAGGAAAAGAGAGAGAAAAGAACATTCCAGAAAGAGTATTTCAAATAATAAAGTTATTCCAAAAAGAAGGCGTCAAAAAGATGTATTTAGAGAGTATGTCAGAAATACATCAATATTTTTAATATTTACTGTAAATGTCAATCCCAAATAAGAAATTTGATTTGTTTGTATATATTTAATATTATTTGAATATTTAAATCTTATTTTATCTTTGTATTTTATTTTCTTTAAATATAAAGTTTTATTTTTCCCAACCTGTCAATTGAGCACGGTGTTAGAGAAAAATATAAGGGAAAAAATTATAATTTTAATTTTACTTATTTATTTAATTAAATAATTTAATTTTTACATTCTGTAACTAGTTAATTTATAACTAATTTTAATGTAACTAAATGATAATTAAATAATAATTAAAGATGATAAGGTGCGGCTTCATCCAGTAAATAATTACTTATTTCACTGGGTAAGTCTAGTAGCCTGGCTGACACATTTAGTTACTCATATTATTAATTACTTGTTTTGGGAATTTATGGTGGGAAAATTATTTACTTATTCACAGGTTTAATTTATTGTTTCAATTTTTCTCTTAATTTGTACAATTAATTTCTTTTAACTTCTTGTTTCACACTAAAAATACTTTTCTATATAAAATTGAGGCACTTCAGAGGTATCCTTTCCTATAAAAGGGCCTTGGAATTCCCCTTTGGCAGCCATCACTTGCATTACAATACTAACAATAATTTAAATACTTTATTACTATTTTTTTGGGGTTAAAAGTCTCATAAAAATATTAAATAAATTACTATAGGTTGCTTTAAGTTTATTAGCAGATCATAGTTGATATTTAAGCAAAGATTCAAATACTTACTTGATAAATAATTTCCAATAAACCAATAGTATTTTTCATGTCATTACTCACAAGTGTCATTGCAACTTCCTTCCTTTTTATTAGTTATTTTATTTCTTTTATTCTTTTATTACTTTCTATCTTTTAATACTCCTTCTTTAATTCTCTCTTCTCCTTTTTACTCTTCTTTCTTCCTTATCTTCTCCTTCTTCTAAATGACTGGCCAATAATTGGGGGCCTTTTGGGAAAATGGCAACACCTTTCAACAAACGACACAACGCACAGACCACCTAGTGCAAAAATCCATATTTTTTGCCATGACTGTGTTTTGAGCTTTGGTTCAAAATTTAAGGTTTATAATATACTATATTATATATATTTTTAGGTGATTTATTGATCACTAGAGTAAGTAAACCTTTTCATCTATCAACTATATTATTAAATTTTTATTGCAATAACAGTGCTTTGACTATTTTTCTGAGTCACTGTGTCAGGATAAGATCAACTAAATGGACGTGAACTAGCTTGAAAAGTCTTTTTCTAGAAGATTTAAATGGTCCTATATGAATACTGTAGTATAAATCCAACAAATAGTAAAATATAATTCAGAATAAAGGTTTCAATAATATAGTTCTCACTATTCTTATATGTGGCTTACAATCTTTTTAGTTGGTAGAAAAATAGATTCAATAACTTCAGATACTATTCAAAAGTCTTATAAAAGTACTAATTGAGTTGTATTGTAATTTGTTTGGTTATATTGGATAAATTGAAGTGATAAAGAATGAAGAAAACAAGAACCAAAAACCTCCTCCTTTTATACACACTAAGTTCCCCAATAAATCCCTTGATGTACCATCCAATACAATGTTAATGATGCCTCAAACAACTAATAGACCTCTCCATCAACACCCCTAGTGACCCATGACATAATTAGACAAGCAACAACCACTAAAATTCTATTAATAATAAGGGAGATCCATAAAAATTAAAGAAAAGACAAAAAGAGAGTATAGGCCTGTAAAACAATGATATAAAAGACTAAAGGAGACTTTTTAAGGTTAATTATAGCTTAATAATAAGGGGAATCTACTGTAGAAATGGAGGGGCTAATACTGACATTATACTATGTGAAATTCTCCTTCAAAAATACCAAATATTGAATGAGAAACCACCCAAAAACTCAAAAAAGAGCGTGAGATGTGGGGTAACTACATGCAGTCCTTGGAAGGCGCTTGCACAGGTAAATCCTTGACTAAATTTAGGCGAATTTAAGTGTGGTGATGAAATGAGACGCCAAGAGTAAGGTTATTAATGAAATTAGTGCATATAAACAAGGTCAATGCATTATTAATTAAGCAAGGACACTAAATAAGCGCCTGTCGCCTATTTTAGTGTGTTTCCCCACAGTGGGCGTAGAATGTGGGGTAATTATAGTGTGAAAAAGCTAAATTTGCTAAAAATGAAGCTATTCACACGGGAAAAAAGCAGGCAGTATGTGGCCAGTACACAGAAGCCATTTCTGGCATAAAAAACACCAAATTTTAAAAGTGTTATTTTTATGCATTTAAATAGCCAAATCAATATTCCTCAATGAGCCCAATTGATCTGTTAAAGCGCATTTTTCATATTCTCAATTTTATAGTGCATATAGTCAACTTTTAAGTGAAATAAAGCGCATTTCTTGTTTTTTGCCTAAAACAATGAATATAACAGCTTTAAGTGTACTTAAAAATTATGTAGCCTTATAATTAAGGTTCTTAAGATTACCATAACATATTCCAACTTAATATTAAGTACATAAGGCCTATAAAAGGTGGATATATGTGTGTATATAAGGTGTTATAATGGCATTTTTTGTGTATTTATCATAATTTTACTTATGTATACTATTTGTGTACTCTTATTTATTGTTCCCATGTATAGTTCATGTGTTTAACATAACTTATAAGCACTTTTTACTCAGTCCTGGATACATGCAGGCTGACATTTGCCCACCCAAAAAAAACAATAAAAAAATGATAAGTTATACATTTTATTTATTTATTTGTAATTTTTAGGTATTCAGATTAACTCTGTAGCATTAAAGATTTTACTTTAAAGAAATAAAACATAACAAATTATTATGAGTACTGGTTTTAACCCCTCAGCTGGTTGAACAGAAATTTATTTCTGTTTAAATTTTTTAAGAAGGGTGGATAAATTAGAAATTTCTTTTTCAGGTATCCATATATCAAATTCATTTGATTTCCCTTCAAATCTTAGTAAATACTCAGTTCCTTTTTCTTTAATAAGGATTCTTTTCTTGAGTATTTTTTCAATCTCTGCTTTTTCCACAATTTCTTCAGGTTTATTTTTTAGGCCTTCCCCTTCTCTTTGGAAACAAGTCAGGATCATTTGCATGGTAAGGTTTCAATAATGAGATAGGGAAAACTGGATGTTTCCTATCATATGGAGCATATAATATGACTTCCACCGCATTATTACCAACCATTTTACTTACTACAAAAGGTCCTACAAAGGGATCCTTTAATTTAACATTACCTTGTAAGTTAAAATGTAGTGTTGATATTAGGACTTAATCTCCCTTTTTGAATTCAAATTCCTTATGAGATTTTTCCCACCTTTTCTTTTCATATTCAAATGCTTTTTGTATGCATTCTTCTGCATGCTTTCTACACATTTGTTGCATATGAATAAAGGATTTAGTACCAGGGTGTATATCCAACCTTGGTAATTTATTTAAATGATTTACTGGGGTATTTGGTACGTATCCCAGCCAGAGCTCAAATGGTTTCTTCTCTGTTACAGAATGAGTTGTGCTGTTATAAGCAAATTCCAGGCCAGGAATTAATGTTACCCAATCATGTGTGAATTTCTCATTGTCTTTGTATTCTAATCCAAAGGCGCAATATCTTCTGATCATGTCTTCTAGAGTTTGTATCATTCTTTCAGCCAGCCCATCAGTTTGTGGACAGTGTGCTGTGGATAATTTCAATTGAAAAACTGATACTTCCATCAAAGAAGTCCAGAACTCTGAAGTATATTTAGGGTCTCTGTCAGATATTATGGCTTTGGGGAACCCAGCAGTATTCATCATCTGAGTCCACCATAATAATGCCAAGTCTTTTGCAGATACCTCTTTATGGGTAGGGATAAATTTACACATTTTTGTTAATCTATCCACAATTACCCAGCAAGAATTGAAAATTTCTTTTCCTGCTAATGGCAAGCCAGTTACAAAATCCATGTTTATAATTTCCCATGGAGCTTTTGGCTGCTCTATTTGTTTTAACAACCCAGCTCTCTTACCAGTTAATCTTTTAGATTTCTGACAAGAGTCACATGTTTCAATGTATTTTTGTACATCTTCTTTCATGTTTATCCACCAGGCTGTATTTTTAACTCTGGTTAATGTTTTGTTAAAGTCAAAATGACCAGCTAAGATGTCATCATGACAAGTACTCAACATTAATTCTTTCATAGAAGGTGGTATTATTATAACATTACTTAACTTTTTCTGTAATATATATATCCATCTTCAATTGATAGTTTACCTTTTTCCAATGCATTTTTATACTTTGGAGGCAAGGTTTTTGTCCGGCTAGATATCCCTAGGACTGAGTATTTCTTATGCTTAAAATAAGATAAACTTAAGTAAATTAAGCTTATATCTTAAAAATAAGGTTAAAATAATAAGATATATTATTATATTATATATATATAATTATTATTCTATTATACAGATTATAGTAGTTTAAATAGCTTATCCATAGCCTAATAATACTTATTAAGGTGTTAATGGAGTCATAATATACTTATCTTAAGTGATATGAAGTAATTATTGACATACATAAGCTTATATGTATACATAAATCTCATATTCAGTGAAATATGCAGTATATTATGTATATTTAGGTATATAAGTGGGTTTTAGCCCCTTAATAGCCTATGACCTTTGTTTTTCTGCTTATTTTAGGTCATATGGACGAAATAAGTGGACTCACAACGCCTACAGATGCATAGACACCTATATCAGGCGCATACACCCAGTTTGAACAACTTAAATTACTTCCTTGGATGGTTATTCACGGATTTATGGGTTGGAAGGACATTTCTGGGTTGATGTGGATGCTTGGGGATGTTATTGGGGGCTTGGACATTTTATTTGTTTCCTTTATATGCTTTTGGTTTCATTAAATCTCTTTTTGATTGTTTATTTTACCTGTTTCTTTATGGTATCCACTTTTATCTGGATTTTCTATTTGTGGTATAGATCTGTGGTATCATTAATAGTGATGGAGGGTCCTTACTGGAGGTCTGGGTGTTGAAACTGCTTGAAGTGGAAGCCATGGGGAGGTGATGGGCCCTCACAGTGCTGTAATTGCCGGGGATAGCAGTGACATCATCTGGATTGAAGGTCTGTGCACTCCAGTGGATTTGGGTATAAGTAAGGAGGGATTTTGACAGTTATTTATCATCATTCAACTACTACAATTCAAAAAAACACTACTATACAATTATTAGCATTCAGAAATATATTATAAAGCCATTATAAATTGATATTATCTTTATATAAGCTATAACTATATTTTATTTATCTATTTTCCACCACTAGCACGCATTTAAATCCAAGTATTGTGAGTTTTATTTGAGTAAAACTATTTTATTAGTCTTCCCCTGAGGTTTAATCACTAAATAATTTATCAATAAGTAGTAGGACCATAATTAAACACTATTATATCATACTTATATACTAGACTATACTGACAATTGGGGGTCTTTCCTTATATTTTACTTATTATTTAGTATAAGCCTTGGGACGTGATTTTTACTTTAGTACAGCTCAAAATAACCAAATATTTGGGTCTGCTGCATATTAGTGGGTCATCATAGCTCAGTGATTGCGGGAAAGAACCCTTAAAATAATTGTACTAATTTTTTATCATAAAAATTAGGTATTTACAGTAGTAACTGTACCCAATATAAACCCAATTTCACTTGGTATTTGGAGACCAATATAACACCCAATTAAATTGGTATTTGGTTAAAGCTTGGTAAGCTACTTATTCACCCTTATAGAGGTCTAGTTGAACTTATTATTATATTTTTAACAGATTTTTTCAAATTTTCTTATAATTTATTTAAATAAATAAAGATATAAATACAGGGTAAGCTCCATTGCTTTTTTATTAGTAATATCATTGCAAATATCTTTTGTCTACTAATTCCATAGAGTTTTTCCTTTTTGTAGACGTAAAATATTGTCATTCTTAACAATATGAGTGCTCCCCAGGACAGTGTAAGTGAAAAGCCTGCTTATAATACCAGGTCTAAAGCTAACAAAAACTTTCCAGGACATCACCATGGAGGGTCAACAATACCCCCAAGCAGAAAGCATGAGTTTAGAGGAAAAGGACGCCCTCTTAAAAAAGATAACTATAAAAAAGAAGTCTCCTCCTCTTTAGGATCAACTGTCCCACCTGGACAAACAGGTTCTGAAGTTGGAAGAATCCAAATCACTCATGTTCAAAGAGGTAGAGCAATTGCAAAACAATTGCAAGGTAGGGTTTCAGCAGATGAATCAGGCATTGGCAGAGTTAAAGGGAGGCCAGCCCAGTCAGCCAAATCAGCAAACCCCTACCCAAGGCGGGTCAACTCACTCCCAGGAGAAAATCCTGGTAGACAAATGGAAATGGGACTGGTTTCATCAACAGTGGACCAGCCACAGTTGCAACAGGGATCCACCACCTCATCTGACTTCCTCAGCTCACCCTTACAAAGGAAAAAAGCGCCAAAAATCAGGACTGGCATCTATCCCATGGTAAGTAGATTACCCTCTCAGATTGAACATAATACTGATAATTACAATATAGGTAATTCTATTGATGTTAAATCTGTGCAAAAAATAGAGGAGGATTTAAGAAATTAAGGTTTTAGAGTAGATACACCTGACTTGTCTTTTGTCCACAATAACAGTACTATTTATAATGATAATAAAGTTAACCCTCAGTTGCAACCACCTACTAGTGAGATGAGAAGTTCACAGAAGAGTGAGAGAATTGAAAAGGAAGACATGAAATATTTTAACAATAATCCAACTATCCATAGAATTGTTTCAGCATTGTGGAATAGAATGACTGATTGTGAGGAACAGAAAGTTAAGCTCACTAGTGATACAATTTCATCCTTGACATTAAATATTTCTCAATTAGCAACACGTAACAAAGAATTTGAGAAATAACATTTGTCTCTAACTCTTAAATATGATTCATTGAGTAATAAATATAATGAACTTTCAAACAAATTCTGTGAGTTAGAAAAATTATATGAAACACATTTATTGAAAACTGAATCAAGAACAAAGTTATCTTTTGCCCAGACAAATCAAAGTGTCCCTGAGTTGTTACAAAGATTAACTAAAGTTGAGATTGAAACTGCCAATTTACTAATGAACCAGGATAATCATAAGTATAATCAATATAATAATAATCCTTTCATTGGCAAAAGTGAATCTCATTCCTTCCCTATACTACCACAATTAAAACCATCTGGTGGTAGTGTCAAATCTGAAAATGTAAGTCAAAAATCCGTACAGGAGGAAATACAAGACCATTTATCAAAAGTGAATGAGTTGTTGAATTTACCTAAGATTAGTGAGATAAAATTCAATCAGAAAAACTGGCCTAAGATAGATCAGTACCCAACTTATGAATGGGATGCCAGCTCTGATTGGCAACATTTTATTCAAAGAATTGACAACTTGAAATTCTCATATAAGTTACCAGATGAAGAAATAACATCAAAATTAATCTCTTTATTTTAGGATGTTGCTTTATTATGGTTTGAAGCTGTCTTGATTGAGGGTAAAGATTATTATTGGGCTGAATGGAAACAACTTATTGAAAAACAATTTGGAGGTTCTAAATTCAGGCTTACTCAGCAGAGACTTTATGAGAAGACTAGGTATAATCCGTTGAATGGTGACAAACCTATGGTATTTTTAATGAATTCAAATAAAATATTAAAAGCCATTGAGCCTCATATGGATTTTAACTTATGGAAAGATAAGATAATATATAAATTACCTATATCGGTCAGAGACATTGTTGTAGCTAGAACATTAAATGTTACTGAATATTCTGATTTTATTAATATTTTCAATGAAATATTATTAAACCATACGTATGAATCAAGGTATTCCACTTATAAACAAAATGTTGAACCTGTAAAAATTCAGAATTCAAAAACACTTCAGGAGAAGCAGAAAAAACCCACTGCACCTGTAGTACCTAAAAAGTATGAAACAAATACTTGTTATAAGTGTAACAAACCTTGGGTAAAAGGTCACAAATGTGAGAAAAACATAAATATTGTTGAAAATCAACGTGAATCTGAAACTGAAACTGAAAAAAGTAAAGAATCAAGTGATTATGACAGCAATATCTCATATAGTGATGAAAATGAAGTCTGTATGTTGGAAGATGATTTGTCCATCTTTGAAAATCCAATATTAAATATGGACTCAAATGAATCTTTAATGAATTTTGAGGATGCTGAAATCATTAAGGATATACAAGCTGATAATATTAGAATGACACCTATCACAGTTCCAGATATCATTTCTGGTGAAAATTTTAATATAGTACTGGACACAGGAGCTGCTGGTTCTGTTGTTTCCACTAATACATTACAGAAAATTGATAGTGAATATAAGTCTAAGCTTGAACCACTTCAAAGTAAAAATTGGAGAGGTTTTGGATCAGTGCTACACCCCATTGGTTAATACAAAGCTGCTGTTTTCTTTAAACATCAACATGTTTATGTAATGGTAACTTGTGACTTTGTAGTAATGGATAATAATAACTGTAGTAACTGTTTTATCATTGGAAATGATATTCTGACTAAATTTGGTTTAAAATTAGACCCTGCTAATAACAATTTTACAATTGGAATGAATGGTAAAAGGAAATTTAAAATAAATTCTTTTAACACAGTCTTACACATTGAGTCAGTAACAAATTCCCCGTGTAGAGGAAGAGAATCCAATGAGATGGAACTTCTGGAAAAAGAAATTTCAAAAGCATCATTTGGCACTCAGATAAGTAAAGCTGAGAAAAATAATATTTTGGAATTAATTAAAGCATTTCCAATGGCTTTTGCACATGGTACAAATGAACTTGGCCTTGTAAAAAATCATGAAATGAAGATTAGTTTAACCTGGGATATGGATAATATTCCTGCTAGTCTTAAAAAGAAACCATACCCTGCTTCACCAATGAAGAGGAAAGACGTAGAGGATAACATTAAGATGTTATTGAATATGAACATTCTTGAGAAGGTTGAAACTACACCAAAATATTGTGTAATATCACCAGTGCTAATTTCTTATAAACAAGATAAAGCAAGACTGTGCAGTGATTATAGAGCATTAAATACATTTACAGTAGATGATATTTATCCCTTGCCAAGGATTGCCTCTATACATGCTACCCTTAAAGGTGCTAAATATATAAGTTGCCTAGATGGAAATAAAGGGTACCACCAAATTCCTGTTGAAAAGAATTCACAGAACTTTTTGTTGATAACAACACACATGGGAATTTATAAGTATGTCAGAATGCCATTTGGACCAAAAAATGCTCCATCAGTATTTCAGAAGTTAATGGATAAAACATTCCATAATGAAATGATTGAGGGATGGTTAATGGTATAAATTGATGACATAATAGTGTTCTCTAAAACTTATGATGAACACTTAATACATTTAAGGAAATTATTTCAAAAAATGGATGAAATAAAAATGACCCTTGCATTGAAAAAATGTAAATTTGGGTTTGAATCTTTAAACGTTGTGGTAGCCTAAAGTTTAGTACGGCACCTAAATATGTAAATGGAGTTATTACGGCGTGCAAGATTGGCGTTATTATTTTTTATAAAAGGGTTTTATTTAATTTATTTGAGTTTTAAATATGAAGAAATTGGTCACGAGCGAATGCCTACACGAAAACAATCTATTTTACGGAGAAAACTTATTTTTACGGTCTGAAAAATTTATAAGTATTAAGTCGAGTCACTCAAGAACCTTGGGAAATTTTCCCAGAATTTTTACTATTTTTCTTATATTTTTAAATGAATTTTAAAGTTTTATAGAAATATTTACGTTTTCAAAAATTACTTAACTTTGATGAATTTTCACGGGGTAATTAGAGCTGCGCAGACTACGAAAATTAGTTTGGTATGTAAAGGGGAAGTAGCTCTATTATGTGTAATTTTTCTAGATTTTTTATTATAGTTTTAAGGTTCTAAATTGAGTCCGGAAGTCCGGACGGACTCCGTTTCGACTCCGTACGGACTCCGCTTTGACTCCGTACGGACTCCATTCCGGCTCCGTACGGACTCTGTACGGGCTCCAGATTGACTCTGGAAGAGCTCTGGAGGGAAAAACTTAGGCACGTGACTAGGAATACTTAAGCGCTTCTCAAACTCGAAATTGAGAGGGGGGGACACATCATACAGCTTAATCATTAACCACCACGGTCTCATTTTTTTATTACTCAACAAATTTAAATAAATTTGTAATACCCTTATAACTTTATATTTTTATATTTAACATTTTAGAAATACTATTCAACAGTTTAAATAACACTTCATACAGGGTATCTTTAGAAAGGTCTTCGTCACTGGGACTTGATTATTGCTGTCTCATAAAAATTAAAAAAATATTATAAAAACATAAAAGTCAATCTTTTCAGATCTTTCACTGGTACACCTTAATTGTTGTTATCAGTATTTCTTTTATCAACAGCCACTTTATTTAAATCTCAATAAGCGTTAAATATTTTAGAGTTTCATTATTTTTATCAATCAGATCTAAGTAGATTGGTTAGCTTAGTGATTTAGAACACCTACTTTGTTATTTTTATTGGAAGGACGGGGTTTTCAGCTAAATCCACATATCTCCTCCGGATTCTGCTTACAGCAAGGCGACTGTAAGAGTTTACCTTACCATAGTTGGCGCCCAACGTGGGGTTCGATTTCTCTAGCTTTCTTTAAATACTTACTTGGATCAAGAACGTTCTTAGCCTGCAAGAGGCTTATTTTCTGGAACTCTAATTGGATTTTTGTTATTGGCCTGCAAGAGGCTTGTTATTTTATCGATTGTTAACGCTTTTCATTACTTATTGGGATGTCTTCTTCTGCTGTTGCTTCTGGATCTTCTAACCCTCTTACTCCCTCAGTTAGAATTGTTTCTTGGGATGGCCCAAAGTTTGATGGGGAGGAGGTTAAATGGTTCATTAGCAGGTATGAAGCTGCTGCTGCTGTTGATGGTGCTTCCCATGTGGATATGGTGAAGCAAGTTAGATTTTTTATTGCCGATAGGGAGGTGGAAAAAGAGGTTATTGCTATGCAGGCATTCAAGGACAAGGATTGGGTTAAGCTTTCTAAAGCTATGGTTGATAGATGGGGTGTTAGGTTTACTATGATGGACCTCAATAAAATTGTTGGAGACTGGCAAGCAAAAGGTGGTGTTTCTTCTATGGCTGACTTCAAAAAGCTCTGTGTTCAGTTTGATGAAGTGGTGGAATATCTCATACTGGTGGACGAGTTAGTGCATGAGAACCAAGCAAAAGATTTGTTTTGGTCAGCATGCAGCAGGGATATTCGAATGGACGTCTTGAAGGATCTTTCAAGAAAAGATTTGATGAAGGAACTGCCTAATGGTGAGCAGAAACTGCCGGCTCTGGAGGTTATCAAAGAGAACATTCAGGCCCATCTCAAGTTATTGGCGTTGGACAAATATCAAGAGTCTTGCACTCAATATGTTAGCAAGGTTAGCGAAGTTTTGGCCGAAAACAACGATATCATGGTCAAAGCCCAGGAGGCCAAGAAGGCTCAAATGGGATTACCTGCTGCTAAAGTTGAGGGCAATGTAGATAATAAGATGGTCGATCACTTGGCCGATTTAACAAAACAATTAAAAATATTTGTTCAAGAGACTCAGAAGGCCAACAAGGCCCCAATTGCTTCTTCGTCGACGTCGACTTCTTATCAGTCTAGAGGTTATGAACGTCGAAATTATAATGGCAATAACAACGGTAACCGCTTCCCAGGCAATGGGAGAAATGGTGGGAATGGTGGTAGTAATTATAGAGGTGGCTATGATGAGCCAAAGGTGTGCTCCTATTGTAATAGGAGGGGTCACAGAGCAACAGTTTGTTTTGCTCTTGATAAGGATATGGATGCTGGGCGAGTTTTATTTGATGGTAAAGTTTATAAATTTCCTGATGGTTCGTTCATCAAGCCCAGTGATGGACAGTCTCCTTCTGATTTGGTCAGAAGAAGTTTAACGGCTGAAAGGAGAGCCAGATTTGAAGAGGTGACGGATGAAGATGTTAATGCCAAGAGTGGCAAAAATGGTAACGGTAATGGTGGTAAAGCTGACAAGGGCAAGGAGAAAGAGGTCAGTAAAGCCACATTTTCTACTTCTTTTGGTGGTTTAGAGCTGGCGACGGTTGCCCAGGTGGAGGGTAGCTGTATGGCTGGCGAATACGATGTTAATGCTGCTAGAAGAGCAGCCGCTACTAAGGCGAAAAGTAGCATTCAGAGCCAATTGAGGGCTAATCCTGGCAAGGCCAATAACAAAGTGAACCCTTACTCTAAGGACAAGAATTCTAGTGCTCAAACTGCCGCCAACAAATTGAACCCTTACTCTAAGGACGAATTATATAAAATGCAGAAGGGGATTGCTGATATGGGGCCCCCTAGTTATGGCAAGTTTGATTTAAATGGTGAGCCTATGCCAGAGGATGATTCGGATTCTGAGGAGGACGTACCGTTGGCGTCTCTACCCAGACCAAGTTTTAGCGGTCCCATCCCAATGGAGGGTGTAAGAAGGACTAGCGATGGATCAGGATTAGTGCAAGAAGCTGGTGACGGAGTTAGGGTTATAGAAAGTGAAGATGTTATAATGGGGGGTGAAGATGGCTCGGTTGGACCTCAAGAGGTACCCAGGGCCAAGGTTGTTAAATCAAAGGTCCAGTATGAGCGGCCAGTAGTTTCTGGTCAAGCTAATGCGATGGACGCAGTTTTGAATAGGGTGAATCAACTGCAGATTCCCTTATCTTTGGGGGAGTTATTTACGATTAGTCCGGCGCTTGCTGAAAAGCAAAAGAAGCATTTGACGAGGCGTCGGGTTTCCACTGGAGAGGTGGAATATATTTGTGAAAATGCTGAAAAGTTTGGGGAAGATGTAGATACACATTTTTCCGCTCCCCTGGGTTACCTGGTGGTAACTCTTAATGGTAAAGAAGTAAAGGCTTTGGTCGATTCAGGGTCTCAAATTAATTTAATTTCATTGGAGCAAGCGACGCGTATAGGCTTGCCAATTAAAAGTGGAACTGGGGGAAACCTCAGAGGTATTGGAGGGCATGCAACAGAGCTGATGGGTACAGCTGAGCATGTCAGGTTAGGCATTGGTGGATCTGTTGGTAAGGTTCACTTTTATGTGGCCAGAGGAGCAGTCAAAACTGTTCTTGGTGGTCCTTTTTTGATGGATTTTGAGGCCAAGATAGGGTATCAAGCTGGCATGGGGATTAGTTTGGAGATCACTGGTGAAGATATGCGGAGGTTACATATGCGGTTAGCGCCTCCTGGAGATGAAGGTTGGGAAACACGGCCAGGGATTACTACTCTGTGCCAGTGTTGTGTTTGCACCAAGAAGCGGCATACAAAACGGACGGCTTCTGGTGAATTATGTTTGTTGGAAAGGGATGGAAGCCCTCATTTTTTGGGGTAGCAGGGGCTGATCGCTCAAATGTTGTAATCTCTCCTCAGGATGAGATCCCGGATTGCAATAGGTCAGCTCACTTGGAGATAATTCAAGTGGATTCTCAATTATTTTCTGTTAATATTACTTTGGAGTGCAAATACGTTTTGGACTTTTCTATATGCTTATTGGATTTACCTGGTTTTTCTATTAAATTTAAAAACGGTGAAAAAGGCAAAATGGGCCAAATTAGGTTGGATAAAAATTGGAAGGGTATGTTTTATGACCTCCAGCAAGAGGTTAAACTGCAATTATCACCTTCTATTTTAGGCCTCCAGCAAGAGGTTAAACTGCAATTATCTCCTTCTATTTTGGACCTCCAGCAAGAGGGTAAACTGCAAATATCACATCAAAATCCGATTAAAAATCTTGGTATAATTAAAACACAAAAAAATAATTTTTGTGAAAATTCAATTCCGGATCTCCACCAAGAGGATAAACTGGAAAATAGTTTTTATGTTAATAAAGGTGTTGGAAAAGGTGTAGATAAATTCGGCAGAGAGGAGGTAGAAGAAGATGTGGTGTATGTAGAGGAAGATGGATTGGTAGTGTGGGATAGTAGTAAATTAAGGAATGGTGTATATGTTGGAGAATTAGAGAATTTAAATAAAAAGGTGGATAAAGAGAAAGAGGTATTTTCAAATACGGTTTTCGAAGGATCCAAAGGTTCAGAAGAAAAACGTCAACATAGCTCGATTAAAGATTTATTTAGGGGTCAACGATTATTGGCTCATTCATGTGCAGGTGATATTGGTGATAGAGAAGTCCCTATTGATGTTATATTAATCGATTTTCAAGATGAAGTCTGGGGTCAGACTGGTTTTTATTTTTTGTTAGTCAAATATTTGTTGACTTTAGAGAGGCCAGAAGATTGTGAAGACGATGAATGGGTGGCTATCAAGAGGAAGTCATCTACGTTTTACCTATCTGGTCGACGTTTAATGAGGAGGAGGTATCCAAATCCTCAAGTAGTTATAACTCAACAGAAGGGGCAAGAATTAGTTTTGAAATCACTGCATGAAGATCTCGGGCATAGAGGCGTTGGAGAAACATTTAGAAGAATTTCTGATAGATTTTGGTGGCCTGGCATGAAGATGGCTGTTAAACAGTGGGTTCAGTCATGCGAAGAATGTCAAAGACGAAGTTATTTAAGGCCAAAAGAACCTGGACGCGCGACCGGTGAATATATGCTCTTTGGAAGAGTTAGTTTAGATGCCGTTCATATAAAAGAGGGACGGTATAAATATTTAATTGTGGCCAGAGATGATTTATCTGGTTGGGTAGAGGCAGCGCCTCTTATTAATTTAACTGCCAAAAATGTGGCAGAATTTTTTTTGAATAATTGGGTATATAGGTATGGGGTGATGAAGTTGGTAACGGTAGATGGAGGTCCTGAATTTGGGACAGAGTTTAAAGAGGCCGTATTGAAAGTTGGATCAAAGGTTAGGGTAGCAACCCCATATTATCCTGAAGCTGAAGGCATGGTTGAAAGAGGGCATCAAGTTATTAAGGATGCTTTAGTTAAAATGTGTGGGACAAGTGCTGAAAAGTGGAGGCACTATTTACCTTTAGTTTTATTTGCTGATCGAATCACTGCCAAAAGGACGACCGGATTTTCACCTTATGAACTTGTTTTTGGACAGAAAGCAGTTTTACCGGTTGATTTAGAAGCTGAATCATATCTTGGAGTTGACTGGGACACGGTCAAAACTACTGAAGAATTATTGTGTGCAAGAATGATGCAGCTAGAAAAGAAAGAAGAATATTTAGAAAAGGCATATTCGCGGATGATGAAGATCAGAAATCAATCAGTCAGATATTGGGATGAGCGGTTGGCACATCGATTAAGGAAACCTTTGAACCCAGGTGATATGGTCCTGGTGTATAATAGGAGTTTGGAAAGTCAGTGGGGAAAAATGTTTGCAGATAGGTGGAATGGACCGTATAAAATCAAGGAGCAAGTTTCCGGCGGTTCATATGTGCTAGAAGAGTTGGATGGAGTAGTATTAAAGAAGAGGGTAGCGGCCGATCAAGTGAAACGGTTCTATCCTAGAGGCACCAGGAGTGCCGAAGTCTTCCTCCGCAATGAGGATAAACTATGAAATTTCTTAATTTTTATGGATTCCTCCGCAATGAGGATAAACTATGAAACTTCTTAAATTTACGGATTCCTCCGCAATGAGGATAAACTATGATATTGATGAAATTTTACGGATTCCTCCGCAATGAGGATAAACTATGATATTGATGAAATTTTACAGATTCCTCTGCAATGAGGATAAACTATGATATTGATGAAATTTTACGGATTCCTCCGCAATGAGGATAAACTATGAAATTTCTTAAATTTTATCAACTCCGAAATGAGGATAAACTACAATTTTAATGACTTTTATTAAATTTATACCTCCGCAACGAGTTTAAACTATCTTCTTATTTTTATCAAAAATACTTTACTATCGTTACACTGCATATGGGCGATGAAACTGTGATGAAACTTAACGAAATTTAAAAAGACCTTCTTTGAAATTTTCAAAAATTAAAAATTCTTAAAATATGGGTGAAGATAGTGTTGGAAAAATTTTAAAATTTATTGGAAGAAGTGTTCACAGGGGAACCTTCTTAATTTAATATTGGCAAGTGTGGGGGTAATTGATGGGCTGGCTGCTCTATACACAATTACCCCATAATGTTCGTTTCCAAAATTTTCCCTGTTTCTAGTTGAATCCTGGCTTTGTCTTTTAATTTTAGGAAGTCCACTAAGACTATAAACTGGAACGAATCAAGAGACACCGCTCTCAACGCCGGATTCAAGATTCTTTTTATTTTATTTTGTTTTTGATTTTTTATATGTTAGATTGTGATTTCTTTTCTTTAATATATATTATGAATTATTGTAAAGGTGATGCTCACTGGTGGTCTCTAATCATTTTTATAAATTGGAGGGAGCCCACCCAGTGATCATCATTATAAAAATTATCTTCTAAAAACTTTCATTTATTTTCTTTTCTTTTCAATTTCTCAAAATTGTGTAACCACATCAAGTTGCACTTGGATGTGGGTATGATGTCAAGGGTACGGCTCATCAAATGGCCGGGGGGCATCTTTTAAAATTTTATTTTAAAAAATTTTTTTTAGTACTTTTTTTATCTTTCTTTTAACTTTCATTTATCTTTCTTTAAAATTAAATTTTAACTTTTATTTCAAAACTATCTTTTCTAAAATCTTTTATTTTAAATTTAAAAAAAATAAAATAAAGTCAAAAAAAAAAAATAAAATAATATAAAATAAAAATAAAAATAAAATAAATAAAAAATAAAAAAAATAATAATAATAATAAAAAAAAAAAAAAAAAAAAAAAAATTAAAATTTATTAATTAAATCAAAATCATTATTATATTTCTTAGTTTCATTTTTTTTTAGTTTTCATTCTTTTTTAGTTTATTCATATAGTTTAGAAAGGAAACAGGGTCTAGGGGAACTTAATACCTATGGGATTTTACTTCAAGACAACTGTTAGTTCTCCAAGACTTTAAACTGGCTACCGTTCAAGACGTTCTTTAAGGTTTTTTTATACGTATTTTGGATCTTTTAGTCCTCCAAGACTTTAAACTGGCTACTGTTCAAGACGTTCTTTAAGGTTTTTTTTTTATACGTATTTTGGATCTGTTAGTCCTCCAAGACTTTAAACTGGCTACTGTTCAAGACTTTCCTTAAGGTTTTATACATATTTTGGATCTGTTAGTCCTCCAAGACTTTAAACTGGCTAATTTTCAAGACTGTCATTAAATATTTTATATTGGAGCTGTTAGTCCTTCAAGACTTTAAACTGAATTTCAAGGATGTTCAAGATTTATGGATATTTTTGGAGACGGATTTTTTTTTATAAATCAAATGTTAGGTCCACCAAGACCTTAAACTGGACTATTATCAAGCTGTTGGGTCCACCATGACCTTAAACTGGATTTCTTATCGATTAAATGTTTGGTCCACCATGACTTTAAACTGGTAGTTCATTCATTGTTTAGTCCACTATGACTTTAAACTGGAAAATTAATATCTGCAGGTTAATTCAACATTCATTGGTCCACTATGGCCTTATACTGGATTACTTGTCGATCAAATGTTTGGTCCACTATGACATTAAACTGGATTATCAAATTTATTCAATCTTTGGTCAAGCCTAGGCCTTACTTAGGAATATATCAAGATATTTATGCACTTAAACGATCTTTGGTCCACCAAGACCATAAACTGGCAATCGATTATATGTTTGGTCTACCAAGACTTTAAACTGGAATGTCAATCTTGTTTGGATAACTCAATTCAATCTTTTAATTTATCACTGTCCACTAAGACTCTAAACTGGTTATTCAATTATTTCTGGAATTGGGTGCTGATAGCTTTAGGAGGTTAAAACTTTAGGTGGTGATGATGCTAAAGAAAGCATAATGGTTAATTAGGTGAAATTTGTGGCGCTTTAACATGGTCTAAAGTTAAAATTATTATTGGAAGCCTGGCAAAAGTATTTTATGGGTTTGCTGTATAGCAAAGTTTGAAAATTGTGATGAAGGAATCAGAAGTTAGGATGGTAGTTGGATTTTAGGGAATGATTTTTTTAGTGCCTCATAGTTAGGCCATTTTTTTTGGTGTGAAGCTTGGAGGACCTTATGGCGAGATTGGAATCATAGAATTCGGCTCAGTGGGGGGCCCTATGAGGTTGGAATCAGGAGTATTCGGCTCATAGGAAGATCCACTCTCTCAATGCTGTGACAAGAAGGAAGACTGGTATATGGGAGTCTGAAGGGATTCAAACCTTGCTCTCAGTAGTGGAATCATCACAAGATTTATATTATTTTATTTTATGTTATATCAAGCCAGAGAAGAAAGAAAACATCATTTATGTTGAAAGTTTAAGAAGACCAAGCAAAAACAAAATTTTATCAAGTTATACTGTTAGAAAAGATAATATCTTTGAAATTGTTCAACATCATTATCAAAGCTTTGCATTAAAATTCTTCTTTTCATGAGGTCTTCATGGTTATTAGCTGGAGTTTCTTGAAAATAGGCCAGCATTTTTCGTTTCAACTCATTAGTAAAGTCAAGAAAAAGATAGCGATGAAAATTTGGGTAATGATTGATATAGTCCGTCTTCACTCTACCAACATCATCAGTGTTGGTTATTTCGACAGCTAAAAGTTCAAATATGTTATTAAGTCATAGGTTTAGTCAATTTTGATTAAAAGTTTTTTTTAGTAAGATAAATAGGGTCTTACATTTAGAGTCAGGAAACATAGTCTCAGCAAAGTTAGTTGGGGGTACTGGCGTTATAGGATTAGGATCTTGTGAAGGCAAAATTAGGCCGGGATCCGTTGATGAAGATTGAACTTTTGAAGCTGTTTTTGATCTTATTCGTTTTAAGAAGACAGGAATTTTGGATCGCTTTTTAGAAGTTGAGGGATCAGGGAGAGCTGCTGGTCCTAAATATACGTTTGTTTTAGAAGGAACTATTGGCCGGTTGCATTTGACTTTTTTCACACGGCATAAGTCGCAAGCTGTTCTGCCAGGAAGATTAGGGTTGGACATTAAACAAGGTACCTGGTATCGAGTGCAGAGTTCACATGGAGCGACAAGTTCTTTGGATGACATATTGATGAAGATGAATTTTTTAGTTGATTAAAGAAGATGGTGGTTGAAGGTTAAAGATGAATATTGTGTTCAACCACTTATGCAAAGTTTTAAGAATGGGGACATTCTCAATTGGAGGGAGGATGTGGTAGCCTAAAGTTTAGTACGGCACCTAAATATGTAAATGGAGTTATTACGGCGTGCAAGATTGGCGTTATTATTTTTTATAAAAGGGTTTTATTTAATTTATTTGAGTTTTAAATATGAAGAAATTGGTCACGAGCGAATGCCTACACGAAAACAATCTATTTTACGGAGAAAACTTATTTTTACGGTCTGAAAAATTTATAAGTATTAAGTCGAGTCACTCAAGAACCTTGGGAAATTTTCCCAGAATTTTTACTATTTTTCTTATATTTTTAAATGAATTTTAAAGTTTTATAGAAATATTTACGTTTTCAAAAATTACTTAACTTTGATGAATTTTCACGGGGTAATTAGAGCTGCGCAGACTACGAAAATTAGTTTGGTATGTAAAGGGGAAGTAGCTCTATTATGTGTAATTTTTCTAGATTTTTTATTATAGTTTTAAGGTTCTAAATTGAGTCCGGAAGTCCGGACGGACTCCGTTTCGACTCCGTACGGACTCCGCTTTGACTCCGTACGGACTCCATTCCGGCTCCGTACGGACTCCGTACGGGCTCCAGATTGACTCTGGAAGAGCTCTGGAGGGAAAAACTTAGGCACGTGACTAGGAATACTTAAGCGCTTCTCAAACTCGAAATTGAGAGGGGGGGACACATCATACAGCTTAATCATTAACCACCACGGTCTCATTTTTTTATTACTCAACAAATTTAAATAAATTTGTAATACCCTTATAACTTTATATTTTTATATTTAACATTTTAGAAATACTATTCAACAGTTTAAATAACACTTCATACAGGGTATCTTTAGAAAGGTCTTCGTCACTGGGACTTGATTATTGCTGTCTCATAAAAATTAAAAAAATATTATAAAAACATAAAAGTCAATCTTTTCAGATCTTTCACTGGTACACCTTAATTGTTGTTATCAGTATTTCTTTTATCAACAGCCACTTTATTTAAATCTCAATAAGCGTTAAATATTTTAGAGTTTCATTATTTTTATCAATCAGATCTAAGTAGATTGGTTAGCTTAGTGATTTAGAACACCTACTTTGTTATTTTTATTGGAAGGACGGGGTTTTCAGCTAAATCCACATATCTCCTCCGGATTCTGCTTACAGCAAGGCGACTGTAAGAGTTTACCTTACCATAACGTGCTTGGTCATATTGTATCTGGCTTACAAATATGTGTAGACCAAAATAAAGTGGCTGCAATAAAGAATATTGGCATTCCTCAAAATGTAAAGGATGTACAATCTTTTCTTGGAATGTGTGGTTATTATAGACAATATATAAAAAACTACCAATTAATTGCTGCACCATTGACCACACTGATAAAGAAATCAGAAGCTTTTATTTGGAATAATGAAAGAAAGCAGGCTTTTGATAAGTTGAAAGAATGTTTAATGACAGCTCCTATCTTGGGATTACCAGATTTACAATTGCCTTTTGTATTATATACAGATGCAAGTTTTATTGGTCTGGGTGCTGCTTTGCATCAAAAATAACTTATTGAAGGAACAATGTCAGAAGTAGTAATCTGCTATATTTCACGTACTCTGAGAAGTAGTGAATTGAAATATGGTGCTACTCAACTTGAATGTTTGGCAGTAGTATGGGCTCTTGAGAAGCTACATTATTACCTTGAAGACCAAAAATTTGAGTTAATAACTGACTGTAGTTCAGTTAATTCACTCTTAAACATGAAAACTCCTAATAGACACATGTTTAGATGGCAATTAGCTGTACAAGAATACAGAGGACGGATGACTATTACACATAGAGCAGGAACCTTGCATTCTAATGTAGATCTGTTATCTAGAGTACCTCTGCCTAATAATGATGATAATCCTTCTTATGTTCCTGAGTCAGAGATTATTAACATTTATGGCATTTATATTGTAGATCTTGAGGATTAATTTATGCAATCAATTCTTGATAATTATAATTCAGATCCTGACTTGAGTAAACTCACTACAATATTAAATGATCCATCTAATGCTTCAATGAATTTTTTAATAAAAACATTACCAAATAGGTATAAAGAGGCATTAGAAAAAGGAAAATTTTCCATTGAGGATGGTTTTATATATTACAGGAAAAAATTAAGTAATGTAATTGTGATTCCCACTTCAATGAAGGAGTTAATGTTAAGTATATGTCATGATGATATATTAGCAGGTCATTTTGACTACCATAAAACATTAACCAGAGTAAAAAACACAGATTGGTGGATTAACATGTCTGAGGATGTTCAGAAATATGTTGAAACATGTGATTCTTGTCAAAAATCTAAAAGATTAACAGGAAAAAGAGCTGGTTTGTTACAACAAATTGAGAAACCAAAAGCTCCATGGGAAATCATTAACATGGACTTTGTAACAGGTTTGCCGATAGCAGGGCATAAGAGTTATAACTCCTGCTGGGTAATTGTAGATAGATTTACAAAGATGTGTAAATTTATTCCTACCCACAAAGAGGTTTCTGCAAAGACTTAGCTTTTTTATGATGGACACAAATGTTAAATACAGCAGGTTTCCCCAAAGCAATAGTTTCTGACAGAGATCCTAAATTTACTTCTGAGTTCTGGAAATCACTTATGGATGTTTCAGGGTGTCAATTAAAACTTTCTACAGCACACCATCCACAAATTAATGGGCTAGCAAAAAGAATGATACAAACTTTAGAAGATATGATAAGAAGATACTGTGATTTTGGTTTTAATTTTAAAGACAATGACAAATTCACGCATGATTGGGTAACCCTTATCCCAGGTTTAGAATTTGCATATAATAGTACAGTACATTCTGTCACTGGCAAAAAGCCATTTGAGTTATGGTTGGGTTATGTACCTAATACCCCTGCTAAAACTCTTAATAAGTTACCTAGATTGGATATTCATCCAGGTACTAAATCTTTTCTTCAGATGCAGGAATTATGCAGAAAACATGCTCAAGAATGTATAAATAAGGCGTTTGAGTATGAAAAGAAAAGATGGGATAAAGCCCATAAAGAACAAATGTTAAAAGAGGGTGATGAAGTCCTTATTTCAACACTAAATTTCAATTTAAATGGTAATGTTAAATTGAAGGATCCATTCATTGGACCATTTGTAGTTAAAAAGATGGTTGGTAATAATGCTGTTGAGGTTATTCTATATGCACCATATGATAGAAAACATCCAGTATTTCCTATTTCTCTTATAAAACCATACCATTCTAATGATACTGCTCTATTTCCAAGAAGATCAGGAAGGCATAAACAGCAACCTGAAGAAATAGTTGAAAAGGCAGAAATTGAAAAGATACTTAAAAAGAGACACCTTACTAAAGAAAAGGGAGTTGAGTATCTAATAAGATTTAAAAATGAATCAAGCGAATATGACCAGTGGATTCCAGAAAATGAAATCTCTGATCTTAAAAATCTCTTGAAAAAATTTAAATCAAAATAATACTGTTTATTCAGTATATGTATTATAAAAAATATTTTTATTTTTCTATTTCACTCCTTAGTTTAAATTAAAATGTCTTAACATTTTTTTATTGTTTTTTTGGGGTGAGGGAGTGTCAGCCTAGATATCCCTAGGACTGAGTATTTCTTATGCTTAAAATAAGATAAACTTAAGTAAATTAAGCTTATATCTTAAAATAAGGTTAAAATAATAATATATATTATTATATTATATATATATATAATTATTATTCTATTATACAGATTATAGTAGTTTAAATAGCTTATCCATAGCCTAATAATACTTATTAAGGTGTTAATGGAGTCATAATATACTTATCTTAAGTGATATGAAGTAATTATTGACATACATAAGCTTATATGTATACATAAATCTCATATTCAGTGAAATATGCAGTATATTATGTATATTTAGGTATATAAGTGGGTTTTAGCCCCTTAATAGCCTATGACCTTTGTTTTTCTGCTTATTTTAGGTCATATGGACGAAATAAGTGGACTCACAACGCCTACAGATGCATAGACACCTATATCAGGCGCATACACCCAGTTTGGACAACTTAAATTACTTCCTTGGATGGTTATTCACAGATTTATGGGTTGGAAGGACATTTCTGGGTTGATGTGGATGCTTGGGGATGTTATTGGGGGCTTGGACATTTCATTTTTTTCCTTTATATGCTTTTGGTTTCATTAAATCTCTTTTTGATTGTTTATTTTACCTGTTTCTTTATGGTATCCACTTTTATCTGGATTTTCTATTTGTGGTATAGATCTGTGGTATCATTAATAGTGATGGAGGGTCCTTACTGGAGGTCTGGGTGTTGAAACTGCTTGAAGTGGAAGCCATGGGGAGGTGATGGGCCCTCACAGTGCTGTAATTGCCGGGGATAGCAGTGACATCATCTGGATTGAAGGTCTGTGCACTCCAGTGGATTTGGGTATAAGTAAGGAGGGATTTTGACGGTTATTTATCATCATTCAACTACTAAAATTAAAACAAACACTACTATACAATTATTAGCATTCAGAAATATATTATAAAGCCATTATAAATTGATATTATCTTTATATAAGCTATAACTATATTTTATTTATCTATTTTCCACCACTAGCACGCATTTAAATCCAAGTATTGTGAGTTTTATTTGAGTATAACTATTTTATTAGTCTTCCCCTGAGGTTTAATCACTAAATAATTTATCAATAAGTAGTAGGACCATAATTAAACACTATTATATCATACTTATATACTAGACTATACTGACAGTTTGAATTAATGTACTCATGGAGGCATTTGTTGGATCATTAAGAATGGTAGATAGTTTAGACAAATCTCTATCAGATGAATAATTTTCTAATATAGTTTTCATAAACTCTTCTTCTAAATCCACTATATAAATCCCAAATATATGTATAACCTCATTTTCAGGTACATAAGCTGGGTTGTCAGCATCATTTGGCAAAGGACTTCTAGATAATAAATCCACATTAGAATGCAATGTTCCTGCTCTGTGAGTGATTGTCATTCTTCCTCTGTACTCTTGTACAGCTAGTTGCCATCTAAACATGTGCCTATTAGGTGTTTTCATCTTTAGCAATTATTTTACTGCACTGCAATCTGTTATAAGTTCAAGCTTCTGGTCTTCCAGATAGTAATGAAGCTTCTCCAAAGCCCACACCACGGCTAAACATTCTAGCTGTGTGGCACCATACCTTAATTCACTTTTTCTTAAGGTTCTGGATATATAACAGATAACTACTTCAGATAATTTTCCATTTATTATCTGTTTTTTCTGTAAAGCAGCACCTAAACCTATGAAGCTTGCATCAGTGTACAAGATAAAAGGTAAGGTGAAATCTGGCAGTCCCAAAATTGGAGCTGTCATTAAAAATTCCTTTAATTTATTAAAGGCATTTTGTCTTTCATTATTCCAAATGAAAGCCTCATTTTTCCTGATTAATGTTGTCAAAGGAGCTGCAATAGATTGGTACTTTTTAATATATTGTCTATAATATCCACACATACCCAAAAAACTTTGAACCTCTTTTACATTCTTAGGTATACCAATGTTTTTAATTTATGCCACCTTATTCTGGTCAACACAAATTTGTAATCCAGATACAACATGTCCAAGTACTTTCAAAGATTGAAATCCAAATTTACATTTCTTTAATGCAATCGTCATATTAATTTCATCCATTCTTTGAAATACTCTTTTCAGGGGATTTAAATGTTCATCATATGTTTTTGAAAACACTATGATGTCATCAATGTAGACCAATAGCCATCCTTCAACCATTTCCTGATGAAAAACACTATCCATCAATTTTTGGAAGACTTAAGGCGCATTCTTTTGGCCAAATGGCATTCTCACATACCTATATATACCCATATGTGTGGTTATTAATAAGTATTTTTTAAGAATTTCTTTCCACAGGAATCTGGTGGTAACCTTTGTTTCCATCCAGACAGGAAATATATTTTGCTCCTTGTAAAGTAGCATGGATAGAAGCTATCCTTGGTAGAGGGTAAATATCATCTACTGTGTATGTATTCAGAGCTCTATAATCACTGCATAATCTTGCCTTATCTTTTTCATAAGAGATCAATACTGGTGAAATGACACAATACTTAGGTTTTGTGTCCACTTTTTCAACAATACCCATTTCCAACAACATTTTTATATTGTCTTCAATATCTTTCCTTTTTGCAGGAGATGCTGGGTAAGGTTTCTTTTTTAGGCTTCCAGGAATATTATCCAAATCACAGCTTAGAGAGATTTTCATCTCATGGTCTTTGACCAATCCAAGTTCATTTGAACAATGAGCAAATGCCATAGGATATGATTTAATTAATCTCAAAATATTTTCTTCTTCAATTTTTGAGAGTTGAGGACTGAAAGAGGCCTTTTTGGATTTCATTTTCCAATTCAACCACTTCATTGGTGGTTCTTCCACCTTGCAGTTGTTCTTCTCTAGGAGAAATGGCATACACTGAATTTTCAGAACATATCTTGAATTTTCTCTTACCATTCACTCCTATGGTGAAACAACTGTTTGCAGGATCTAGTTTAATGCCAAATTTTGTCAATAAATCATTGCCAATAATAAACCAATCACTACAATTATTATTATTCATTACTACAAATTCACAAACTGCTCTTACATATCCATTATTATATTTAAAGAATACAGTGGTTTTGTATTTGCCAATTGGATTTAATATTGAACCAAAACTCCTCCAGTTCTTTGTTTGAACAGGTTCTAGTTTTTCCTTATACTTACTGTCAAGTTTCATTAATGTATTAATAGAAACTACACTACCTGCAGCCCCAGTTTCAAGAATGGCATTCATTTCTCTTCCACATATAATAACAGGTGCTCTGATAGGTGTTATTTTGTAAGTATCATGAGATACATCTTTAATTATCTCAGCTTCTTCAATGGAAGTTAAAGATGTATCTGTATGAGGTATAGCATCATTCAGGAACATTATATCCTGTTCTAATACAAATAGCTCATTTTCATCATCACTGTAAGATATGTTACTTTTACAATCCTCACTGGATTCCACATTTTCATCTTCATGATTACTTAGTTCAGAATTCTGGGAGGTTTCAATAACATTTATTCTCTTCTTACACGTGTGACCCTTAACCCAAGGTTCATTACATTTGTAACATGTGTTATTTTCTTTTCTCTTAGGGACAAGGGGAGCTGAAGGTTTTTCTTTTCCACTGGTAACTTACTTGTAGTAGGTTTTACCACATCAACACTTTGTCTGTAATTAATATACTTGGTTTCATATTTGTGGTTTAATAATATCTCATTGCATATATTAATGAAATCAGAGGTATCTCTGATGGTTTCAGTTCTAGCCACAATAATGTATCTAACTGAAATAGGCAACTTGTATATTATTTTTTCTTCCCACTCTTCATAATCCATTTTTGGATCCATAGCTTTCATGATTCTTATTAAATTCATTAAGAAGACCATGGGTTTATCTCCAGCATTTGGATTATATCTTGTTTTTTCATACAATTTTTGTTGAGTGATTCTAAATTTTGGGCCACCAAATTGCCTTTCAATTAGTGCCTTCCATTCATTCCAGGAGTAATTAATTCCCTCACTCAATACAGATTCAAACAATAATAAGGCCACATCTGTAAATAAAAATATTAACTTTGAATTAATTTCTTCATCAGGTAATTTATATGAAAATTTTAAGTTATCAATTCTTTGTATGAATTGTTGCCAATCAGATTTTGAATCCCCGTCAAAAGAGGGGTACTGATCTAACTTAGGCCAGTTCTTTTGGTTAGTTTTTGTTTCCTTAACCTGAGGAATATTGAGTAATTCACTTACTCTAGAAAGATGATCATTTATTTCATCTTTTACTGATTTTATATTCTCAGAGCCCATGACACTATGCTCATGTTCAATCATTGGTTTATCATCAGAGTGTTTCATAAAAACTGGTACTCTTTCTACATAAGAGGTATTATCTTTTATTTTTTCAGTATTTTTCAAAATGTTAGCTACTTCAATTTCTTTTCTTTGTAACCTATCTTTTATTACAGGTACATTAGTCAAGGTATTATTTACATTTGAAAAAGACAATTTTACACGTCCCTCTATGGTAGCCATAATATTCTGAGAATCTTCTAATTTATTTTCTAAATTTTTAATCTCAGAGTTTAATCTTTTGTTTTCATTGATTAATTCATTATTTGAATTCTCAATAATTTTTAACTTATTGGCTGTTGCACTCAATTATTGTGTGAGGTTTAATAATACACTTTCTGTATTATTGTTGGACTCTCTAGAGAATTCTTCCAATTTTTCAATTCTTAATAATAATTTACTAATTATTTTTGATTCCATTGGATTTTCTTTTAGAAAATATTCAATTTTGTCTGTGTCCAATTCAGAAGACTCATCATCAGGGTCAAGATTCAGTTCATTTGATTCCATTTTTACATTAATAGTATTTTCCTGGTGGTCAATAAAACTATGTACATTGTCCTCATTGAAAGACAAGTCTAACATGTTATTTTCAAATGAATAATTTTTTAAATCCTTCTCAATTATATCTAATAACTCTCTATAAATTTCATTACTTATAATTAATTCATTGTTAGTATTATATAATTGATCCTGAGAAGATGGATGACTTACCACGGTCTTATTCCATTTCCCCTGCCTTTCCCTGGCTTTCCCCTGTAAGGGTGACTTCTGGATCCCTGTTGAGGAGGGTGTTGTAGTTTTGGGCATACCAATCCCACTTCCATTTGCTGACTGTTATCTTTTGGTCCTCCTCTGGGGCTGGAGGTGTTGCTGTGGTATTTGGTGCCACTGGTTGTTGATGAGACCTTATATCCACTAGAGCCTGGTTGGCTTCTATAAATCCCTGTGCCTCCCTTTTCTCCAGATTGTTGATCTGGTCTACCATATTGTTTACTCTTATTGTTAGTGTATTCAATAGGGTTGAGAGGGAGTGAATTTGCTCTTGTAACGTGTTTTTGGACTTCTTTATTGACATTTTTTTAAGAGCTTTTCCTTTTCCTCCATGGACATTGGTGGGGTGTTGTTTACTATTATTTGTGATTCTTGACCCTTCATTTGGATGTCCTGTAACAGGTCTTTCAGCTCTAGTTCTTAAGTTATAAGGTTTTGCCTTATTACTTACAATGTCATTGTTGTCACACATTGTGGTCTTCCAACATTGGCAGGGGCCTTTGTTGTGTGATTTGGCACTGTTTGTGCATGTCTTAATTGACATCTGTTAAGGAATTTGGTATTTTTCTGGTTTTATCCCGTAAATATTGGGTCTGCGGTATGTGGGTACTATCATTGGATAGCCCTGATTTTTCTCTATATTTTATGTCTTGAAGACATTTTTCATATTCTGAGTTTTAAGGGGTCATTTCCTCATTTTTCATTTATAAAAGATTGCTGTTTAATTTTTTTTTGTGTTTTACGGGCTAACCTTAAGTCTTAGGGTTAAGTGCTTAGTACCATTGGATAGAGCTAATTTTTCTCTATATTTCATGTCTCAATGTTGTTATAGTGAAATTCCGTGTTTTAAAGGTTTTAGTAGTTGTAGCTAATTTTTCTAAGTAGATTAGTGGTTTTTATTGGTTTTCTGGCTTCAGGGAGTCCGGGCCGCTTCAGGCGGCATCTCCGACGTCGGGCGGCCCGCCCGCCTCTGTTTTAGGAGGTTGGGGAGCGCTCCAGGAGGGTTTTTTATGCAATTTGGCAGGTACAGGCTCCAGATTGGTGGGTGCGCATGGGCTCTTAGTTAGTGGTCTGTGTGTACATAGTGAATAAGACAGTTTGGGGCAACCTTAATCATCATACAACCATCCAGAGGTGATCTCATTGTTCCTCACTCAGTTTTCACTGTTTTCTGGCCACAATTGGCTGTGTTTGTTGCAAGTAAGTTCTTCATTTAACTTAACTTTAGCAACTGTTTTCTCTGTTATAGTCTTGCAAGCTATAGCAAGTATTATTGCTGTCTCTGGTGTGGATTTGCAGCCTATATCAAGTATCTTTCTGTCTCTGGCGTGGACTTTTTTCTACATTTCAGTTCTTTGGTCTGGTAGTCTATCTGGGGACTACTTTCTTGGCTCATCAAGCAGTCAAGTGTGTTAAAAGGGGGCTTTAGCAAAACAGGAACCAACTTAATTTAGCAAGTAAATCTCACTCTATTTTTCTAAAGGGACAGGGAATTTTCTCTCTGGTTTTTCTCCAACTCCCTTGGTCAAGGCCTATAGCTAGTACTATAGGATTGTCTACAACATGTTTATGTGGAATTTAAAGAATTGAAAGTTTAGATATAAAAGCTTCAAAAAAGGAGTTTTATCAGTATTTATTGATACCACTGAAGACAATTTTATTTCTTACTTATTGGTATTAAGTGAATTTATAAGTGCCAAAAGTCAAATATGCTTTTATGTGGTCACTTGATATAACTGGTCTACAATATGTAGCCGTGTTTTTATATTTAAAAGAAAACAACTGTCAGTAAGATTCTTTCTAAATATTTAATGAATGTTACAAACCAATAAAAAGAAAAGATTAAGAGTCCTGTTAAAAGAAAACAATTAATCAGTTTAATTGGTTTATTATCTGAAAAGATCACAAATTTAATTGGTCTATTGACAGACTCCCACTAATAACAATTTTATGTTAAATTAGTGGTAAAATTGTTGATTCAATATCACAATTTTATTATATAACAGGGCTTCTTTTTCTGAAATCACTATATAAGTGACCCCAACCGGTTTTAATTATCCAAATATTTCTATAGGGATATTATTTACGTGCACCTTCTTTGAAAATTTCACTTACTGGATTATAACAGAATTCTTGAGGAAAGGCCCCCAATTGTCAGGCTAAGATCAACTAAATGGACGTGAACTAGCTTGAAAAGTCTTTTTCTAGAAGATTTAAAGGGTCCTATATGAATACTGTAGTATAAATCCAACAAATAGTAAAATATGATTCAAAATAAAGGTTTCAATAATATAATTCTCACTATTCTTATATGTGGCTTACAATCTTTTTAGTTGGTAGAAAAATAGATTCAATAATTTCAGATACTATTCAAAAGTCTTATAAAAGTACTAATTGAGTTGTATTGTAACTTGTTTGGTTATATTGGATAAATTGAAGTGATAAAGAATGAAGAAAACAAGAACCAAAAACCTCCTCCTTTTATACACACTAAGTTCCCCAATAAATCCCTTGATGTACCATCCAATACAATGTTAATGACGCCTCAAACAGCTAATAGACCTCTCCATCAACACCCCTAGTGACCCATGACATAATTAGACAAGCAACAACCACTAAAATCCTATTAATAATAAGGGAGATCCATCAAAATTATAGAAAAGAGAAAAAGAGAGTATATGCTTGTAAAACAATGATATAAAAGAATAAAGGAGACTTTTTAAGGTTAATTATAGCTTAATAATAAGGGGAATCTACTGTAGAAATGGAGGGGCTAATACTGACATTATACTACGTGAAATTCCCATCCAAAAATAACCAATATTGACTGAGAAACCACCCAAAAACTTAAAAAAGAGTGTGAGATGTGGGGTAACTACATGCAATCCTTGGCAGGCGCTTGCACGGGTAAATCCTTGACTAAATTTAGGCGAATTTAAGTGTGGTGATGAAATAAGGTGCCAAGAGTGAGGTTATTAATGAAATTAGTGCATATAAACAAGGTCAATGCACTATTAATTAAGCTAGGACACTAAATAAGCGCCTGTCGCCTATTTTAGTGTGTTTCCCCACAGTGGGTGTAGAATGTGGGGTAATTATAGTGTGAAAAAGCTAAATTTGCTAAAAATGAAGCTATTCACACGGGAAAAAAGCAGGCAGTATGTGGCCAGTACACAGAAGCCATTTCTGGCATAAAAAACACCAAATTTTAAAAGTGTTATTTTTATGCATTTAAATAGCCAAATCAATATTCCCCAATGAGCCCAATTGATCTGTTAAAGCGCATTTTTCATATTCTCAATTTTATAGTGCATATAGTCAACTTTTAAGTGAAATAAAGCGCATTTCTTGTTTTTTGCATAAAACAATGAATATAACAGCTTTAAGTGTACTTAAAAATTATGTAGCCTTATACTTAAGGTTCTTAAGATTACCCTAACATATTCCAACTTAATATTAAGTACATAAGACCTATAAAAGGTGGATATATGCGTGTATATAAGGTGTTATAATGGCATATTTTGTGTATTTATCATAATTTTACTTATGTATACTATTTGTGTACTCTTATTTATTGTTCCCATGTATAGTTCATGTGTTTAAAATAACTTATAAGCACTTTTTATTCAGTCCTGGATACATACAGGCTGACACACTGAGTGTAAGTGATCAATTTTTTTAAATAAATTTTTTTACTAGTTCAACATAATAGAGTTATTCTTTTAGTCCTAGAAGATCATAATTTTCTTAAAGAATTATTAAATTAATTTTTTTATTAAAATTTTGATATTATTGGTTGACCACAATAGTACTTAGTGCTTAGTCCCAATATTACCAATATATTTTTTGGTATTAATTAATTTTGGTTGATTTCTTAAACCTTTATTGGTTGGTCTCAAATTAATTCTTGTTTGATTCTTAATAATATAATTTTTAATTACATGTTTTTTGTATTAAATTTTTATTTGTTAATTATAAACTGAATAAATTTATTTTTTTTAAGAAATAATTTGAATTTTTTTTTGAAAAATATAAATTTATATCATTAATTAAATCCAATTGATTTGTTTTTCACAGTTTTTATGTCCAGTAGCTTGGAAAGAAGCATGGATAATCTTCATGTTGATAAAATAGATGTGGATGTTGATAATGAATCTTTGAGGTATTCAAAACTAACTTACAAGAATTCATCAGCTGACAGAAAACCTTCATATTCTTCAAGACATAGAAATGTCAGGAGGAGTGGAAAACTCCCCTCCCCAACTTACTCTGAAAGAAGTAAAGCCTCAGATCAATCAGGAAAATCATCTAAAGGGTATAAAAATAAAAAAGATCCCTCTGACACAGCAAATAAACAATCTTTCCTACCATATAAAATAACTGAAGGCAGAAAGCATGAAGTACAAGGCAAGATTAGACACACTCTGGAAAAAAATGCAGGAGCTCTTAAATCACTAGCAGGTTCAACCTCCTCCTTTCCCAACCACTGAGCCTCAGCCTCAACCTCAGCCCAATCAGGCACCCAGCTCCTTCAATCAAAATCAAAACACTTCACAAGTGGAACAGTGGAAATGGGACTATCTGAAGAGCCATTACCAGCAGAATGTACAGCAACCAGAAGCTCAACACCCTGGCTCATCCAGAACACAAAATTACCATCAACCTCCTCAGGCCCACCCATATCAGCGAGGCAGAAGAAAGAAGGCACAGGGGAAATTTCCTCCCTTGCCATGGTAAGTAATTAGTTTGATAAAAATTTTGGTATGTAGAGTAATAAATCTTCCTCCACAGGTAATCTTGTTGAAAATTTTGAAAGAACTGTTAAACCTATTAAAAAACATATTCCTGTTATGAGTAGCCCTAATGATGTAATTAGTAAATTGTCATTTGATGAGCCTTTAAATTTAACTTCAACTTCTTTAATTATTCCTTCTCTTGCAATTCAAAACAATTCTGTTTCCCCTGAAGTCTATACCTTGCTTGAGAAAATTTCTGAGGGAGTATTGAAATATACCCTTGACTTTAATGTTGTAAAAGACAAAATTTTAAGAGATTTATTAGTGCATGAAAGTGAAAGATTAAATAATTTGCATTTAAATTGTAAAGTGACTTCTTCTGTACAAGATACAGCTTATTTTAAAATAAAGAAAACTTTGAACATTGTTCTTAGTTAACAAAAACAAATAAGAAGTGATCATAGAGCTATTTCAGATAAAAATATTCATCTGCATATAAATTTGAGTGAGTTAAAACCCCTTATTGAAGAGAATTATTCATTGAAGAGTGAAATTAAGACTCTACCCAATGAGTTAAAAAAGCTGAAAATTGATTTCCAAGCTCTGAGTAACAAATACTCAGTTTTTGAGGACAGGAATGTTTTATCCCTTGCAAAAATAAATGACCAAATGTATAAAATTTAATGGATAAAAAATTATTTGTCTGATCTACAGGAAAAATTCTCAGCCTTGCCTGTAAATCATTATAATATAGATCAAAATGTTACCCATAAACTGAATAAACCTAAAGGAAAAGAGCCTGAACAAAGCAGCTCCTTTCTTCCCCATGTTTCAGCCATTATGCAACCTGACAATGAGTCTGTGAAATATTTTGCAACTAGAAAAAAATATTTTAATGGTCATGAACTAGCTGTTTCTGTAAATAATGAAATTTCTGAATACCTGGATAAACTTCAAGAATTATTAATTTTAAATAATTCTAAACAAATGATGGACCATCCTAGAGGCCAGAAAAACTGGCCCAAACTGGATCAGTATCCTACCTTTGATGGTGACTCTTCTTCTTATTGGAAACACTTTGTCCAGAGAATTGATAATCTGAAAAATTCCTATAAATTTCCTGATGAAGAGATTGTTTCTAAATTAATTTCTTTATTTTCCAATGTAGCTTTAATGTTGTATGAATCTGTCTTATTGGACAATCATCATTATACTTGGAAAGTGTGGAAAACATTTATTGAAAATCAATTTTGTTGTTCAAAGTTCAGACTTGCCCAGCAGAGATTATATGAGACTGATAAATATGTGTCCTTCTCTCCTAAAAAACCTATTGTTTTCCTCATGAAAATAACAAAAATTTTTAGAGAAATGGATCCAAAAATGGATTATGATATTTGGAGAGACAAAATTCTCTATAAATTGCCAAATTCTCTAAGAGATTTAATTGTGGCAAGGACTCAGAATGTGAGGGAAAATTCCTCCTTTATTAATATCTGTAATGAAGTTCTAATTGATCATAGATATGAACCAAGAAATATCCTTTAAAATCTTATCATGACCAGCAAAAGCCTTCCACAAAACTTCCAGACAAAACTGGTAAACTCTCTGCCTCAATTGCACGAAAGAAATATGCAACAAACACTTGTTTTAAATGTAACAAACCATGGCAAAAAAGACATATTTGGGACAAGAAAACTCATCTTGTTGAACAATATGAGGAATCTGAGAATACTCAAGCTGATCTTGATGATTCCTCAAGTAACTGCAATAGCAATATCTCTTATGACCACAATTCTTCTCAAGAGGTTCTAGTTTTGGAAAAGATATCCAATATTTAGATAATTGGTCTGAAAAATGTGATGTTGATTTATCTTCTGTAGAAAATTATGAAATAATTAAAGATATTACTGACCATTCAATCTTAATATCACCCTTGAGATCACCAGTTATCCTAAATGGTAAAAATCTTGAGGTTATTCATGACTCTGGTGCTGGAGGAAGTGTAGTGTTTGAGAAAGCACTATCTTCAGTGGATAAAGATTATCAAAGAAAATTTATACCTATAACATCTTAAAAATGGAAAGGTTATGGTTCTGTTTTATGTCCCATTGGCAAATACAAGACCACTGTGTTCTTTAAATGTAATGGTGGTTTTGTAAGAGCTATTTGTGAATTTTTTGTGATGAAGAATGATAATTTAAGCAGTTGGTTTATTATGGGAAATGACATTTTAACCATGTTTGGAATTAAATTGGATCCTGCAAACAATTTTTTTACCTTGGGCATGAATGGGAAAAGAAAATTTAAAATTTCTTCCTCTAAAAAGCATTCTGCACCCTTATTAGAATCTTGTCATTCTTTAATCTAATGTAAAGGCAGACAAACAGTGGAAATGGATGTATTATTGTATGAAATTGACACAACTTCATTTGTTTATCAATTAACTAATGATCAAAAAGATTCAATAGTTGCATTGATTACATCCTTCCCTATGGCTTTTGCTCATGGTTTCTATGTGTGAGGATTGGTTAAAGATGAAATAAAAATTTCTTTATCCTGTAATTTGAATGAAATACCTCCAAGCCTAAAGAAAAAACCTTATCCTGCTTCTCCCACAAAGGGAAAAGATATTGAGGATAATATCTCAACATTATTAAGTATGAATATTATTGGAAAAGTGGATGTTACACCTAAATATTGTGTCATCTCTCCAGTTTTGATCTTCTATGAGAAAGACAAAGCTAGGCTATGTGGAGACTATAGAGCATTGAATACCTATACCGTAGATAATATTTACCCTTTTCACAGGATAAAATTTATACATGTTACCTTGCCAGGTGCAAAAATCATAAGCTGTCTGGATGGTAATAAAGGTTATCATCAAATACCTAATGAAAAATCATCACAAAATTTTTTACTCATTGCAACTCATATGGGAATTTATAATTATTTTAGGATGCCCTTTGGCCCTAAAAATGCCCCTTCAGTATTCCAGAAAGTAATGGATAACACATTTCATCATGAAATAATTGAAGGATGGTTAATGGTTTATATAGATGACATCATAGTTTTTTCTAAAACTTTTTATGAACATATCCAAAACTTAAGAAGAGTCTTCCAGAAAATGGATGAAATTAAAACGACTCTATCCTTAAAAAAGTGTAAATTTGGTTTTCAATCCCTGAAATTCCTAGGTCATGTAGTTTCTGGCTTACAAATATGTGTAGATGAAGGTAAAGTTGCTGCTACCCAAAATGTGACAGCACCAACTTCTGTAAGGGAAATACAAAGTTTTTTGGGAATGTGTGGTTACTATAGAAAGTAAATTAAAAATTATCAATTCGTACCCCTACCCCTAACCAAATTAACCAGAAAGGATGTAGCTTATGTATGGAATGAGGATATTAAAAAAGCTTTTGATACATTAAAGAAATGTTTAATGTCAGATAAAATCCTTGCCCTTCCAGATTTTAATAAGCCTTTTTTCCTCTATACAGATGCAAGTTTTATTGGACTTGGAGCTGCTGTACACCAGAAACAAAGTATTAATGAGAAAATTTTAGAAGTAGTAATTTGTTTTATTTCAAGAACCTTGAGAAAGAGTGAATTGAAGTATGGTGCCACTCAATTAGAGTACTTAGCAGTTGTATGGGCTTTGGAAAAGCTTCATTATTATCTAGATGACTATAAGTTTTAATTAGTTACTTATTGCAGTGCTGTGAAATCCCTCTTGAACTTAAAAACACCAAATAGACATATGTTTAGGTGGCAGCTTTCTGTTCAAGGATACAAAGGTAGAATGACTATTATTCACAGGGCCAGAAATGTTCATTCAAATGTAGATATGTTTTCTAGATTACCTCTTCCAAATGATGTATCCAATCCAGCTTATGCACCTGAAGATGATACAGTACACATTCATGGTATATATATTGTTAATATGGATGAAGAACTATTGCAATTAATTCTGGATTCATAAGATAAAGATTCTGATTTAAATAAATTAGTTACAATCTTGAATGATCCAAAGAGTGATTCTATACAATCATTGATAAAAAATCTTCCCCCAAAGTACCAAAATGCTTTGAGTAAGGGAAAGTTTTTGATTGAAGATGGTTATATTTATTACAGGAGAAAACTTACAAATGTCATTGTTATTCCTCTTTCCATGAAAGAAACCATCTTAAAACTTTGTCATGATAAAATCTTAGCAGGAATTTTTGATCTTGAGAAAACCATAATCAGAATTAAAAACACTTCTTGGTGCGCTAATCTGTCTGAAGACACTAAATTATATGTTGAATCTTGTGATTCTCATCAAAAATCTAAAAGATTGACAGGTAAAAGAGCAGGATTGTTGCAACATATTGAAGCACCTGATGCTCCTTGGCAAATCATTAAAATGGATTATGTCACTGGTCTTCCTGTAGCAGAAAAAGACAGTTATAACTCTTGTTGGGTAATAGTGGAAAGATTCACCAAAATGTGCAAGTTTATTCCCACCCGCAAAGATGTATCCACAAAAGAATTAGCTTTCTTATGGTCATCATACATGTTTAATATTGTTGGATTTCCACAAGCCATTATCTCTGATAGAGACCCAAAATTTACATCTGAATTTTGGATCTGTTTGATGGATATTTGTGGCCGTAAGTTAAAATTATCTACAGCTCACCATCCTCAGGCTGAAGGTCTAGCTGAAAGAATGATTCAAACTCTGGAAGATATGATTAGAAGGTATTGTGCCTTTGGATTAGAATATAAAGACAATGTCAGATTTATTCATGACTGGGTTACTGTACTTCCAGGTCTTGTATTTGCTTATAATAGCACTGTTCATTCTGTAACTGAGAAAAAGCCTTTTTAGCTTTGGTTAGGATATGTCCCAAACACTCCTGCTCAAATTCTCAATAATAAATTACCTAATTTGGAACTACCACCTGGTGTAAATTATTTTATGCAAATGCAACAGATATGCAGAAAACATGCTCAAAGCTGTATTGATAAAGCATTTGAATATGAAAATAAAAGATGGGATAAATCCCATAAAGAATAAATATTTAACAAGGGTGATGAAATGTTGATATCTACTGTCCATTTTAATCTACAAAGAAAAAACAAATTAAAAGATCCTTTTGTGGGACCATTTGTTGATAAAAGAATGGCTGGTAATAATGCAGCAGAATTTGTATTGTATTCTCCATATGATAGAAAACATCCTGTTTTTCCCATTTACTTCATTAAACCTTATACTTCCAACAGTACCTTATTTCCCAAAAGAAGGGGAAGACCTAAGAAAAACCCTCAGGAAGTTACAGAGACTGCAGAAATTGATAAAATTCTCAATGATAGAATTATCACTTCTGAAAGAGGTATTGAATATTTATTGAGATATAAAAACAAATCATCTGAACATGATGCATGGATACCTGGAAAAAAAATTTCTAATATTCCTACTCTATTAAAAAAAGTATAAAAAGAAAAAATCTTAGCATTTTATTATTATTTTTTTAGAGTGAGGGAGTGTCAGCCAGGCTATCTCAGTTGCCCAGTAAATTGGTATAATAATTTATTGGAATCATTCAAGGGAATAACATTATGTATTTTATGTAGTTACAATAAAATATTTTATTGATTAATAAGATTATATAAATATTTTATGAATAAGTAAAATAATTATTATATTTATTTTTATTATAAAGTAAATTTTTTATTACATAAAAAATATTATATTCTATAAAATCATGCCACATTTTTATGTATTTAATATTTCTAAATTAATAAATTAATTATTTATAAAATTATATTATAAGTTTAATAATAAATTTAACTTATAATTTAATTACAATTTAATTAATAAAATTTATATACTAAATACAACTTATCATATATCATTAACCATAAATATTGAGCGCTTTTTTGACCCTTAATTGTGTCAGTAAAATTTTCTAAATATCTTAAAACAATTATTTAATATAATAATAGTTAAATTCTCACTTTAAATTAGTAATATGATTAATTTAATTATTTGTTTGAATTAAACTAGTTACTAAATTACTAATATGGTTAAAACAATCAATTAATTTTTCTTTATAACTGATTTAAATTGATTATATAAATTTTGGTGTGAAAATAATTTTATTTGTTTTAATTAAACCCTTTACATCTTATTATAAAACTTCTTTAGAATATTTTTTCTCACAGTTCTCATGGTCTCATACTCATTTAGTTACTCATATTATTAATTACTTGTTTTGGGACATTATGGTGGGAAAATTATTTACTTATTCACAGGTTTAATTTTTGGTTTTAATTTTTCTCTTAATTTGTATAATTAATTTCTTTTAATTTCTTGTTTCACACTACAACTATTTTTCTATATAGAAATGAGGCGCTTCAGAGGTATCCTTTCCTATAAAAGGGCCTTGGAATTCCCCTTTGGCAGCCATCACTTACATTAAAATACTTACAATAATTTAAATACTTTATTACTATTTTTTTGGCATTAAAAGTCTAATAAAAATATTAAATAAATTACTATAGGTTGCTTTAAGCTTATTATTAGATCATAGTTGATATTTAAGCAGAGATTTAAATAATTACTTGATAAATAATTTCCAATAAACCAATAGTATTTGTTGTGTCATTGCAACTTCCTTCCTTTTTATTAGTTATTTTATTTCTTTTATTCTTTTATTACCCCTTCTTTATTTTGCTCTTCTCTTTCCTCCTCTTCTTTCCTTCCTTTTCTTCTCCTTCTTCTAGAGAGCTGGCCAATAAAAAAAATGAAATTGCCTAAAATGACCAAAAAACAACAAAAAGTGAATAAATCATGAATAAAAATGAAAGAGAAGAAGAAAAAAATGGAAAGAAAAGGGGGGCAAAAGTGAAATAAGAACAGATAAATCAGCAATTAAACAAAAAAGATGATCAAAAAAAGAAACAAAAAAAGAGACAAGAAAAAAGACATTTCAATTAGCAATTAAATTTAAAAAAATGAGAAAATGACTTACTTTGAGTGCTGTGAAGTGAGAAGTATCAGAACAACAAATGAATGATGGAAGTTAGAGATGAAGAGAAGATGAAATATCTTAGTGAGACAGAATCTTAGAAATGTTATATGATTTCAAGTCTGGGAGCTGAACCAAAAGAAATGAAGCCGACTAACTGGGAATTTCACTGGAGAAATTTATTACAAAAAAAAATTGTAAATTAGTTAAGCTAGACCCTCAAAATGAGAAGATGCAACAGTGATCTTAATTTTATGGAGGACTGAAAGTGGCATGTTATGTTAGTTAACAGTGGTGAATATTAGGAGTAAGTGTATGATAATTGGATTGATTAAGTTCTGATAAGTCTTATACCTTGCTCATTTGAATAAGCCCTTAAAGATATGGTGTAAAAAAATATAGTTTTTGGTTCTTTTGTACCTAGTACTGACTAATCATGATGATTAAGGAAAGTTTTTGATGAATTTCTTGACCCAAAGTAAGACGTGTTTGGGGAAAAATATGCTGTTGAAAAACACCTGTCCAGGGCAGGTGTATTTCATTTTTTGATGGCGGGTTTGGTACCATTTCTGTGGTGTGTTTATGTGGTGTATTTGGTAGTTTTTGAGACCCCCTAATACAAGCTATAATATATATTGATATGTATGAATATGAAAAATTATTGATATTTATGATCAAAATATATATGATAATTCTTATGTTTATAATATGTTTTTATGTATAAATATGATATTTCATAGATGATAATACTTTTTATCTCTATATATATATGATGATAATTCATTTCATGATATAGGATATATTATCTTGATAGTTTTTTACTTATATAATATAATTTTTAAATTAAGATGTGTAGATATAATATTAATTTATATTGTATAACCTTGCATATATTATCTTGGGGGAAAAACACCATATATATGGGAAATGATGATGTGACCAATTCTCTGATTTGTGTATCTTTCTATTTAGTTTCAATCATGGGTCCATCTCACACTACAAGAGGTAGTAGATGCTGTGAAAGTTCAGGTTTTCAAAAAATAATTCAAGGGATAAGTGCAATAGATCAACACAATAGCCATGGTCAACTTCCTTTTGCATCCAATGCCCCAGTTCCAGAAAGGCCTTCAATTAACTCAGCTTGGTCTTTGAAAATTTCTTCATTGCCACTTGGAAGAAGGCCCTTGACCCCCTCATATCCTCAACATCACTTTTTGAAAAAATGTGATGTAATTTGTGGTTATTGTGGGGCAGCTCATTGGTTGGAGGAGAAACTTGCAGCATCACTCATAAGACAACCAAGGTTTTCTACTTGCTGCAGTGAAGGAAAGGCTTTCATACCTATCACACTTGAGCCACCAATAACAGAGTTAAAACACTATTTGAAAGATTTGAACCATGGTTGGCTAATGCTTCTTTTCCACATGTGTATCCAATAACTAATTTTATCTTTTTTACCTATATATTTTATAGCTTTTAGATGAAAATGATTTATGCAGATGCCAATAACTTCAGGAAAAACATTCAAAACTATAATAATGCTTTGGAAATGAATTCTCTTGGTTCAAAAATTGATCATTCAACCTGGGGACCAAAGGGTGTCTTTACTTTCCATATATCTGGTGAAATGCCTCACTAAATTAGCTCTCTCCTAACAACAATAGATGGTGCTTCAAAATTTACACAAATTTATTTTACTCAGAATGATTATCTACAGCAGGCCCTACAACAAGTGGAAAAATGTGCATGGAAATGTTCTCCTCCCCGTATTTATTTCTCTGCAAGACATGTTAGACAGATGCAATCCATTTGTTGCATTGTTCAAAAAATCTAAAGAAAGAATTTCTCAGTCCAAATCCCCTATCAAACTCTTCCTCAAAAGTACTACGCCCCCAAATGTTGATGTACAACACTATAACAAACCTACTTGAAATGAAGTAGGTTTGATAATGCATGGAAATGGTGAGAAATTTCAAGCCTTTAGGGATATGATTCTGGTGAAAAGAGATGGCCCCCTTCAAATGATATATGAATTACATCCCAAATATTCCCCATTTCAATTTCCACTTCTTTTCCCTTATGGTGAGGTTGGCTGGAAATTAGGGATTTCCTTCAATGAAAGGCATCAGTTGGATGGTGATATGAATTGTCAGTCTGTTGTCTAGAAGGAAGGAGAAGATGAAGAGGAAGAAGAAGAAAAAGAAGAGGAGGAATAAATGTGAGACGACAAATAGTATTTGTTGGGAACTTATAAAATGGGGTTTATATTATAATTAAATATTTTGGTATCTCTGTTTCTGCTTATAACAACACAATTAGCAATACAAAAATAATTCTCTTAAAGTAACCGTGGAATTATTTAATTACTAATAACTTTTAATGGGATAGATATCACAACAATAGTAGTAGTTGTAAAAATAATTGTAATTTATTTATTTAATAAAATAAAATATTTAGTAAGAGGTGAGTAAAACAAGTGGTGAGGATTCAGGAGATTAACCAATACCTTTATATAGACAGGGGATCCTCTGAAGCGCCACAAAAGCAGATACATGAGAATAAAATGTAGTAAAACATTAATAAAATAACTATAACAATAATATAAGGGGAAAAAATAGAACACATAACAAATTCCAGTAAGAGCCCAAATTTCCCACCACTTTAATGCCAAAAAAGGTTTTTAAATTTAACTGAAACATTAAGATAAATTGAAACACAAGAGTAGAACATTTTGAAGTAAAACAAGTATTATAATATAATGAAAATTGTAAACAAATTACGTGAAACATCAAGAATTGTTCTACTTTAGAAATATGATTAATTTAGCTAGTATAAAACATAAATAAAAATTGTTTCAACTATTTTGATATTGTAATAGCTATTTTGAATTAAAATAATTAATTAATTTAATGAAATAACTCAATTAAATTAGAAACTTAATATTGTTTTATTAAGTAAGTGTTTTAACTTATTTAATATTCTTCTGACACAATTAAGGGTCAAAAAAGGGCCCAATAATTATGATTTATAAGGTATGTAGAATATAATTATATATAATTAATTAATTAATTAGTTTATATTTTTAATATTATAATATGTAATTATAATATAATATTATATTAATTAATAATTTATAATTATTAAATACATTAAAAAGTGCTCATACTTTATAGAATATAATATATTATTTACTTTTTTAATTGTATTTACAATTTATATAGTAATAAAATTTATATAACTCTAACTATTATAATTTAGTTATGTAATTTTATTGCTCAATATAATATTAATTTAAATACGTAAATAAAATAAAAATTTGCCCATTTTGAAGTCCAATAAAATGTTATAACATTTACTGCACTCCTGGTACAGCCTGGCTGACATGAATGATGGTGAGCAACCAGGTTAGTTTTTTTAATATATTTGTTTTTAATTTAGTTAATTTCAGTTTATTTATATAAATTTTATACTTATTTTTACTTCTCAATTTAAATGTACCTCTATATGAAGTTGTGTGTAGTAGAGGAGGATCAAAAATTATCTCTCAAATGCAATATTTTGCATATAGAGAACACTACCATCCAAATGGTTTCCTCTGCTGCACTTATCTGGCACATTATTTCAGGAGTACTTGGTTGATTGTTATGCTCAAATGGAACAAAACAGACTGAACTACCTCTGTAAAAATCAGGATAAACTCTGTGCAGACCTTTATTGTGGTGTGGAAGATGCCATTAATAATGGGACCAATCTCAATCAAGTTGGAAAGCAAATTATTCTGCCTTTTTCTTCTGTAGGGGGACCACATAACATGGATCAGCTATATTATGATGCTATGGCAATTTTACAGAAATTTGGAAATCCAGATCTTCTTATCAAAATCACTTTCAATCCAAAATGGAAGTTGATAAAAGATATTCTTCTTGAAGGTCAAAATTCTAAGGATAGGCCAGAATTACTTTCCAGGGTGTTCAGACTGAAACTTGATTCTATTATGAAAGAATTGCTAAAAGGGGAGCTGTGTAGGAGTTGGGAACCAAGGAAAAGGGGGGTTTTGGGTACTGTTTTATCACATGTGTATGTCATTGAGCTTCAGAAGAGAGGCCTACCACATGCACATATACTCTTATTCTTGAATTCAGAAGAAAAGCTAGATAAAATGGACAACATTGAATTAATTGTTTCAGCAGAGTTACCTGACCCTGAGATGGATCCTGTACCTTTTCAAACAATAACAACCTGTATGCTCCATGGACCCTGTGTTTCTGTCAACCCACATGCTTCATGTTTGAATGATGGGAAATGTTCTAAAAGATACCCCAGAAAATATAATGACACAAAACAGATGAATGAAGATGGGTATCCTTTATATTGTAGGAGAAATTATGGCCAAAAATTTCAAAAATTTGAAGGAAGCTTACAGTACACAAATAAAAATGTGGTGCCTTATAATCCTTATCTCTCTAGAAGATTTAATTGTCATATAAATGTGGAAGTAGAAACTACAATATCTTCTGTCAAGTATCTCTATAAATATGTGTACATGGGTCATGATTGTTCCTCAATGGTCTTTCAGAATGACAGAATAATAGATGAGGCCAAGGAATATCTGTGTGGTAGGTATGTTTCAGCAGTTGAAGCATGGTGGCAATTTTTTGCCTTTCCACTTCATGGTCATTAACCAGAAGTTACAAGATTACAGCTCCATTTTCCTGACCAACAGAAAGTTATATCTAATCTTAGGGTGGAAATGCCAACTGAAGGTACTGTGTTGGGAAACAGGAAAACCACCCTAACAGAGTGGTTTACATTAATCTCTAATGCCCCAACTGCTGAGGTGGCCCAGGGGGTCAGCTATCCTGATGCTCCAATTTAGTTTGTTTGGAATGTGTGAGTCATTGGGAGGTTCTTCTATACTTTTACTCCTTCCTAATTCAAAGCTGGTGTGCAGAAGTAGCAAAAAGTGGAAAATTAGACAAAGAGACACATCCATTGGGTGTGTTGCCTTTTTTGGACCAAATTATTAAGAACAACTTTACTTGCACCTTCTGCTTTACCATGTGGCTGGACCAATAAGCTGTGAAACTCTGAGAAATGTGCATGGTGTCCAACACCAAAACTTCAAGCCTGCTTACTTGGAATATGGTCTTTTGAAAGATGATGTTGAATACAAGAAATTCTTGGATGAAGCATCACTAATGAAGAATGGGTATCAACTCAGACAGCTATACACTTCTATTCTAATCTGGAACCATCCTGCTGATTTATTGGGTCTTCTGGAATCACACATTTTGGAACTTGGGGATGACTGCAAACATATCCTTCAAACAAAGTTTCACATTTTTCAGCCTTCCAACAAACAAATCAGATGTTACACTTTGAATCTTATCAGCCTCCTTCTTAATAAACAAGGTTACTCTTTATCTGAATATGGAATTTCCAAGCCAACACAACACTTTCATCTATCTACAGGTCAACTCATCTTGTAAGAACAGTCTTATGACAGGCAGGAGCTTACTGAAAAATGGAGAAATCAGTATCATTTGTCCAATGTAGACCAGAAAAATGCTTTTGATGCAGTTACACAAGCCCATGCATCTGGAGAGGGTGGTATATTTTTCTTAGATGGACCTGGGGAAACTGGTCAAAAATTTGTTGAAAATATTATCCTTACACAGTTCAGAAGTCACGGACACATTGCTCTTGCGATTGCGTCTTCTGGGATAGCATCTATACTTTTAGAAGGGGGAAGGACAGCTAATTCCAGGCTTAATATTCCACTTGATATAAATCAAGATTCATATTTTCATATTAAAGCACAGAGTGACCTAGCTGAACTTTTGAGGATGAAAAAGTTAATCATATGGGATGAATCTCCAGCAAAATATCACCATTGTTCTGAGGCGGTGGATAGATGTTTACAGGATATCCTGAAAAACAATCTTGATTTTGGGGGAATTGCTATGCTTTTTTCTGGTATGCATTTTCAACTATTATCTACGCATTAAATTTTTTTATTAATCAAATGGATAAATATTTATTTCCATTTCCATTATCATAAATTTGTACTGATGCCAAAATATATTACTTCCTTATAATTTTATGTCATTCTTCAGGGGACTTTAGACAATGCCTTCCAGTTGTACCAAAAGGCTCAAGAGGACAGATATTATCTTCAACTCTAATTCACAGAACTATCTGGCCAAAAGTTAACAAACTCCACCTGACCATCAACATGAGGCTTTTTCAGACAGGAATGAATGATGAGCAAGTACAAGATGCTGCCTGTTTTTCTGAGTGGATTCTTCAAATTGGGGAAGGAAGAACACTAAATCCAGATTTGGTGTAGATTCCTTCTAAACACTGTGTTTCCAGTGGGCCTGGTGGGTTAAAAATTTTTTTCACTGTGGTATACCCTGGAATTAATTCTTTGGAAAACAGTCATGAAGTTTCCCTTCTCAGGTACTTAAAAAGTAGGTTCATCCTAGCCACAAAAAATGTGGATGTAGATGAAGTTAACAACTTGGTACTGAATATTCTACCAGGAAGAATCTCAACTATTTATAGTTCTGATCAAGCCATTTCTGATGATGGATCACAAAACAACCTATTTCCAATAGATTACTTAAACACCATCAAGCCATCAGTTTTTTCTCTACACTCTTTGTCACTAAATAAGGGTTTCCCTGTTATGTTACTTTGTAATCTTGAGCCAACTGCAGGTTTATGTAATGGCACCAGGAAAGTGGTTACACAGATTGAAAGAAATTTGATAGAAGCATGTATTCTCTCTGCACCATAAGAATGAAATTGGGTGTTTATCCCAAGGAACACATTGGAGAGTTCACCCGATTCCGGTCTTCCTTTCACACTGCGCAGATTTCAGCTACCTATTAGATTAGCTTATAGCATGACAATCAACAAGGCCCAAGGTTAATATTTAGAAATTTAAGGTCTCAACCTGGAGTCACCAGTTTTTGCACATGTTCAGCTATATTTAGCACTTTCAAGGGCAAAGTACAGTGGAAATGTCCATGTACTGTTACCTGAGAAAGCTAAAGGAAGGGCAGTAAATGTTGTATACAAAGAAGTCCTAATTAATTGTATTTAATATATATTATGAAAGGGAGGGATTTTAATTAAAATAATAAACATATATTGAACTTTAGCCTTGATGCCATCCAAGGCTAAAATCACTCACATCTGGGACCAACATCTGGATGTATAGCCATGTCAATCATGCATATTCTGCACTTTTATAACAAAAATCCTGAAGTTTTCCCAGTTGTGCAATCATTCAAATCATGCATTTTCAAGAAATTTATAACAAAAATCCAGGCCAAAGATCTGGATGTGTAATCATTCCAATCATGCATATTCAATACAGTTAAGACAAAAATTTGAGCCAAAGCTCTGGATGTATAATCATTTCAATCATGATTACTCAACATTATTATGACTAACATCTGGGCCAAAATTCTGGATGTTTAAGTATTTTTACCATACAATGTGGGTAGCACGCAGGCACACATATCTGTGCCAAAGTTCTGGAGATGTGTGCAAGGCTTCTGACAATCTGCATTGCAGACAGATAGCAGGCTTGTTTAATTTTAACTTTAATCATCTTCTTGCATATAAAAATGTAAAAAACTGGATTAAAATACACTGGTATAAGAATTATACTTATTTCTAGACAAATAATTAAACAATTTATCCATTATTAGTGCTTTGTGTAAAGAAGCTATGATAGGACTTCATTGAAACAGAAACTAGGAAAACATATTTCTATCTTTTATTTTTTTAATTGTAAGTCTTTTCACAGTATTCTAGAATAAAATACTTGAGAATTTTGATGGTTAAATATGTTTCTTAAATAAATCCATTGAGTTGAAAAAAATTATATTGCATAATCAGAAATAATAAAAACACAAAAAATTATCAGGTAATATGGTTTAAATTAAAAAATGAAAGCTTCAACTTCTTGGTTAAAAGGAGTTATCAGTAAAAAGAACCACTGATCTTATTATATATTTTTTCAAAAAAAAACTAATAAAATGATTAGAGAGGTTAAAATTGATGCTTTTTTTAAAAAAAAGTATAATTTTCAGTCTTTTTAATGATCAGGTGAATTTAAAAAAAAGAAATTAAATTGTTTTTTATGGAAGAAACTCCATGAATGGATCAGATTCTTAACCTTCCCTTGCTATTATTTCTATAAATTTTTCATTAAAATTTCACTATTATTCCAGCACAGACTCATCCATTGTTGGTTAAGAGCTCAAGATGAGTTCAAAGTAAAGTTCAGTATCAGTTCATTATAAGTTCAGTCTGAGTTCCATATGAGTTATATCTAAGCTCAGGTTGAGGACTTGATAGTGATTCCCCCCCCCCAAATATTGTGTGGTGGATGTTGATAAATTGAAAATTAAGCAAAAAAAATGCTAAAAAATAAAGAAATAAATATATTTTACTTGCTTGTGTTAATTCAAACAAACTAAATGCTGATATAAAATAGTTTACTTCTTTTCAGGGTTAAGTTTAAATGAATATGAATATATTTCTTTTAGAATTTTATCTTTAATATCAACATGAAAGTTTTTCAACAGTTATTTCATCTCCTTCTTTAGAATTTTACATTCTTCAAAAAAAATTTGTCTAAATAAACTACTTATATCTAATACTCTACATCTGTCAGCCAGGCTATTCCAGGAGTCCAGTAAATGATATATAAATTATAAAACCTTAAAGAATGGGTAAGACTTGTATTTAATGAATATAACTTAATATTTTATTGCATAATGAAATTATATAAGAATTTTATTATATACAAATGTTACATTAAATTTATTGGTTATATATATTTTTATATACAATTAAATTGAGCATAATATAATATATTCTACAAATAATGGCGCATTTTTATGTATTTAATAATTATAAATTTATATTTAATTAATTAAAAAAAAAACATATATTATAATTACAAGTGTAAATTTGATTTATAATATATTTAAATTAATTACTTAAATTTATATATTAACTAATACCTCTCATATGATACTAAACAATTATTAAGGACGCTTCTTTTGACCCTTAATTGTGTTAGAAAAAACAAATAAATTAATTTGGACTAAATTGAGATTAATTGCTTGTTTTGTTGCATCAAATTATTTTTTTGTTTCACTTAAAATGTCCTCTAATCAGAATGTACCATCTGTTGGGATTTATATTTCTCATAGTTCCTATGTTCCAAATCTTGTTTAGTTATTCACTATTGTCACTTACTGATTTGGGGATTAATGGCGGGGAAATTGGATTCTTAATTGGGCTTTTAATTATTTGTTTCATGTTTTTCTCTATATTGTTATGTTTCATTTACTCTTTTGATATGTTTGTTTTATTCCATTCTAATCATTGTATTTACAAATATAGTAGCGCTTCAGAGGACCCATTGCCTATAAAAGGGCCTTGGATAATCCCCTGTAGCCTTATCACTTATTATACACTCAATAAATTAAATACAATTTTTATATTACGTTTATATTCTTTTTATTAGTAATAAAATTCTAATTAAAATTCTATATAACAATTTAAAGGTTGCTTTAAGTCTGATAGTAACTATATTGTTTGCCGCGCAGAACTCTTACTTAAATAATAATAATATTTATAAAACCAATTTGTTGTCTCTTCTCAGCTCACTCATCGTTGCCTTCTCTCAAATAAATTAAATAATTTTAATTGTTTTTATTTCTTGATTTCTAAAACTATTATCTCCTTCTTGTCCTCCTCTCTTTTCTTCCCTCTTCTCTTATATCTTCTAGACGACTGACCGACAACTGAGGGCCTTTCCAAACGACAACGACGATCGAGCCTGGCGACGAACGACGAAACGCACGGACCACCTAGCAAAACAAAACTTTTGCCGCGACTGTGTTTCGAACTTGGGTTCGACATTTTAGGTTTATATAATATTAATTTTTATATTATTTTGAAGTGATTTTTCGATCACTATAGTAAGTTCACCTTTGCGCCTCTCACTCATATTACTATATTTTTATTGCAATAACAGTGATTGTGGCTTAATTGCTGATTCACTGAGTGTAAGTGTTCAATTTTTTTAAAAAAATTTTTTTTTTTTCCTAGTTGACCATTATAGAGTGTTAAATCCTCTTAGTCCTAGAAGAATTAACATTATTATTAATACAAATTGAATTATTAATTTAATTTTTTTTTATTATTAATTATTGTTAATTTTGGTTGACTTAAAAGTACATTGTGCTTAGTCCCAATATATTGCCATATTTAATATTGGTAATTAATTGGTTGAATTAACTTACTTGTTATTCCCAATTTAAACTTGCAATCCATTTTTTTTAAAAAAAATTAATTTTTTAATTATTACTTTATATTGAAAGTTATTTTTTCTATAATTTAATTAATTAAAAAAAAAAAAAATTTTTTTTTATATCATTTGGAGCAATTATTGACTAACTTTGATTATTTTTTTTATAAAGTACAAAGTAAAATATAAATCTTCCCACTAGTATGTCCAACAATTTGACAGAAAAAATGGATAACATGCAAGTGGATGAGATAGAAATTGACTATGATGCTGACACTGTAAGTTCTTCTAAAGTTGGTCATAAAAAATCTTATGCTAACACAAAGAATTCACATACTGCAGGATGTGGAAATGACAGGAAATGCAAACAAACCAAACCCCCTTCCCCCAGTACCACAGAAGGAAGTTAAGCCTCTAGTGCCTCAAGAAGGTCTTCCAAAAGGCTTCAAAATAAAAAAGCTTCCTCTGCCACAACAAATCAGAAACCTATCCAGTCATATAAAAGAGTTGAAGACAGAAAATATGACGTACAAAGCAAAGGTAGACACATTGTGGGATCAGGTCCAAGAACTCAGGAACCAGATTCAGGCCCAGGCCCCTCCTCAATTGCCTCCCAATCAGCTTCAATTTCAGGCTCAACCTTCACAGCCACCCAGCTCAACCATCCAAAATCCAAATACTATGGAAGTAGAGCAATGGAAATGGGATTATCTAATGAGTCACTACCAACAGAATGTGCAACACCCTCCTCATCATCAGCCTGGCCCATCCAGAACACCCAATTTCCATCCACCTCCTCATCCCTACCAACAAAGCAGGAGAAAGAAGGCCCAAGCACAATCCCAAACCCACTCCCAGGGGAAGTTTCCTCCTCTGCCATGGTAAGTAATTTGGTTGATAGTCACTTGGGTATGTTTTCTAATAAATCTTCTTCTGCAGGTAATATTATTGAACATGGTGAAAGAACAGTTAAACCTGTTAAAAGACAGCTTCCTGTAACTAGTAGCCCTATTGATGTAATTAGCAAATTGTCATTTGATGAACCTTTACATTTAACTTCTACATCTTTAATTAATCCTTCTCTTGCAATTAAAAATGATTCTGTTCCCCCTGAAATCTATACCTTAATTGAAAAAACTTCTGAGGAAATATTGAAAGATACCCTTGATTTTAATATTGTGAAAGACAAACATGTGAGAGATGTGTTAATCCATGAAAATGATAGATTAAATAATTTACACTTGCAATGTAAAGTGAGTTCTTCTGTACAAGATACAGCTTATTTAAAAATCAAAGAAACCTTGAATATTGTTCTTAGTCAACAAAAACAAATAAGAAGTGACCATAGAGCTATCTCAGATAGAAATATCAGTCTACATAAGACCTTGAGTGAATTGAAACCTCTTATTGAGGAAAATTATTCATTCAAAAATGAAATAAAATCTCTGCAAAATGAGTTTAAGAAGCTAAAAAATGATTTCCATGCACTAAGTACCAAGCACTCAGTTTCTGAGGACAGAAATGTTCTATCTCTTGCAAAAGTAAATGACCAAATGTCTGAAATTCCAAGAATAAGAAACTATGTGTCTGACCTACAGGAAAAGTTCTCAACCTTAACCATCAATAATGAATTAAATGAGATTTCTGCAAATAAGCTGCATAAAAATAAAGGGAAAAAACCTGAACAAAGTTCATCCTTTCTTCCTCATATTTCAACCATTAAACAAACTGACAATGAGTCTGTAAAATCTTTTGCTACTAGCAAAAAATCTTGTGATGGTCATGCACCAGCTGTTTCTGTAAATAATGAAATTTCTGAACACCTGGCTAAACTTCAGGAATTATTAATAATGAATAATTCAAACCAAAAAGTGGACCATCCCAGTAGTCAGAAAAATTGGCCTAAGTTAGACCAATATCCTACCTTTGATGGTGATTCTTCCTCTGATTGGCAACACTTTATCCAGAGAATTGATAATTTAAAGAGATCTTATAAACTACCTGATGAGGAGATTGTTTCTAAGCTAATTTCTTTATTTTCCAATGTAGCCTTGATGTGGTATGAATCTGTCCTCTTAGATAACAATCATTATACATGGAATGATTGGAAATCCTTGATTGAGAATCAGTTTGGTGGTTCAAAATTCAGGTTAGCTCAGCAGAGACTGTATGAGAATACTAGATATGTATCCTCCTCTGTTGAAAAGCCCATTGTTTTTCTGATGAAAATAACTAAAATCCTTAGAGCAATTGATCCAAAGATGGATTATGATATTTGGAGAGATAAAATCTTGTATAAATTACCAAATTCTCTTAGGGATTTGATTGTTGCTAGAACTGAGCATGTAAGGGAAAATTCTTCTTTCATTAATATCTGTAATGAAGTACTACTCAACCATAGATATGAACCAAAGAATTACCTTAGTAAATCTTATAATGATCAGAATAAACCTTCTATAAAGCTCCCAGAAAAATCTGGTAAACCCTCTGCCCCAGTTGCACCTAAAAAATATGCAACAAATACTTGTTATAAATGTAACAAACCGTGGCAGAAGGGTCATGTTTGTGACAAGAAAATTCATCTTGTTGAACAAAATGAAGACACTGATGAAGTTGAACTTGATGTCAATAATTCTTCCAGTGACTGTGAAAGTAATATCTCCTATGACAATGAATCTGTTAAAGATGTTTTAATGTTGGAACATGATGTCCATTATTTAAATAATATATCTGAAGATTGTGTATTGAATTTATCTTCAGTAGAAAATGCTGAGATAATTAAAGATATTACTAACAATTCTATTCCTATATCCCCTTTAAAGGCACCTGTTATCATTAATGGTAAAAATGTTGATGTAGTTCTTGATTCTGGTGCTGGAGGAAGTGTAGTATCTGAAAAAGCTTTGGCTTCAGTGGATAAGGAATATTTGAGTAAATTATTGCCTATAACTTCTGAAAAATGGAGAGGGTATGGTTCTACCTTATTCCCTATTGGCAAATACAAAACCTCTGTATTCTTCAAATATAATGGTGGTTTTGTCAGAGCTATTTGTGAGTTTGTTGTCATGAAAAATGATAATTTGAGCAATTGGTTTATTATGGGAAATGATATTTTAACCATGTTTGGTGTGAAACTGGACCCAGCAAATAATTGCTTTACCTTAGGAATGAATGGGAAAAGAAAATTCAAAATTTCTTCTCCTAAACCTTCTGGGCATTTGTTGAAATCTTGTAACTCACTGACCCAATGTAAAGGTAGAACAACAACTGAAATGGATGATTTATTACATGAAATAAATACCGCTTCTTTTGGTGATCATTTGACTAATGAACAAAAGGATTCTATTGTTGCCTCTATTACCTCCTTCCCTATGGCTTTTGCTCATGGTTCTCATGTCTTGGGAATTGTTCAGGAAGAGATGAAAATTACCTTATCCTGTAATTTGAGTGATATTCCTCCTTCCCTTAAGAAAAAACCATATCCTGCTTCTCCATCAAAAAGAAAAGATATTGAAGATAATATTGAAACATTATTGAAAATGAATATCATTGAGAAAGTTAATGTCACCCCCAAATATTGTGTCATCTCCCCAGTCTTGATTTCATATGAAAAAGATAAAGCTAGATTATGTGGAGATTACAGAGCTTTAAATACTTATACTGTTGATGATATTTATCCTTTACCCAGAATTAATTCAATACATGCTACCTTGCAAGGTGCAAAATTTATTAGTTGTCTGGATGGTAATAAAGGTTATCATCAAGTTCCAGTTGAGAAAAATTCTCAAAATTTTTTGCTTATTGCTACTCATATGGGAATATATAAGTATGTTAGGATGCCATTTGGCCCTAAAAATGCTCCTTCAGTTTTCCAGAAAGTCATGGATAACACTTTCCATCAAGAAATTATTGAAGGTTGGCTCATGGTTTATATTGATGATATTATTGTTTTTTCTAAAACTTTTGATGAACATATGATTCACTTAAATAGAGTTTTCCAAAAACTGGATGAAATCAATATGACCTTATCTTTAAAAAAGTGTAAATTTGGTTTTCAATCTTTGAAAGTCCTTGGCCATGTTGTGTCAGGCTTACAAATTTTTGTAGACCATAATAAAGTTGCTGCCATTCAAAATGTGAAAGCACCAACTTCTGTAAGAGAAATCCAAAGTTTTTTGGGTATGTGTGGCTATTATAGACAATATATTAAGAATTATCAGGTCATAGCCTTACCTCTTACAAAACTAACCAGAAAAGATGTTGCTTTTCTCTGGAATAATGACTGTCAGAAAGCTTTTAATACATTGAAAAGTTGCTTAATGACAGCCCCTATATTGGCTCTTCCAGATTTTAACAAGCCATTTGTACTTTATACAGATGCTAGCTTTATTGGTCTGGGTTCTGCCCTTCACCAAAAGCAAATTATTAATGATAAATCCTCAGAGGTTGTAATTTGTTATATTTCAAGAACCTTTAGAAATAGTGAATTGAAATATGGTGCCACTCAATTGGAGTGCTTAGCAGTTGTTTGGGCTCTTGAAAAACTTCATTACTACTTGGATGACCAAAAATTTGAGTTGGTAACTGACTGTAGTGCTGTAAAATCTCTCTTAAACCTCAAAACACCTAACAGACATATGTTCAGGTGGCAACTTGCTGTTCAGGAATACAGAGGAAGGATGACTATTATCCATAGAGCTGGAAATGTTCACTCTAATGTTGATATGCTCTCCAGATTGCCTCTGCCAAATAATGACTCCAATCCTGCTTATGTACCTGAAGATGATACTGTTCATATACATGGTATATTTATAGTTGATATGGAAGAAGAGTTATTACAGTTAATACTGGATTCATATGATAAAGATTCTGACTTAAATAAATTAGTTACTATTTTGAATGATCCTAAGAATGCTTCAATTCAAGCATTAATAAAAACTCTTCCTGCAAAGTACCAAAATGCTTTAAATAAAGGAAAGTTTTCTATTGAAGATGGTTATATATATTATAGAAGGAAGCTTACCAATGTAATTGTTATTCCTCCTTCAATGAAAGAAACTATCCTCAAACTTTGTCATGATGACATATTAGCTGGACATTTTGATCTTGAAAAAACATTGATTAGAATCAAAAACACTGCATGGTGGGCTAATATGTCTGAAGACACAAAATTATATGTTGAATCTTGTGATTCCTGCCAAAAATCTAAAAGGTTAACAGGTAAGAGAGCAGGGTTATTACAACATATTGAAGCACCTAGTGCTCCCTGGCAAATCATTGATATGGATTTTGTCACTGGTCTTCCTGTTGCAGGTAAAGACAGTTTTAACTCTTGTTGGGTAATAGTTGATAGATTCACAAAAATGTGCAAATTTATTCCAACCCACAAAGATGTATCCACCAAGGAATTAGCTTTCTTATGGTGGTCTTACATGTTTAATATTATTGGTTTTCCAAAAGCCATTATCTCTGATAGGGATCCAAAATTCACTTCTGAGTTTTGGACCTCTTTGATGGATATTTGTGGCTGTGAGTTAAAATTGTCTACAGCTCACCATCCTCAGACTGATGGTCTAGCTGAAAGAATGATTCAAACTCTGGAAGATATGATTAGAAGGTATTGTGCCTTTGGTTTAGAATATAAAGACAATGACAGATTTACTCATGATTGGGTCACTCTTTTGCCTGGTCTTGAATTTGCATATAATAGCACTGTTCATTCTGTCACTGAGAAAAAGCCTTTTGAGCTTTGGTTAGGTTATGTCCCACATACTCCTGCTCAGATTCTCAATAATAAATTACCTAAGTTGGAACTACACCCTGGTGTAAAATCTTTTATGCAAATGCAACAGCTATGCAGAAAACATGCTCAGAGTTGTATTGATAAAGCATTTGAATATGAAAAGAAAAGATGGGATAAATCCCATAAAGAATACACATTTAACAAGGGTGATGAAGTGTTGATCTCTACTGTCCATTTCAATTTACAAGGTAACCACAAATTAAAAGATCCTTTTGTAGGACCTTTTGTTGTTAAAAGAATGGTTGGTGATAATGCAGTAGAAGTTGTATTGTATTCTCCATATGATAGGAAACATCCTGTCTTTCCCATTTCTTTGCTTAAACCTTATACTTCCAACAGTGACTTATTTCCAAAAAGAAGAGGAAGACCTAAGAAGAACCCTCAAGAAGTCACAGAAACAGCAGAAATTGATAAAATTCTCAATGATAGAATTATCACTTCTGAAAGAGGTACTGAATATTTATTGAGATATAAGAACAAATCATCTGAACATGATGCATGGATACCTGGCAAAGAAATTTCAAATCTGCCTGCTCTGTTGAAAAAATACAAAAAGAAAAAATCTTAGCATTTTTTTTATTGTTTTTTTTAGAGTGAGGGAGTGTCAGCCAGGCTATTCCAGGAGTCCAGTAAATGATATATAAATTATAAAACCTTAAAGAATGGGTAAGACTTGTATTTAATGAATATAACTTAATATTTTATTGCATAATGAAATTATATAAGAATTTTATTATATACAAATGTTACATTAAATTTATTGGTTATATATATTTTTATATACAATTAAATTGAGCATAATATAATATATTCTACAAATAATGGCGCATTTTTATGTATTTAATAATTATAAATTTATATTTAATTAATTAAAAAAAACATATATTATAATTACAAGTGTAAATTTGATTTATAATATATTTAAATTAATTACTTAAATTTATATATTAACTAATACCTCTCATATGATACTAAACAATTATTAAGGACGCTTCTTTTGACCCTTAATTGTGTTAGAAAAAACAAATAAATTAATTTGGACTAAATTGAGATTAATTGCTTGTTTTGTTGCGTCAAATTATTTTTTTGTTTCACTTAAAATGTCCTCTAATCAGAATGTACCATCTGTTGGGATTTATATTTCTCATAGTTCCTATGTTTCCAATCTTGTTTAGTTATTCACTATTGTCACTTACTGATTTGGGGATTAATGGCGGGGAAATTGGATTCTTAATTGGGCTTTTAATTATTTGTTTCATGTTTTTCTCTATATTGTTATGTTTCATTTACTCTTTTGATATGTTTGTTTTATTCCATTCTAATCATTGTATTTACAAATATAGTAGCGCTTAAGAGGACCCATTGCCTATAAAAGGGCCTTGGATAATCCCCTGTAGCCTTATCACTTATTATACACTCAATAAATTAAATACAATTTTTATATTACGTTTATATTCTTTTTATTAGTAATAAAATTCTAATTAAAATTCTATATAACAATTTAAAGGTTGCTTTAAGTCTGATAGTAACTATATTGTTTGCCGCGCAGAACTCTTACTTAAATAATAATAATATTTATAAAACCAATTTGTTGTCTCTTCTCAGCTCACTCATCGTTGCCTTCTCTCAAATAAATTAAATAATTTTAATTGTTTTTATTTCTTGATTTCTAAAACTATTATCTCCTTCTTGTCCTCCTCTCTTTTCTTCCCTCTTCTCTTATATCTTCTAGACGACTGACCGACAACATCCTACTCCCTCAATAATATATTCTATTTTTCTATCAATTATGTTGATGAATTTTTCTTTTGTCTTTTATTTATCATTTTCTTCCATTTGTTCCCAAATATTATTTTTATCCTCAGATTCTTTTCTTTTAATTTTTTTATCCAATCTACTAATAAAAGCACGATTTTAGTGTGATTGATTTCTAGCTAAAAAAATTTGTTTTTTATTGAGTCTCTATTTTATATTTGCAAGGTACTTCTCCAAACTCACTTGGTTTGTGTCAGCCAGTTTGTCTAGAAGAAGGAAAAAAAGAAGAAGAGGAGAAAGGAAAGGAAAGGGGAAAGGAAAAATTAAAGATAAATGAAGAGAAGGGAGAAAAGATCTAAAGGATAAAGAAACATTGGAATATTAGATTTGATAGAAATAATGACACTGGGTGAATTCAATTACAATAGTAAGTATTTTATATTCTTTCTGCTTAAATATCAACAACTAATGATTAAAAGTCTTAAAGCAGCCTTTATTAATTTATTTGGTATTTAAGGGGACAGAAGCACCACAACAAATAATAAATTGTAATATAGTATTTAAAATATGATAAGTAATGTAAGTGATGGGCTGAAGGGAATTAGCCAAGGCCCTTTTATAGGCATGGGGTCCTCTGAAGCGCCACTAGATTTTATATACAAAGTTATAATAAAGTGAAACAAGAAAATAAAAGAATATAAGTGAAACCTAAAAATTTAGAGATAAATATGAAACAAGTAACTAAACCCATGAGTAAGAAAATAATTATCCCATCCTATATTCCCAAACCAGTTAACTAAAATAATGAGTAACTAAGAAAGTTTCTAAAATGAGAAACTGTGAGTAATATAACTAAAACAGACATTACAATGAGTTTAAGTTGTTTTAATTGAACCAATACAATCATGCCATTTTGAAGCAAAACTTTATGTAATCAATTCAATCCTAGTATAACACAGAAATAAGTAATTTTTTTAAACTATTTCATTAGAGAAATAACTAATTTGAGTGAAAACAAGTAACTATTTTCATGAATAACTAATTTAAAATAAGTACTTTAATATATTTTATTAAGTAATTGTTTTAACTTATTTAATAATTTTTCTGACACTATTGAGGGTCAAAAAAGCACACAATATTTATGGTTTATAACATATGAAAAGTTTTTATTAAATATATAAATTTAATTAATTAAATTCTAATTACATTATAAGTTAATTTTACAATTTTAATTCTAATATATGTTTAAAATTAATTAATTATTAATTTATGAATATTAAATAAATAAAACTGCAGCATGATTTATAGAATATAATCTTTATTACATTTTATGTAAGTGTATAAATAATTTATTTAATAATAAAATTAATATAATACTTACTTTACCTATTTTTAACAAAAAAAAATTTTAAATACACAAATTTATTCCCTCTTATGGTTTCAATAAAGTATTATAACATTTTACTGGGCTCCTGAGAGAGCCTGGCTGTCACTCCCTCACTCTAAAAAAAATAAAAAAATACTAAGATTTTTTCTTTCTATACTTTTTTAACAGAGTAGGAAGGTTAGAAATTTCATTTCCAGGCATCCATGCATCATGTTCAAATGATTTATTTTTATATCTAAATAAATATTCAATACCCTTTTCAGAAGCGATAATTCTATCATTTATAATTTTATCAATCTCTGCAGTTTCTGTGACTTCTTGAGGATTTTTCTTAGGTCTCCCTTTTCTTTTAGGAAATAATTTGCTGTTAGAAGTATACAGATTTAGCAGGGAAATTGGGAAAACAGGATGTTTTCTTACATATGGAGAATACAGGTCAACCTCTACTGCATTATCACCAACCATTCTTTTAACAACAAACATACCTACAAATGGATCCTTTAATTTGTCATTGACCTGTAAATTTAAGTGGACTGTAGATATCAGTACTTCATCACCTTTTGTAAATGTGTATTCTTTATAGGATTTATCCCAGCTTTTCTTCTCATATTCAAATGGCTTATCAATACAGCTTTGAGCATGCTTTCTGCATAGATTTTGCATTTGAATAAAAGATTTTGTATCATGGTATAGTTCCAACTTTGGTAATTTATTATTTCAAATTTGAGCAGGAGTGTTTGGGACATAACCTATCCAAAGCTAAAAAGGCTTTTTCTCAGTGAAAGAGTGAACAATGCTATTACAAGCAGTTTCAAGACCTGGTAATAGAGTAATCCAGTCATGAGTAAATTTGTCATTTTCTTTATATTCTAAGCCAAAGTCACAATACCTTCTAATCATATCTTCCAGAGTTTGAATCATTCTTTCAGCTAGACCATCAGTTTGGGGATGGTGAGCTGTAGATAATTTAAACTTGCAGCCACATATATTCATCAAAGACATCCAAAATTCAGATGTAAATTTTGGGTCTCTGTCAGAGATAATGGCTTCTGGAAATCCAACAACATTAAACATGTATGGCCACCATAAGAAAGCTAATTCCTTTGTGGATACATCTTTGTGGGTGGGAATAAATTTGGACATTTTGGTGAATCTATCCACTATTACCCAAAAAGAGCTATAGCTGTCTTTACCTGCTTCAGGAAGACCAGTGAAAAAATCCATGTTAATGATTTTCCATGGATCATCAGGTACTTCAATATTTTTCAATAATACCACCCTTTTTCCTGTTAATTTTTTAGATTTTTGGAAAGAATCACAGGATTAAACATAAAATTTTGTGTTCTCAGACATATTAGCCCACCATGCAGTAATTTTAATTCTGACAATGGTTTTTTCTTGATCAAAATGACAAGCAAAGATGTCATCATGACAAAGTTTTAAGATAGTTTCTTTCATTGAAGGAGGGATTATAAGGACATTATTAAGTTTTCTTCTTTAATAAATCTAACAATCCTCAATAGAAAATTTTACTTTATTCAAAGCATTTTTATACTTTGGAGGGAGATTTTTTATCAATGCTTGGATTGAAGCATTCTTAGGATAATTTATGATTGTAACTAATTTTTTAAGATTAGAATCATTCTCATATGAATCCAGAATTAATTGAAATAATTCTTCTTCCATATCAACAATATATATACCATGTGTATGAACTGTATCATCTTCTGGCACATAGGCAGGATTAGAATCATTATTTGGAAAGGAAATCTTGGAAAAATATTCACATTTGAATGAACATTACTTGCTCTGTGAATAATTGTCATTCTACCCCTATACTCCTGAACAGCTAGTTGCCACCTAAACATATGTCTGTTTGGTGTTTTTAAGTTTAAGAGGGACTTCACTGCACTACAATACATAACAAATTCAAATTTCTTGTCATCTAGGTAGTAATGGAGCTTTTCTAGGGCCCAGACAACTTCTAAACACTCCAATTGGGTGGCACTATATTTCAATTCACTGTTTCTTAAGGTTCTTAAAATATAACAAATTACTACTTCTGAACATTTAACATTTATAATTTATTTCTGGTGGAGAGCAGTTCCTAGACCAGCAAAACTTTCATCTGTGTAGAGGACAAAAGGTTTATTAAAATTTGGGAGATCCAGGATTGGGGCAGTCATTAAACATTTCTTCAATGTATTAAAGGCTTTTTGTGTTTCTTCATTCCAGATAAAAGCTACATCTTTTCTGGCCGATTTTGTAAGAGGCAAGGCTATGACTTTGTAATTTTTGATATATTTTCTATAATAGCCACACATTCCCAAAAAACTTTGTATTTATTTTATAGAAGTTGGTGCTTTCACATTTTGGATTGCAGAAATTTTATTTTAGTCCACACAGATCTGTAAGCCTGACACAACATGACCCAGGACTTTAAAGGATTGAAAACCAAATTTGCACTTTTTCAAAGATAGTGTCATGTTAATTTCATCCATTTTTTGGAAGACTCTATTTAAGTGGGTTATGTGTTCATCAAAATTCTTGGAAAAAATTATAATGTCATCAATATATACCATTAAGCATCCTTCATTAATTTACCAATGAAATGTATTATTCATTATTTACTGAAAGACTGAAGGGGTATTCTTAGGGCCAAATGGCATCCTCACATACTTATATATTCCCATATGAGTTGCAATAAGCAAGAAATTCTGGGAATTCTTTTCATCAGGTATTTGGTGATAACCTTTATTACCATCTATGCAACTAATAAACTTTGCACCCTATAAGGTTGCATGTATAGAGTTTATTCTTGGTAAAGGGTAAATATCATGTACTGTGTAAGTATTTAAGGCTCAATAATCTCCACACAGTTTAGCTTATATTTCTCATTTGAGATCAAGATTGGAGAGATGACACAATATTTTGGGGTAAAATCTACTTTTTCAATAATATTCATTTTCAATAAGGTAGAAATATTATCTTCAATGTCTTTCCTCTTAGTAGGGGGAGTAGGACAAGGTTTTTTCTTCAGACTAGGAGGAATATAACTCAAATTACACGCTTAAGAAATTTTCATTTCTTCTTTAACAACTCCCAATTCATTGGATCCACGAGCAAAAGCCATAGGAAAAGAAGTAACTAAGGAAATTATAGAATCTTTATGGTTACCAGTCAACTGATTACCAAATTAAGCATTATTAATTTCAGACTATAAATCTTCCAGTTCCTCTGTTGGCCTTCCTTTACACTTAATAAATGAATGAAAAGATTTTAACAAGTGTGAAGAATGTTTTTTAGGAGGAGAAATTTTAAATTTTCTTTTTCCACTCATGCCCAATGTGAAACAATTGTTTTCTGGATCCAATTTGATACCAAACATGGGTAAAATTTCATTACCCATAATAAACCAATTTCTCAAATTATCATTTTTTATCACAACAAATTCACACACATCTCTGAAAAAGCCACAATTATATTTAAAGAATACAGCAGTTTTGTACTTGCCAATGGGACATTAAACAGAACCATAACCTCTCCTTTTTTCAGATGTTATAATTAACAATTTACTATGATAATTATTATCTATTGAAGCAAGTGCCCTTTCAGACACTACACTACCACCAGCATCAGAGTCAAGAACAACCTCAACATTTTTACCATTAATGATAACTGGTGCTCTTAAAGGAGAGATAAATATGGAACTTTCAGTAATATATTCTATAATCTCAGAATGTTTTACTGAAGATAAATCCAAGATACATGTTTCAGATAAATTATCCAAATATTGGACATCATTTTCTAACATTAAAACATCTTTTAGTGAATAATTCTCATAAGAGATATTACTATCACAGTCACTTGAAGATTCATCAAGGTCAGGTATAGCATCTTCAGGATCTTTAGTTTGTTAAACTAGATTAATTTTCTTGTCACAAACATGTCCTTTCTTCCATGATTTGTTACATTTAAAACAAGTACTAGTTGCATATTTCTTTTGTGCAACTGGAGCAGAGTGCTTACCAGGCTTCTCTGGAAGTTTGGGTGAAGGTTTGGTTTGATCATGAGAAGGCTTTAAAGGATAATTTTTTGGTTCATATCTGTGGTTGGGTAAAACTTCATTACAGATATTAATAAAAGAATAATCTTCCCTCCCATTCTCAGTCCTGGCTACAATCAAATCCCTCAGTTATTTTGGCAATTTATAGAGTATTTTGTCTCTCCAAATATCATAATCCATTTTTGGATCCATAGCTTTAAGAATTTTGTTATTTTCATGAGGAAAATAATAGGTCTCTCAGCCGAAGAGGATTTATATTTAGCATTCTCATATAATCTTTGTTGTGCCAATCTGAGCTTTGAACCACCAAATTGATTCTCAATTAATGTTTTCCACTCAGCCAAAGTATAGTGGTGATTGTCTAGAAATACAGACTCATACCACATCAGGGCAACATTGGAGAATAAAGAAATCATCTTAGAGACTATTTTTACATCTGGCATATAATAAGAATTTTTTAAATTATCAATTCTTTGATAAAAACGCTGAAAGTCAGATGAAGAATCACCATCAAAGGTGGGATATTGATCAAGTTTAGGACAATTTTTATGGATACTTGGCTGGTCAACTCTAGAATTATTCATGGTAATTAATTCCTGAAGCCTGGATAGGTGTTCAGAAATTTCATTATTGACAGAAGCAGTTGGCTCATGATGAGTATTCACAAACTTTTTTGTGGTCCACAGGAGTAATAGATACATTGTTAGGCTGTTTACTGAAAACCCTTAAAGGGGGGTAAAAACTACTTTTCTTAAGTTTTTTACCCTTTCCTCTCAAGATTAGAAAAAGAATATCTCAACCTAGGAATTTCAGATAGCTTATCATTAATATTTGTAAGAGATAAAAAATTTCTGTCTTTATATACTGAGAATTTACTTCTCAAAGCTTGCAAATCAATTTTAAATGTTGTTAATTCCTTATTTAAGGATGAATTTTCATCTCTCAATGAGGAATTTTTATTTAAAAGGGGTTTTAAATCATGAATAATTTTGTTCTAATTAGATAACTTATCCACAAGCACTTTGTGATCATTTTTCAATATTTTTTGATGAGCAAAAACAGTATTCAAGGTGTCTTTCAATTTAAAATAAGCAGTATCTTGAGCAGAAGAACTCACTTTACAATGTAGGTTCAGATTATTTTATCTGTCATTCTCATGTTTCAACAAATCTCTGGCCAGTCTATCTTTGATAATACCAAAATCAGGAGAATCCTTTAAAATTTCCTCAGAAGTTTTCTCAAGCAAGACATAAACCTCAGGGCAACAAAATAATTTCTAATTGCAAGAAAATAATTAATTAAAGAAGTGTAAGTTAAGTGTAAAGGTTCATCAAATGAAAATTTACTAATTATATCATTTAGGCTACTTATAACAGGAAGTTGTCTCTTAGTAGGTTTAACAGTTCTTTCACCATAATCAACAGTTTTACCTGTAGAAGAAGATTTATTACTATAAATACCAACATGTTTATCAAACAAGTTACTCACCATGGTAAGGGAAGAAAATTCCCCTGTGCTTTCTTTTTTCTGCCTCCCTGATAAAGATGGGCCTGAGAAGTTTGACAGTAAGTTTGTGTCCTGGATTGGCCAGGTTGATGAGCTGGTTGATGCTGTACATTCTGCTGGTAGTTGATCATGATATAGTCCCACTTCCACTGCTCTACTTCCAGAATATTTTGATTTTGTTGGGAAGAGCTGGGGGTTCAATGGGACTTTATCTGAGTCTTGTTGGTCTGTAAGGGAGGAGGATGTGCCTGCCTTTGAGTCAAGAGCTCCTGTATTTGGCCCCACAGGGTTTCCACTTTTTCCTTGTGTATAATATTGTCTGCCTTTATTGCCTTTTTGTGACCTGATAAATTTTTTACCCCCTGTGACAGTGGAATCTTTTTTATCTTTATTCCCTTTAAAGGATTTTTCAGGTTTATTAGAGGCTTGACTTCTTTCAGAGTTGATTGGGGAGGGGGGTTTACCACTCCTCCTGATATTTCCATTTACTGAAGAATTTGATTTATATTTGTCAGTAGAAGAATTTTCGAAAGTCAATTTAAAGGAACTTACAGATTCAACTTCAAACGATACCTCAATTTCATCCACATTTAAGTTATCAATGCTTTCAGTAAAGTTACTAGACATGATATCTAAAAAATCAAGTTTTTTTCAACAATAGTGAACTGATTTTTTCTAAAGTGATGTTCAATTTTTTAAAACAATAAGAAAATAAATATTAATATATTACTTGAGTTAAAATAAAATTGATAATATAAAAATTTATTAATATTATTATTTATTAAATAAAAAATAATAATCAAAAAAAATTATTAATCAATTAATGTGATTTTATTTATAATATATAATAATAACCACTTATTATTAAAATGGGACAAATACAAAAGTATAAATGTTAACCGATAATAATAATACCAAAATTAAATGGCAATAATTGGGACTAAGCACAGAGTACTATTGTTGTCAACCAAGATTATTAATACTAAAATTAAAGGGCAATAATTGGGACTAAGCACAGAGTACTATTATTTCAACCAATATTATCAAAATTTAATGAAAAATTAATTTAATAATTTAATCAAAAAATTAGTGATCTTCTAGGACTAAGAGGGTTTCTCTATTATTCTCATCTAGGAAAATAAAATCTTATGAAAATTGATCACTTACACTCAGCAGCTCAGTAAAAAAGCTAAGGCACTGTTATTGCAATACAAATTTAATAATAGAGTTGATAGGTGCAAAGGTTGACTTACTAAAGTGATCAAAAAATCACCTTAAATGTATTTATTAATATATAAACCAAATATGTAGAGCCCAAGTTCAAAACACAGTTGCAGAAAAAATTCAAAAACTTGTGTGAGGTGGTCCGCACATCAAGTTGATTTTTTAAAAAAATTGTTGTTGTCATTCAGAGAGGCCCTTAAGTATCAGCTGGCTTTTCTAGAAGAAAAAAGTTTTTATTTATAATATAAATCTAATTATTTTAATTTTAATTACATTATAAGTTAATTTTATAATTGTAATTATAATATATGTTTATAATTAATTAATTATTAATTTATTAATATTAAATACATAAAAATGTGCCATGATTAATAGAATATAATATATATTATGTTCTATGTAAGTGTATAAATAATTTATTTAATAATAAAATATTTATATAATTTTATTATGCATTAAAATATTTTTTTAAATTCATAAAATACATAAATTTATTCACTCTTATGGTTCCAATAAAGTATTATAAAATTTTACTGGGCTCTTGAGACAGCCTGGCTGACAGTTTTCCACTTGAGTCATAAGCTTCATATGATCTTCCTCTTCATTAAAAATAGTATCTTTTCAAGTTTGAGATCATTATTTTCCAATTATCTTCAGTAGCCCAATATATTTCTCTTAAAAATATCTTTGTGTTATTTATCTATTCAGATGATGAAAAATAATAAATTATTCTTGAAAAATCTATATTTTCTCCTGGTGAGTCCAAATGTTTAAATTTGTGAATTTAGATTTTTTTTTAGGATTAATTTCAAGAACATCAGATTTCAGATGACACCAATGAAAGATTTCACATTTTTTGGCTCTTGCCTGAACTACTTTATTTTTAAAACGCTTTTGATTAGATTTTTTGTATTGTGTGCAAGGTTTAGAGTTTTTATATGTGAGCTGATAATCCTTCTTAGAATAGTCTTCAATACAAGATGAGGCACTCATAGGAGAATAAAACACTTGAAATATACATTAATTTTTAGAGAGATTTTATCTAGGTAGAAAAAGAGTATTTCTGGAAACACAGTATGCAAATCTATTTTGGAAATATCTCAACCTGATATTCATTATATTATGGGGTGCAGGTATTAAAGTCAAATTTTCCAATAGGATAACTTGCTATTTATCATATTATGGAGTGCAGAACACCAAATGTTCTCTAAGTCAAAAAAATCCATGCCAATTTTTTTCGGTAATACTCTCCCCTGTGTTTCATTGATGTGGGTGCATAGATTGCCAAAAGTTAATCTCATTTCATAAATTAACATGTAAAAAATTCATATAAGATAATTAAAAAAGCTAAATTAATGACTGTTCAAGTAAAAATGTGAATGTAAACTGTCTGTGACCAAAGTCAATGAAAAAAACAAGTGTATACATTAACCACATGAGGAAAACACATGTCCCCATGATTACTGTTAGACACAACATGGTCTGATGGCTCATTAATTCAAGTAAGTAGAGTATGATATATGACTTTTTGAAGTTTAATTCATGTACTAAAAATAAAAGCTGACAACCTATATTACACCCCATACTTTTTTTGTCTACTTAATATCTTATTTTTTATATTACCTTCTTTTCTTAACTTTTCAATCCTATTGACCAACTTTCTATTTATTTGGAAAGAAAAATAAAATTGAGGGAATTCTTAATATGATTCGAATCCAGGTGGAGTTTTGGTTATTTGGTGATTATGAAAATTTCAAAACTAAATTGCTTCAATACTTCCATTTTTGGTCCCAAAATCAATAATGTATTGATATTCTGGAACATGTAAGCCAAGGTACTTAATAGAAGTGGAGAGTGAGGGGATAGGGAGGCAGGTTTGGGGATTAATATAAGAGAATAATCCGAATTTAAGAGAGTTGAGATTATTTTTGTCCATATGAATTTTATTATGAAATTTACCAAATTTTAACATCAGATTAGATGCAAAAATATCTTTATCACCAAGTTTAAGTCATTCTGAATCTGTCCAATAAGGGATTCTAAACCATGATTTGCTTAAAATGCATGTAGACATAGTTTCTTTAGTTTTTGAGCTAAAAAAATATTGGATGCTGACAAGGAATCCCATCTTTTTAAATCTTCTTTCATCTCTTCTTTTTTAAGATCTCTTAGTAATGAATAAATTCCTGTAGAAAGAATAAGAAAATAATTTTTTGAAATTAATTTATCTATAAATAATTGGATAAGATAAACCTAAAAATCTCACTTCAAACTACCTAAAAGAAATAGTCCAAAAAAGTGTGCAAAAAGTTTCCCAAAGGTTCCTAAAATTTTTTTCCAAAGGTTTCAAAAAAAGTGCCCAAAAATTTCCCAAAAAATTATTCCAAAAGTTCCTAAAAAAACTGTCACAAAAGTCCCCAAAAGCCTTACCAAAGGTTTCCAGAAAAATTCCAAAAAAAAACTAAAAATCACTTTTTAATTCTTTTAAAGAATTTCCTAAAATTTAAAATTTTTTTAGTAAAAAAACCCCCCAGAATAGCCCCAAAACACCTAAGAATCACTAAAAATGTTTGGAAAACATTTTCAAATTGTTTAGCATAAATTAATACCAAAAAAACCTAAAAAACCTAAAACCAAATTTAAAAATCTTGATAAATGTTATTGAATTTTTTCTGAATGATTCTGAAGCAATGTAGCAAAAAAAAGTCCAAAAAAAGGGAAAAAACCTACAACTGACCAAAAAACACCAAAAAGTCAATAAATAAAGAATAAAAAAAATTGAGAGCCAAGAAAAAAGAAGAAAAATGAAAAAATAACATATCCATCCATTAGCAATTAAAAAAATATTATGAAAAAAGAACAAAAAAAGAGACAAAAAAAGACATTACAATCAGTAATTAAATTACAAAAAATGAGAAAGTGACTTACCTTGAGAGCTGTGAAGTGAGAAGTATCAGAACCAACAATAAGTGCTGCAAGTGAGAGAAGAGGAGAATTTGAGATATAATAGTGAGAAAGAATCATAGAAATGCTATGCGATTTCAAGTCTAAGAGCTGAACCAAAAAAATGAAACTTGGAAACAGGAGAATTCATTGCAAAAAATAATTATACAAAAAACAAAATTGAAAAATAGTTAATAAAAATGAGAATGGATTATTGGTAGTATTTTAGAACTCATAGCAACTAGTAATCAAGTCTACATAAACCTTCATTTATTTTTCATTATGGAGTGGAGTCCTTGTTTCTTGTAGAGAAGAAAATCAGCCTTTCAGGATCCCTATTGCATGATTAATCCTAACACAAGGTTTTGATAGATTAGTATTGAATCTAGATTTTTCACTTTCTTCATAACCAGTCACAAATAATTTAGGTATGACATAAACACCATTTGAATAAGAAGAATCTGATATAAGATATTGATTTTCATTAAAAAAATATTGAGGATGTTGAGAAACATTCATTTTCTGAAATACTGAGGGATTATGGCAAGAACCAGGGAATCCAGAATGAGAAGCAATGAATTTCTTGTTGATATAAAAAAGTCATTGAAGAGAAATTCAGAACCAAAAAGAAAAAAATGATTAATATGAGATTTATTTGAAACTGTATAAAAATAAAATATCACATTTTTTTTGAAATAAAAATAGTTATTTCCATCACTGGAAAGCTTTTGACTCAAATTTATGGTGGTACCATCAAAAAATCCAATTCAGCCAGGAAAGCCTTCTCTTTGAATTACCTGAGTTCTCCAACAATTATTTCTTATTGGGTAATTTCAGCAGTTTAGATTTAAGAGAAAAAATTGCAGTGATCACACAAGGAGCATTTGACTGACATTAAACACGTAACTTCACCCAGACAATACACAAAGTCAATTATTGAAACACATGCTCAAAGTGTAACATCAGCTGAATTTTTTTCCATTTCTTCTTCAATTTTCACAGTATTTTTTCACACTTTATAACATCAATCTGTACAAAAATTTTAGAATTTTTCATTTACCTTAGCATCTCCAGGCATACTCAAAATTCAGCACCAGGATGTTTGGGCCAGCTTATTTTTTTATTTAAATTTTCACCAATTCATTTTTCTGAAATTTTTTACTCATTTAAAGTTTTTTTCATTAGTTTCTTAATTTTATTTTGGATTTTTTAAAGGTTTCTCAGTTAATTAAAGATTAATTTGATCATAAAGTTTTTCCTGAGTAATAGATGTAATGACTTATATTTTTTTAAATTTTTGGGTAGTGACCATTGCTTAGTTTTCAACACTAAAAATTGGGTAATTATGTCAGTTTTTGGTTTTTTAGCTAGTTCTTACTTACTTTTCTTATTTAGCCTATTGGTGTTATTTAAAAAAGATAGTGTTTATCATTGAGACAAGTAAAGAGTAGGGGTGGGAAGCAAGAGGAAGATGAAGTGGAGTGGTAGGAAGAAAGAGTAAAATAAAGGGGAGAGGAGGAAAGTGTAGTGGTAGAGAGAAGGAGTTATATGGAAAGTAGATGAGGGGAGGGAAGGGGTAGAAAGCAGAAGGGAGATAGTGGGTGGGTGGGGTGGGCTGGAAAGGAAGAGAAAGATGGAGGTGAGGGAACGGGAGGGGTAAGAAGCAGTAGAAAGATGGAGGAAAGGGGAGGGGATGGAAGGGGTAGGGAGAAGGATAATGATGGAGGGGAGGGACAGGAAGTTTATGAGAGGGCAGGAAGGGAGAAAAAATAAAAAAATTATGCAAATTTTGAGGCAAATAAAAGAATACTAACACTTGTAAAACAAAATGATGTTACAGAAGGAACAGTAACTCATTGCCCTTTTGTCATTTTTTCTGCACATTCTTTGCTGGTGTGGTATTTTTTTGCTGGATTTATCACTCAAAAAAGCATAAGACTCCCAATTTAAGGCCAAAATAGTGTTGAGATAGGCAAAAAAGTAGTAAAAATTTTTGGAAAAAAGCTCAAGCATTTATGGTTTTGCTGTATAATACATGCAGGTTGTCTGTGCAAAGTGTGGCAGAAATGGCAAATATTCAGTTGACGTTACATATTGAGAATGTGTTTCAATATTGGATTTTGTGTATTTTCTGGGTGAAATTACATGTGTTATGTCAGTAAAATTATCCTTTTTTTACTAGCTTTGTGTAAAGGTGAAATTTTTCTTGGCTAACCTGAAAGAGGTTTTCAAGACAGTTTAATGCTTCACCATTAACATTTGATCCAAAATAGCAAAATTTCACAGATATTTAAATAGCTGGATCTCTTTAGGGAAAATGGGAATTATTCTTGAAAATGGAGTGATCTTGACTTAATACAAGTAAACTAAGAGAACCAGGAAAGGTTATATGAAAAATATGTTGAAATCTATCTTCAGGAATGTTGGCAAAAACATCAAGGTGATATCAAGGTTGGTGTTGTATGGAAGGTGTTCCAGTAAATAAATAATGGTTCTCCAACTTTTCACACATGAAATACAATTTAATTTCAGCACCAGAATTGGTATCAGAATTAACCATTAGATCAAGAGCTAAAGCTGCAGCAGTGATATGAAGTTGGCTGCAGACTGAAAGTGGCATTTACGTTAGTGAAAAGTGATAAAGATTAAGGGCAAGTGAATGATGAAGTGATTGATTAAGTGCTGGTAATTCACATACCTCACTCTTATGAATAATCCCCTAAGGAGTAGGTAAAAAAATCTAGATGTTGGAGTTTTTGTACCTAGTTTTGGAATCTCTGTACCTAATGCTGACTAATCATTATGAAGAAGGGAAGTGTTTTGATGACATGTTTGACCCAAAATAAGAAATTCTTGGGGAAACATACAATTTCAAAATACACCTGTCCAGGGAAGATGTGTTTTATTTTTTGATGTTGGGTTTGGTACATTTTTTGTGGTGTTTTTTGTGGTGTATTTGGTAAGTTTTGGGACCCCCCCCATCGCATAATTTTTCATTCACCCCATGTCTGAAAAAATTTAAATTTCATTATTTTTCAGTTTCCACTATTCCTCAGTTCCTTTTGGGGTGTATTTTCCATATTTTTCTGTTTTTAGAGGTATTTTTGACAGTTTTATTGATATTTTTTAGATGAATTTATTGTGGATTTTGGCAGCATGTTTCACTATTTTTTAGTGTCCTTTATTTCTTGTTTTGGAGGTTTTTTTTGCTATTGTTTAGAAGAATTTATTGAGTTTTTTGGAGGTGTTTTTTACTATTTTCAAGCAGTGTTTATTGAATTATTTTGGAAGCATCTTTGGTGTATTTAGGAAGCATTATTTAAAAATTTTTAGAGACTTTTATTATATATTTTGGTGGTGTATTATTCTATTTTTAACAGTGTTTTCAACATATTTCAGAAATATATTTTGTTGTTGCTTATTAGATATTTGGAATATTTTGAAAGCATATTTTAATTTTTTAGTGGAGTTTTTGGCAGTGTTTTTGGTATATTTTGGAGGCCTCTTTGGTCCATTATTCTTATTCAATTGGGTAAGTAAGGTAAGAATAGAAGGTTCTGTTACTCTTAAAAGTTTAGGAAGAGAAGCAAAGTAAGAACTCTAAGAAAGGCTGCCATTTTCCCTCTCAATCTCATAATTTATCATATACAAGCCATTTATCCACTTCATTTACCTGAGGTTTTAGACCATAGGTCCATGCTTCTGTGGTATCATGTCTACATTAATTTGTGAAATTTTTCTTAAATTTGTTTGTGATGCCTATTTACTTTCCTAAAGTATAACTACTTTATCTTTTTTTTCTTTGAATTACCTTTTTATTATTAATTAATGAATTGAAATTGAAATTTGGCAATCTGGCCCCCTAGTAGGATAAAATTCAGGGAGTTATTGCCTTTTTTTTTTTTGAGTTGAGAATTTCAGAAAAAAAGTTAGAAAAAAATCAATTTATCATATTCTAGACTTTTAAAATTGAAATGAATGTAAATTTTACATTAGAAATACAACTATTTATGCACCTACATGCATGCATTTTAGATTTCAAACACAAAATCAGCAATTTACCAGATTTCCATGGTACTTAATTACATTTTTTTTAGAAAAAACATGACCATGTAATGAAATGTTTTTGTGCATAAAAATTTTCTTGTGAACAAAATCACTGGTACTCTTTCAACTAGAAAAGAAATTCCACCTCTTTTTTTTTCATAGTAATTTTTTCCACTTTGAGCATGTTTTTGACTTAAAGAAATAGTTGTACCATCAAAAAAACCAATAAATCCTGGGAAACCCTCTGGCTGCATAATTTGTGATGATTCAAGTTGCTCTTCTTTTTTTGGCCCAGTGAGAAGATAAGATTTTATGGAGATTATAGCAGTGCTTCATCATTTTGTATTGCTATTAATTGATCAATACCCTAAATAGAAGACATTTTCTAAAAATTTCAAGGCATCTCTAATACCATTGGAGCCCAAACAACATATTTTTACAGCCAATTTAAATGAAGTATCATATTGTTTCTTTGATAATATTTGTGAAACACATGAAGCTAGGGTAGATAAGTTTAGGAGTGTTTGGATGGTGTAATCTGGGGTATGAAGTACTTTGGGCTTTCTTCAAAGAACATAATCTTTCCTGGCCATTTTTGATAAAACAAAAAAGTATTCTTTGAGATCAGAATTATAAAACAAGAGGAGATCAAGAGATATGAAAGTCATTTCTCAATTTAAATTATGAAAATCTGAGACTTAGGAAGAATTACTTTTATAGGAGATGAAAATAATTTTTTTACATTTTTTTGAGAAGTAAAGTGTTATGCTGCAGAGTGCTGTGTATAAATGGGATGTTTCTGACAAATTGGTGAAATGCGAATTTATGGTGAAGCCAGAACTTTTGATTGAGAAAGTGCAGATTTGAGTGAAATAAGTGACTTATTTTACTTTTTAAATGCACTAGTGTTGATGCTAGTTTATTTTAGAATTCTGCACTTAGATAAGAGCAGATTTTTAAGTGAAAATTTTCCAGAACTGACAGACCCTATTATGAGTAAAAATTTAGGTGTTAGGGGGTATCAATGTTCATGGATCCGCTATTAGGGATCAGGAATTTTTTTTTCCAGGATCAGAAATTATTAATTTCAAAATATTCTTTCCCACTAGTCCCAGGGCTATTGAATGAGGATTGCAGGATTATGCATTATCCCACCTCTTATACCCCAATTTCCGTTCCTAACTCCTGATCCCAAACTCATCACATCCATGATTGATTTGAAAGCAAGTCACATGAAATATAATTGCAGATGCTATCCTTATGTGTCTCTTCACTCTATTCTACTTAATTTTGGTGGCAAAAACATAACCTTTTTTTTATCTACACACCCCAACTGCACATTTGGTGGTGAATTCCCACTTCCCACTCATCACCTAAGCCTTCTACCGACAACCTATACTATCGACAACAATGAACAACCTCTCTAATAGACAGCTAATTCACTTCACTATGAATGCTATCACTCTAATTTTAGTTCTCTACTATAAATCTGACTCTGATTTGGAAGATACTTTAGCCTATTTGTGTTTTCTTTCCAAAAAGTGTTACCTCATTTCCTGGGGGCCAAATCTTTATCATGATCCCCAATATAATCTCTGCTCCATTCTCAACATTCCTCGACTAAACTTCACTCAAATATTTAGAACTTCTCCCAATTCTTTCTTCAAAATTTATCAACTCATCTCCGATCATCCTATCTTTCATAACAATTCCCATAAAAAACAGTGTAATTCTGCCATTCAACTTGCTGTTGCGATATTCCGCTTTGGCTCAAATGGAAATGGTGCTGCTGTAAGACATTTGGATAATCTATTTAACATAGGATATGGTACAGTGATATTATACACCAAGTGCTGTATGATTTCTAACCTTTCCCTCAAGTCTCAAAAACTTGCTTGGCCAACTCCAGAACAGCGACTTGAATCCTCTCAAGTAATGCAAGCCAAAGGTTTCCCTGGCTGTGTAGGTTTGTTGATGGCACAACTATACCTTTGAGTCAAAAGCCTGCTCATGATGGGAACCATTATTTTGATTGAAAAAAAAGGTTTCTTCAAAATCTTCTCCAAGTTCTCATCATTCATGAACTAAATTTTTATCTTCCTTCTAGATACTCTATTTCCATTCAACTTATATGCAATTTCAATAAAAAATTTATTACTTTTCACAGTGGCTGCCCTGGATCATGTCATGACTCTTCCGTCTTCCAAAGATTGAGGATTTCTCAAACCCCAGACTCATACTTTGACAAATCTCAGTACCTCCTTGCAGACTCAGCATATGCAAGTGTGAAGTACATTATACCTGCTTTCTGTGGTGCAAGTTTAGAAAATGACCCCAAAACTAAATTAAATTATCACCTTGCCCAATCAAGAGTATGGATTGAACATGCTATAGGTATTTTAAAGGGAAGATTTTCTAGTCTTCAGGAGCTCAGAATCCAATTTCTTAAAAAATTGGAGATCAAAACTTCAAATCATTGGATCATGGCTTCCATTATACTCCACAATATCCTAGCTGATTTAAAGGATGAGTGGAATGATCTTTATGAGAAAGAGGAACCTGAACCAGTGTTGGCTCTCCCGTCCCTTGAATCACAAAACATTCATTCAACCGGCATATGCTCGTTCATTATGCCAATCACCCTCCACCATTTTGGCACACAACCCTTTTAACTTTTTGTTTTCATACTCTGCAAATGTTCACTTTGTATACTTTATTCACTTGGCTTGGTATTTTTTTGTTGCATATTCATTTTATTTTTGGAATTTATGGTGAATATCTCTTTTTTGGATGGCTCATTGGTTTTCTTTCACCAGATCAACATGACATCGCATATTTTCTAAAATTGCATAATTTTTCACTCTTTCTTTTTTTCATTCATCCCTCATATCCTTTTCCTATTCTCCTCCAACATCCCTCAAAAGATTTGGTTTCATTTATTTTGTCATCTCATCTCTCCAGGTAAGTCATTTTATTCTTTTTTTTAATTTTTTGATTACTAATTATAATTTTTTTGTTTATTTCTGTTTATTTTATTTTTTTATCTAAATTTTTTTAAGTGGTTATTTTTTATTTCAATGGTAAAATTAACTTTTTTCTTCTCTCCCTCTTTACTTTCTTTTTTAGCTCCATCACCCTACTCTTCATCCCTCCTTGGCATGGTCATTATCCCACCTTTCCCCTATTTCACTTTTTTGGCTCTATTTCATTAAAACACATACATTGCACATTCTTTATGAATTTCACTAACTCCATATTCAATTTCCGCACAATTCCAACACCAATCTTTCTCACTCTATTTTTCCTACTTTACAATCAAGGTAATTTTCATCTCCTTTTTTTCATGCCTATATGATATCTCATTCCTTTTATGAAAATTTCATACTTAAATATATGTATGACTCTTATCTGGATAACAGTGAACTTATTAAACTCCTTTTGATCTCATCTTCATTACCACTTTTCAAGTTTTTGTAAAATTTTGAAAATCAGACTCGGAATTAGGGTTAGGTTTATTAGAATCTAATTTTCTTTTCACTGAAGATTCTCCTGAAGGCTACCTTTTATTTCCCACAAACAGATTTGAATTCAGCTCAGTGGTTGCTGAGATATTGACTGTTAAAGTTGAGCCTTTTTTTTTCCAATTTAAATTTTTATATCATTTTTTCATGTAAAAAATAAGGGTTAGGTTTATTTAAATCACATGTCCTTTAACTGAAGATTCCACTAAAGCCTATCTCTCATTTCCCACAAATAGGTTTGAATTAGGCTCAGTGGTTGCTGAGATTTTGACCTATGAAATTTAGTTTATTTTTCCAAATTTCACTTATCTTATTTCATGTTTTTATATTGCATATTTAGAGGATAAGGATTATGAAACTCTTATCTGATTATTATCTAGGCTTTTGTCTCCCTCTTTTTGGACTTCTCATCACCACTGTTAAAGTTTATCATCAAATATATTCAACTTCTTCTTTATCTTTACTTTCTTCTATCTCTTCAATGTCCTTCTATTCAATTCATTCAATATATTCAATATCTTCTTCTTTATCTTTACTTTCTTCTATCTTTTCAATTTCCTTCAATTCTATTTCTTCTCCCAATAAATCTGAGCTTTCCTTACCAGAAAATAAAAAGCAGAAAATCATGGAACCAGCAAAAGAATCAAGCAATTCAAAGACAAAATTTTATCAAAATAGAAAATTTATTAGGATGAAGATATTTTGCAAATCATTCTTTGGACATTTGGACGGTCTCAAATTTTATAAGACTTAAATGTCAAATGTTAAGAAATTTTTTTTTACAAAAACATCAAAAACCTTACAGATGGCGGTATAGATCTCATTGTTGCAGTTGTCAATAATGGATATAAACCTCAATTCATCTTAGAAGTTCATTCATTTATTGAGAAAAAGGATGAAGTTTTTTGCCAGCTTTCTGATTTAATTTCTACTCTCTATCAAATGGCTTTGGCTCAACAATCCTTATCAAATAAAAATCTGATTTCTGGTGTCATGAAAGGTTTTGGTTGGCAACCAGGATATGATCAAGGAGTTTCTTTTGGTATGTAAATAAATTTTTTATTATAAGTAATTTGTAATTTTGTCATATATTTCAGGAATTTATTCTTTATTGAGAAATTTTAAACTGGAGCAAATGGAAGAAGATCTGAAACAATGGAATTCTTTAGGATCATTTAATATTTTCTTGGTAAATTGTTTTAAAAAATTATGTTTTCAAGCTTTTCAAAAAAACCATCAACTTGCTTTAGAATCTGGTTTACCAAATTGGTCTGATCCTGAATGGGAAGAAGCAATAAATGATAATGTTTTTTGTTCAAATGTTATCATAACTTATAATTTAATCTACAATAATGTTCATCTAGATAAAAATGATAAGAATTTTCTCTTATATTAATCCAGAGACTGGTATTCCTATTCCATAACCCTCTTCTGATGAGGGACATGGCCTTTGTCGGTCAGTTGTCTAGAAGAGAAGGAGTAAAGGAGAAGTAAATACAAGAGGATACAGAGGAAAGGACTATTGATAATAAAAGAAATAAAATGTATAAAGATTATTTAATTTATTGGGGAGAATCAACGACGTTTTCTTGAGAGGTGACAACAATGAGGGTTTTATTAAATAATAATATTATTTTACTGTAAGAACTATGTGCGGCAGACACTGAGATCACTATCAGACTTAAAGCAACCTTTTGTTTGTTATATAGAATTTTAATTAGAATTTTATTTACTAATAAAAATAGTATAAACGTGATATAAAGATATATTTAAATTGTTGAGTGTATAATAAGTGATGCTTCTACAGGGGATTATCCAAGGCCCTTTTATAGGCAATGGTCCCCTGAAGCACTACAAATGACTATATACAAAAGAGTAATGAAGTAAAACAAAAAGATAAGAGTAGACATTTGTAACATAGTAACTAAGAGAAAAATATACGAAAAATAACAAGTATCCCAATTAAGAATGTAAAATTCCCATCCTAAATTACCTAAATTAGTTTCTATAGATTAATAAGTAACTAAACAACCATGTGATCTAATAAATATGGGAAAAACAAATCAAAACAAGTAATACAATCTGTTTTCAGTATTTCTAAGTGAAACAATTGACATGTTTTGACGCAAAAAGGTATGCAATCAATTTAATTCAGCATAAGTTTATATAATTTAATTTTTTTCACTTATGTAATTAAATACTGGTTAACTGAAACAATCAATTAAATTAATTTGAGAAATTATAATACTATTTTATAAAATAAGTATTATAATTTATTTAATTTTCTTCCTGACACAATTAAGGGTCAAAAGAAGCGCCATTACTTATTGTTTAATACTATACAAAAGATGTAATTTAATATATAAATGTAAATAATTAATTTAATTATATGATAAGTCAATTTTACACTTATAATTATAATATATATTTTTAATTAATTAAATATTAATTTATAATTATTAAATACATAAAAATGCGCCATTATTTGTAGAATATAAAATATATTATGTTTAATTTAAATGTATAAAATTTATATAAACAATAAAATCAATATAACACTTATATGTAATAAGATATTTATATAATTTTATTATGCAATAAAATATTAATTTATATACATTAAATATAATTCATACACCCTCTTTCAGGTTCTATAAGGTAACACATCATTTACTGGGCTCCTGGAATAGCCTGGCTGACACTCCCTTACTCTAAAAAAAACAATAAAAAATCTAAGATTTTTTCTTTTTGTACTTTTTCAACAGAGTAGGCATATTTGAAATTTCCTTGCCAGGTATCCATGTATCATGTTCAGATGATTTGTTCTTATATCTCAATAAATATTCAGTACCTCTTTCAGAAGTGATAATTCTATCATTGAGAATTTTATCAATTTCTGCAGTTTCTGTGACTTCCTGAGGGTTTTTCTTAGGTCTTCCCTTTCTTTTGGGAAATAAGTCACTGTTGGAAGTATAAGGCTTAAGCAAAGAAATGGGAAAAACAGGATGTTCTCTATCATATGGAGAATACAGTACAACTTCTACTGCATTATCACCAACCATTCTTTTAACAACAAATGGTCCTACAAAAGGATCTTTTAATTTGTGGTTTCCTTGTAAATTGAAATGGACAGTAGAGATCAACACTTCATCACCCTTGTTAAATGTGTATTCTTTATGGGATTTATCCCATCTTTTCTTTTCATATTCAAATGCTTTATCAATACAGCTCTGAGCATGTTTTCTGCATAGCTGTTGCATTTGCATGAAAGATTTTACACCAGGGTGTAGTTCCAACTTAGGTAATTTATTATTGAGAATCTGAGCAGGAGTATGTGGGACATAACCTAACCAAAGCTCAAAAGGCTTTTTCTCAGTGACAGAATGAACAGTGCTATTATATGCAAATTCAAGACCAGGCAATAGAGTGACCCAATCATGAGTAAATCTGTCATTGTCTTTATATTCTAATCCAAAGGCACAATACCTTCTAATCATATCTTCCAGAGTTTGAATCATTCTCTCAGCTAGACCATCAGTCTGAGGATGGTGAGCTGTAGACAATTTCAACTCACAGCTACAAATATCCATCAAAGAGGTCCAAAACTCAGAAGTAAATTTAGGATCCCTATCAGAGATAATGGCTTTTGGAAAACCGATAATATTAAACATGTAAGACCACTATAAGAAAGCTAATTCTTTGGTGGATACATCTTTATGGGTTGGAATAAATTTGCACATTTTTGTAAATCTATCTACTATTACCCAACAAGAGTTAAAGCTGTCTTTTCCTGAAACAGGAAGACCAGTGACAAAATCCATATTAATGATTTTCCAGGGAGCATTAGGTGCTTCAATATGTTGTAATAACCCTGCTCTCTTACCTGTTAACCTTTTAGATTTTTGGCAGGAATCACAAGATTCAACATATAATTTTGTGTCTTCAGACATATTAGCCCACCATGCAGTGTTTTTGATTCTAATCAATGTTTTTTCAAGATTAAAATGACCAGCTAATATGTCATCATGACAAAGTTTGAGGATAGTTTCTTTCATAGAAGGAGGAATTACAATTACATTAGTAAGCTTTCTTCTATAATATATATAACCATCTTCAATAGAAACTTGCCTTAACTCAAAGCATTTTGATAGTTTGCAGGAAGAGTTTTTATCAATGCTTGAATTGAAGCATTCTTAGGATCATTTATGATAGTAACCAATTTATTTAAATCAGAATCCTTCTCATATGAATCCAGTATTAATTGCAATAACTCTTCTTCCATATCCACTACAAATATACCATGGATATGAACAGTATCATCTTCAGGTACATAAGCAGAATTTGAGTCATTATTTGGCAGAGGCAATATGGAGAGCATATCAACATTGGAGTGAACATTTCCAGCCCTATGGATAATTGTCATCCATCCTCTGTATTCTTGAACAGCAAGTTGCCACCTGAACATATGTCTGTTAGGTGTCTTCAGGTTTAAGAGGGACTTCACAGCACTACAGTCAGTTACCAATTCAAATTTTTGGTCATCTAGATAGTAATGAAGTTTCTCAAGAGCCCAAACAACTGCTAAGCACTCTAATTGAGTGGCACCATATTTTAATTCACTATTTCTTAAGGTTCTTGAAATATAACAAATTACAACCTCTGAGGATTTATCATTAATAATTTGTTTCTGGTGAAGGGCAGCACCCAGACCAATAAAGCTAGCATCTGTATACAGGAAAAATGGCTTGTTAAATTCTGGAAGAGCCAATATAGGGGCTGTCATTAAGAAACTTTTTAATGTATTAAAAGCTTTTTGACAGTCATTATTCCAGAGAAAGGCAACATCTTTTCTGGTCAGTTTTGTAAGAGGCAAGGCTATGACCTGAAAATTTTTAATATATTGTCTATAATAGCCACACATCCCCAAAAAACTTGGGATTTCTCTTACAGAAGTTGGTGCTTTCACATTTTGGATGGCAGCAACTTTGTTTTGGTCTACACAAATTTGTAAGCCTGACACAACATGGCCAAGGACTTTCAAAGATTGAAAACCAAATTTACACTTTTTTAAGGATAAGGTCATATTGATTTCATCCATTTTTTGGAAAACTCTATTCAAGTGAATCATATGTTCATCAAAAGTTTTAGAAAAAACAATAATGTCATCAATATAAACCATGAGCCATCCTTCAATAATTTCTTGATGGAAAGTGTTATCCATGACTTTCTTGAAAACTGAAGGAGCATTTTTAGGGCCAAATGGCATCCTAACATACTTATATATTCCCATATGAGTAGCAATAAGCAAAAAATTTTGAGAATTTTTCTCAACTGGAACTTGATGATAACCTTTATTACCATCCAGAAAACTAATAAATTTTGCACCTTTCAAGGTAGCATGTATTGAATTAAATCTGGGTAAAGGATAGATATCATCAACAGTATAAGTGTTCAAAGCTCTGTGATCTCCACATAATCTAGCCTTATTTTTTTCATAAGAAATCAAGACTGGGGAGATGACACAATATTTGGGGGTGACATCTACTTTCTCAATGATATTCATTTTTAATAATGTTGCAATATTATCTTCAATATCTTTTCTTTTTGATGGAGAAGCAGGATATGGTTTTTTCTTAAGAGTAGGAGGAATATCACTCAAATTACAGGATAAGGTAATTTTCATTTCTTCCTGGACAATTCCCAAGACATGAGAACCATGAGCAAAAGCCATAGGGAAAGAGGTAATAGAGGCAATAATAGAATCCTTTTGTTCACTAGTCAACTGATCACCAAAAGAAGCAGTATTTATTTCATTTAATAAATCATCCATTTCAGTTGTTGTTCTGCCTTTACACTGGATTAGTGAGTTACAAGATTTCAACAGATGCCCAGAAGTTCTAGGAGAGGAAATTTTGAATTTCCTTTTGCCATTCATTCCTAAGGTAAAGCAATTATTTGCTGGGTCCAGTTTCACACCAAACATGGCTAAAATGTCATTTCCCATAATAAACCTATTGCTTAAATTATCATTTTTCATGACAACAAATTCACAAATAGCCCTGAAAAAACCACCATTATATTTGAAGAATACAGAGGTTTCGTATTTGCCAATAGGAATTAAGATAGAACCATACCCTCTCCATTTTTCAGAAGTTATAGGTAATAATTTACTCAAATATTCCTTATCCACTGAAGCTAAAGCTTTTTCAGACACTACACTTCCTCCAGCACCAGAATCAAGAACTACATCAACATTTTTACCATTAATGATAACAGGTGCCTTCAAAGGGGATATAGGTATAGAATTGTTAGTAATATCTTTAATTATCTCAGCATTTTCTACTGAAGATAAATCCAATACACATTCTTCAGATATATTATTTAAATAATGGACATCTTGTTCCAACATTAAAACATCTTTAACAGAATCATTGTCATAGGAGATATTACTTTCACAGTCACTGGAAGAATTATTGACATCAAGTTCAACTTCATCAGTGTCTTCATTTTGTTCAACAAGATGAATTTTCTTGTCACAAACATGACCCTTCTGCCACGGTTTGTTACATTTATAACAAGTATTTGTTGCATATTTTTTAGGTGCAACTGGGGCAGAGGGTTTACCAGATTTTTCTGGGAGCTTTGTAGAAGGTTTATTCTGATCATTATAAGATTTACCAACGTAATTCTTTGGTTCATATCTATGGTTGAGTAGTACCTCATTACAGATATTAATGAAAGAAGAATTTTCCCTTACATGCTCAGTTCTAGCCACAATCAAATCTCTAAGAGAATTTGGTAATTTATACAAGATTTTATCTCTCCAAATATCATAATCCATCTTTGGATCAATTGCTCTTAGGATTTTTGTCAGTTTCATAAGAAAAACAATGGGCTTTTAAACAGAGGAGGGTACATATCTAGTATTCTCATACAGTCTTTGCTGAGCTAACCTGAATTTTGAACCACCAAACTGATTCTCAATCAAGGATTTCCAATCATTCCGTGTATAATGATTGTTATCTAAAAGAACAGATTCATACCACATCAAGGCTACATTGGAAAATAAAGAAATTAGCTTAGAAACAATTTCCTCATCAGGTAGTTTATAAGATCTTTTTTAAATTATCAATTCTTTGGATAAAGTGTTGCCAATCAGAGGAAGAATCACCATCAAAGGTAGGATATTGGTCTAACTTAGGCCAATTTTTCTGACTACTGGGATGGTCCACTTTTTGGTTTGAATTATTCATCATTAATAATTCCTGAAGTTTAGCCAGGTGTTCAGAAATTTCATTATTTACAGAAACAGCTGGTGCATGACCATCACAAGATTTTTTGCTAGTAGCAAAAGATTTTACAGACTCATTGTCAGTTTGTTTAATGATTGAAATATGAGGAAAAAAGGATGAAATTTGCTCAGGTTTTTTTCCTTTATTTTTATGCAGCTTATTGACAGAATTCTCATTCAATTCATTATTGATGGTTAAGGTTGAGAATTTTTCCTGCAGGTCAGATACATAGTTTCTTATTCTTGGAATTTCAGACATCTGGTCATTTACTTTTGCAAGAGATAGAACATTTCTGTCCTCAGAAACTGTGTGTTTGGCACTTAGTGCATGGAAATCATTTTTTAGCTTTTTAAACTCATTTTGTAGAGATTTTATTTCATTTTTTAATGAATAATTTTCTTCAATAAGGGGTTTCAATTCACTCAAGGTCTTATGTAGATTGATATTTCTATCTGAGATAGCTTTATGGTCACTTCTTATTTGTTTTTGTTGACTAAGAACAATATTCAAGGTTTCTTTGATTTTTAAATAAGCTGTATCTTGTACAGAAGAGCTCACTTTACATTGCAAGTGTAAATTATTTAATCTATCATTTTCATGGATTAACACATCTCTCAAATGTTTGTCTTTCACAACATTAAAATCAAGGGTATCTTTCAATATTTCCTCAGAAGTTTTTTCAATTAAGGTATAGATTTCAGGGGGAACAGAATCATTTTTAATTGCAAGAGAAGGATTAATTAAAGAAGTAGAAGTTAAATGTAAAGGTTCATCAAATGACAATTTACTAATTACATCAATAGGGCTACTAGTTACAGGAAGCTGTCTTTTAACAGGTTTAACTGTTCTTTCACCATGTTCAATAATATTACCTGCAGAAGAAGATTTATTAGAAAACATACCCAAGTGACTATCAACCAAATTACTTACCATGGCAGAGGAGGAAACTTCCCCTGAGACTGAGCTTGGGATTGTTCTTGGGCCTTCTTTCTCCTGCTTTGTTGGTAGGGATGAGGAGGTGGATGGAAATTGGGTGTTCTGGATGGGCCAGGCTGATGATGAGGAGGATTTTGCACATTCTGTTGGTAGTGACTCATGAGATAATCCCATTTCCATTGCTCTACTTCCATAGTATTTGGATTTTGGTTGGAGGAGCTGGGTGTCTGTGAAGGTTGAGCCTGAAACTGAGGCTGATTGGGAGGCAACTGAGGAGGGGCCTGGGTTTGATTTTGGTTCCTGAGTTCTTGAACCTGATCCCACAAGGTGTCTACTTTTGCTTTGTACCTCATGTTTTCTGTCTTCAGCTCTTTTATATGACTGGAAAGGTTTCTGATTTGTTGTGGTAGAGGAAGCTTTTTTATTTTGAATCCTTTTGGAAGACCTTCTTGAGGTACTAGAGGCTTTACTTCCTTCTGTTGTGCTGTGGGAAGGGGGTTTGGTTTGTTTACTTCTCCTGTCATTTCCACATCCTGAAGTATGTGAATTTTTTGTGTTAGCATAAGATTTTTTATGTTCAACTTTAGAAGAACTCACAGTATCAGCATCATAGTCAATTTCAATTTCATCCACTTGCATGTTATCCATTTTTTCAGCCAAATTGTTGGACATAATAGTGGGAAAATGAATTAACTTCTTAAAAAAAATTAATAAAAGTTAGTTAATAATTGCTCCAAAAATAAATAAAAAAATTTTAATTAATTAAATTATATAAAAAAAAAATTTTTTAATATAAAGTAATAACTATAAAAAATTAATTAATAAAATGGATTGCAAGGTTAAATTGGGAATAAACAATCAAGTTAATTCAACCAATTAATTGAATTACCAATATTAAATATGGTAATATATTTGGGACCAAGCACAAAGTACTTTTAAGTCAACCAAAATTAACATTAATTAATAATAATAAAAATTAATTTAATAATTCAATTTGTATTAATAATAATGTTAATTCTTCTAGGACTAAGAGGATTTAACACTCTATAATGGTCAACTAGGAAAAAAAAATTTTAATAATTTGACACTTACACTCAGTGAATCAGCAATTAAGCCACAATCACTGTTATTGCAGTAAAAATATAGTAATATGAGTGAGTGGTGCAAAGGTTAACTTACTATAGTGATTGAAAAATCACTTCAAAATAATAGATGAATTAAATTAATATAAACCTAATCAATCAACCCCAAGTTCGAAACACGGTTGCGGCAAAAGTTTCTTTTTTGCTGGGTGGTCCGTGCGTTTGTCGTTTGTTGCAAGAATTGGTATTGTTGTCGTTGTTTGGAAAGACCTCCAGTTGTCGGTCAGTTGTCTAGAAGAGAAGGAGTAAAGGAGAAGTAAATAGAAGAGGATACAGAGGAAAGGACTATTGGTAATAAAAGAAGTAAAATGTATAAAGATTATTTAATTTATTGGGGAGAATCAATGACGTTTTCTTGAGAGGTGACAACAATGAGGGTTTTATTAAATAATAATATTATTTTACTGTAAGAACTATGCGCGGCAGACACTGAGATCACTATCAGACTTAAAGCAACCTTTTGTTTGTTATATAGAATTTTAATTAGAATTTTATTTACTAATAAAAATAGTATAAACGTGATATAAAGATATATTTAAATTGTTGAGTGTATAATAAGTGATGCTTCTACAGGGGATTATCCAAGGCCCTTTTATAGGCAATGGTCCCCTGAAGCACTACAAATGACTATATAAAAAAGAGTAATGAAGTAAAACAAAAAGATAAGAGTAGACATTTGTAACATAGTAACTAAGAGAAAAATATATGAAAAATAACAAGTATCCCAATTAAGAATGTAAAATTCCCATCCTAAATTACCTAAATTAGTTTCTATAGATTAATAAGTAACTAAACAACCATGTGATCTAATAAATATGGGAAAAACAAATCAAAACAAGTAATACAATCTGTTTTCAGTATTTCTAAGTGAAACAATTGACATGTTTTGACGCAACAAGGTATGCAATCAATTTAATTCAGCATAAGTTTATATAATTTAATTTTTTTCACTTATGTAATTAAATACTAGTTAACTGAAACAATCAATTAAATTAATTTGAGAAATTATAATACTATTTTATAAAATAAGTATTATAATTTATTTAATTTTCTTCCTGACACAATTAAGGGTCAAAAGAAGCGCCATTACTTATTGTTTAATACTATATGAAAGATGTAATTTAATATATAAATGTAAATAATTAATTTAATTATATGATAAGTCAATTTTACACTTATAATTATAATATATATTTTTAATTAATTAAATATTAATTTATAATTATTAAATACATAAAAATGCGCCATTATTTGTAGAATATAAAATATATTATGTTTAATTTAAATTTATAAAATTTATATAAACAATAAAATCAATATAACACTTATATGTAATAAGATATTTATATAATTTTATTATGCAATAAAATATTAATTTATATACATTAAATATAATTAATACGCCCTCTTTCAGGTTCTATAAGGTAAAACATCATTTACTGGGCTCCTGGAATAGCCTGGCTGACAGCCTTTATTTTCATGACCATAAATGTATTATTGATTTTGTTAGTGCCAATGGAATAGTTGAGGCTATATGAAATAATTCTCAACATTGGCATCAAACAACTAAAGCACCTCTAACCCCAGTTTCTTGTAAAGAATTTACCCATTTTGGCTGTTCATTCCAAATAAATGAAGGTCTTATTAATTGTATTAATAATCAAAAAAAAAATTAGATAAAAAAATTGTTTTTAGTAGATCTGTCAAGTATTACAATTAAAATATTATATTTTTTCTGCCATCAAATATTTTATTCCAATTTTTTTTCCTTTTTTTTTCTCTTTTATTAATTTTATTTATTTATTTTAATTTTTATCTTTTTCATTTTTTTTAAATTTCCCTTTTCATTTTCCTCTTTTTCAATTTTATTTATCCTTTTTAATTTTTTTCATTTAATTTTAGATTTTTCTCTTCCAATTATTTTTTAAAGTTGCATCAAGATAGATTACTGTTTTTGTATAATGGTGCATCTGGCCTTAGGTTGTTCTAATGGCTATTAAATAAAATAGGAAAACTTGATTGGGACTGGTGAAAATTATTGGTTGTAGAAATTTTCAATTTTCAATTTTTTTTCCATTTGATTTCTTTGATTCAATAAATTGCAGGGGGGGTATTGCCAAATTTTCATATCAGACTTTAAAAAAAATTTTGACTTGAAAATTTGGTGATGCCCTTCCCTTAATTCAATAAAATACAGGGGGGGTATTGCCAAATTTTCAAATCTGACATGTGAAATTGATGACTTAGAAGAATTTTGGTAATACCCACCCCTTGCTTCAATAAAATTAAGGGGAGGGTATTGCCAAATTTTCATATGAGACTTACAAAAAAAAATTAACATGAAATTTAGGTGATACCCATTCCTTACTTCAATAAAATTCAGGGGGGAGTATTGTCAAAATTTTATATAAGACTTGCAAAACTCTTTACTTGAAAGAATTTTGGGGATACCCACCCCTTAGTTCAATAGAATGCAGGGGTGCAATTGGAAAAATTTCAAATTTGACTTGAAAATTTTAACTAAAAATAATTTTTAACATCAAAAATTCTTGAAAATTTTATTTAAAAGAGAATTTATAATATTAAAATATGAAAATTCAACTAATGATGGATAGAGTAAAGAAATACAGGCAATTAAGAAAAAATTTATGTACAATTAATTATGAACAGTTTAAGTGTGAGAGAAAAAAACAAATTAGTCATCAAAAAATTTCTTCAAACGTTCAATTTCCTCAACAGATTTATTAGCTTTAACTCATTCTATCATAAAATCTTTCTTTTTGGAATTTTCTTCATGATCAAGCTTATATTTCATCTGTTCCATGAGGTTTTGGTGCTCAAGTGTTTTCTACTCTTTCTTTGATTTTTCAATACTTAGAGATAACTTGAATTTTTTCTCCTCCAAGTCTTGTGACCTATCATCCTTCCATAAAGAGAGTTACTTCCTCTCCTCTAATATTTGTGTCCTATCATCCTTCCATAAAGAGAGTTCAAACTTCTTCTCTTCCAAATCATGTACCCTGTCATCCCTCCTTAAAGAGAGCTCATATTTTTTCTTTTCAAACTTTAGAGTCTCTTTAGCAACTTCCACTTGTTCTAGAGTGAAAAGAAATATTAACAAAAAGTAGAAGAAAAGAAGAGTAAAGTATTAAGAGGTTTGGTATCACTTACCAGCATCATGTTTCTCCAAAAATTCTTTGATAGAAGAAAAAGGGGTTTGAAATAAAGTATCACTTTTTCTTCTTCTTTGAGAGTTGAAATTTAGACTACTTGAAGCCCTTTGCTTTTTGCTCAAGGTCACAGTTTCCTCCTCATCATTTTCACTGGCTCTTGACTCAGTTGATTGTGGCTCCTGCGTTTGTTCTTCAGCCTATTTATAAATAAGAAAATGTAAATAAAAAAAGAATTTGTAAGATAAAAGAAAAAAACATACTTGAGTTATATCAGGTTGGTTTATATTTCCATAAGGATCTATTGAAACAATATCTTGATTTGTGGAAGTTAAATGAGGGGAGGCTTGAGTAGAAGAAGAAGGAAAAAGATCTCTTTCAACATCATTTTTGGAGATAACATCTTCACCATCCAACATGTCTGCGGGATTAACATCAGCTTTCTCTCCAAAAATATAATCCATCTCTTTAAAGTAAGGGCATAAAGAATCAAGTTTATCATCTATGGATTTGATGCCCTTACTGATATTGAGGTCAGTAATACCAAAACCAGTAGAAGATGAAAGAGTCTTTGCCTTCTTGAACTTGTCTCGACAATGCTTGAAGCTTTCAGACATCTGTTTTGGTAAAAGATCTATCCTTCCCTTAGTCTTATTCCGTAATTCTTTGGCCATTAGATTATAACCATTAACTTTTGATGCGGGGGGCTGTCCTACTTTAGCTGCATACTCAGTACCAAAACAAGAATCATAGTTAGATCTAGTTTCTAGCCAGTTGATAAGAATGAGATGATCATCTTTTTTTAGTTGAACACTTTTGGATTTCTCAGAAGAGTGAGGGAAAGAGGGAGTAGTGGGATTTGAAGAACAACTGGGTGATGGCTTCCTTTGAGAAGATCTATGATGAAGAGGCATGTTAAGATAATAAAAGATAAAAAGGAGCTGAAACAAGCAGATTATATAGCAAGATGAAAAGTAGTAGAAACAAGCAGATGAGAGAGTGAGATGAAAAGGAGCAGAATCAAATAGATGAAATGGGGAGAAATTCTGAGCAGATAGAATGGACAGGATGGGATGAGAATGGGAGTGTGCAAGAAAGGTAGAAGGCATATCCAGAGAGTACTACAAGATGTGGTTATGGAAGAAAGTTGTGCAACATGTGGTTATGACAGAAAGTTGTCCAAGATGTGGTTATGAAAAATTGAGTAGAATATTTTTGGATAAGAGGTGAACATTGACACGTAAAATGTTTGATAACCCAATTATTAGAAAAAATAATTGCAGAAGATAATTGTTGTAAGCCAGTCGTCTAGAAGAAGGAGAGGAAGGTGGAGAGAATAGAGAGGAGGAAGAGAAAAATGGGAAAAGGTTTAGGGAAATGAAATTAATAAAATAATTGAGTTAATTAAAAGAGTTGCAACGACAATTTCTTAAGAGTGACACAACGGTAAGGTTTTATTTATTTAAAATATATTTATTTAAGTAAGTAATATCTTCAATGAACGACAAACAATTACTATTATTAATAAAAACTTATTTCAACCTTAGAATAATTATTTACCTTTAAATTAGAATTATAATACTAATAAAAATAAATTAAATGTGTTATATTTTAAAAATATGTTAAAAAAAGTTGAGCGTAATAAGTGATGGGCTAAAGGGGATTACCCAAGGCCCTTTTATAGACCATGGGACCTCTGAAGCGCCTCAAATCAGTATCTACAAAATAGTAACAAGCTAAAACATGAATATAAAAGAATAGAAATGAAACATAGATATTAAGAGAAAAACATGAAAAAATTTGCTAAACCTGTCAGGCTGAGGTCAAGTACAAAGATGTGAACTAGCTTGAATGGTCAGTTTTATAAAAGATTTTAATGGCCCTATATGAATACTGTAGTATAAATCCAACAAGTAGTAGAATATAATCAAAAATAAAGGTCTCAGTAATAAAATTCTCACTATTCTTATATGTGGCTTACAATCTTTTTAGTTTGTAGAAAAATAGATTTAATAATTCAGACACTATTCAAAAGTTTTATAAAAGTACTAATTGATATGTATTGTAATTTATTTGGTTATATTGGTTAAATTGTAATTGATAAAGAATGAAGAAATACAACCAAAAACCCTCCTCCTTTTATACACAATGAGTTCCGCAATGATTCCCTTGATGTACCACCCAATACACAGTTAATGACGCCTCTAAACAACTAATAGACATGCCCATCAACATTCCCAGTAATCCATGACATAATTAGAAGAGTAACACCCATAAAAATCTTGTATTAATAAGGAAAATCCATCAAAATTAAGAAATAAGATAAAAAGTAAATATATGCGTAATAAACAATAATATAAAAGTCTAAAGGGGAATTTTTAAGTTTAATAATAGCTTAATAATAAGGGGGATTTACTGTAGAAATAATGGGGCTAATCCTGACATTATACTACATGAAATTCCCATTCAAAAATACCCAATATTGACTGAGAAACCACCCAAAAACTCAAAAAAGAGCGTGAGATGTGGGGTAATGTCAGCCTAAATATCCTTAGGACTGAGTATTTCTTATGCTTAAAATAAGATAACCTTAAGTAGATTAAGCTTATATCTTAAAAATAAGGTTAAAATAATAATATATATTATTTTATTATATATATATATAATTATTATTCTATTATATAATTTATAATAGTTTAAATAGCATATCCATGGCCTAATAATACTTATTAAGGTGGTAAAGGAGTCATAATATACTTATCTTAAGTTATATGAAGTAATTATTGACATACATAAGCTTATATGTATACATAAATCTCATATTCAGTGAAATATGCAGTATATTATGTATATTTAGGTATATAAGTGGGTTTTAGCCCCTTAATAGCCTATAACCTTTGTTTTTCTGCTTATTTTAGGTCATATGGACGAAATCAGTGGACTCACAACGCCTACAGAAGCATAGACATATATATCAGGCGCATACACCCAGTTTGGACAACTAAAATTACTTCCTTGGATGGTTATTCACGGATTTATGGGTTGGATGGATGTTTCTGGGTTAATATGGATGCTTGGGGATGTTATTGGGGGCTTGGACATTTTATTTGTTTCCTTTATATGCTTTTAGTTTCATTAAATCTCTTTTTGATTATTTATTTTACCTGTTTCTTTATGGTATCCGCTTTTATCTGGGTTTTCTATTTATGGTATGGATCTGTGTTATTATTATTAGTGATGGAGGGTCCTTACTGGAGGTCTGGGTGTTGAAACTGCTTGAAGTGGACGCCATGGGGAGGTGATGGGCCCTCACAGTTCTGTAATTGCCGGGGATAGCAGTGACATCATCTGGATTGAAGGTCTGTGCACTCCAGTGGATTTGGGTATAAGTAAGGAGGGATTTTGATGGTTTATTATCATCATTCAATTACTACAATTCAAACAACCACTACAATACAATTATTAACATTCAGAAATATATTATAAAGCTATTATTGATTGATATTATCTTTATATAAGCTATAACTATATTTTATTCTTCTATATTCCACCACTAGCACACATTTAAATCCAAGTATTGTGAGTTTTATTTGAGTATAACTATTCTATTAGTCTTCCCCTGAGGTTTAATCACTAAATAATTTATCAATAAGTAGTAGGACCATAAAAGAACACTATTATATCATACTTATATACTAGACTATACTGACAGGTAACTACATGCAGTCCTTGGAAGGCTCTTTCACGGGTAAATCCTTTCCTAAATTTAGGCGAATTTAAGCGTGGTGATGAGATAAGACGCCACGAGTAAGGTTATTAATGAAATTAGTGCATATAAACAAGGTCAATGCATTATTAATTAAGCTAGGACACTAAATAAGCTCCTGTCACCTATTTTAGTGTGTTTCCCCACAGTGGGCATAGAAAGTGGGGTAATTATAGTGTGAAAAAGCTAACTTTGTTAAAAATGAAGCTATTCACATGGGAAAAAAGCAGGCAGTATGTGGCCAGTACACAGAAGCCATTTCTGGCATAAAAAACACCAAATTTGAAAAGTGTTATTTTTATGCATTTAAATAGCCAAATCAATAGTCCTAAATGAGATAAATTGATCTGTCAAAGCGCATTTTTGATATTCTCAAATTTATGGCGCATATAGTCAACTTTTAAGTGAAATAAAGCGCATTTCTTGTTTTTTGCATAAAACAGTGAAAATAACAGCTTTAAGTGTACTTAAAAATTATGTAGCCTAATAATTAAGGTTCTTAAGATTACCCTAACATATTCCAACTTAATATTAAGTACATAAGACTTATAAAAGGTGGATATATGCATGTATATAAGGTGTTATAATGGCATATTTTGTATATTATCATAATTTTACTTATGTATACTGTTTGTGTACTCTTAATTATTTTTCCCATGTATAGTTCATGTGTTTAACATAACTTATAAGTACTTTTTACTCAGTCCTGGGAATATATAGGCTAACAAAACCCAAGAATGAGTAACTAATTTTCCCACCATAAGTTCCTAAACCAGTTAATTAAAATAGTAGTAACTAAGTAACCTTGAAACATAAGAGCTGTGAGAAAAGGAATCCAAAACAGAAATTTCAGTAGGATGTAAAGGGTTTAATTAAAACAATTAGAATTATTTTCATGCAAAAATCCATGTAATCAATTCAATCCAGTATAAAGCAATTTTAATTAATTGTTTTAACTATTTAATTAATTTAATTATATTTCTAACTTAAAGTGAGAATTTTAATACCATATTATTAAATAAGTGTTATAATTTATTTAATAATTTTAATGACACAATTAAGGGTCAAAAAAGCGCCCAATATTATTTTTTAAAAAATGTATGAAAAGTTTTATTTAATATATAAATTTAATTAATTAATTTAATTACATTATAAGTCAATTTTTACACTTATAGTTATAATATATGTTTATAATTAATTAATTATAAATTTTTATATTTTAAATACATAAAAAATGTGCCATAATTTATAGAATATATATCATGCTTAATTTAAATGTATAAATAATTTATATAATAATAAAATTAATATAATATTTATATATATTTAATAAAATAACTATATCATTTCATTATGCAATATAAGATTAATTTATATACATAATAAGCAAATTTTTACACCCTCTTTTAGTTACAGTAAATTAACATAAAATTTACTGGACTCCTGGTATAGCCTGGCTGACAATTGTGGTATAAGGATTTTTATCCGCAATTAATTTAATTGCGGATCCCTGAACAATAATACCCCCTATTAAAACATTCTCATTAAAATGAAAAGCAAATATAAATTTATATCAATAAATATATTTATTCATCTTCATCATTCACATATAACAATATAACAATATTGATATTAAATTTATAAGAAAATATAATTTTAAATCAAAAAATATTTTGGTTTATCTTCATCATTAGTATATAGGAATATAACAATATTCATATTAAAGTTTAAAGCAATATAATAGGGGGTATCAAAGTTAGAAATCTTCCATTTCAAGATACCTTTTTTTTCCACCAAATCAATCAAGATTATTTTTTTAAATATTCCATATTTTTCTTCAAAGCATCTTTTTACTGAGAATGAAAGGTAAGTTTGTGGCTTTATGCTTTATATTGTCAAATACCTATTAAATAATTACAAATTTCTAATTTTGATACACCCTAATATATTCTTATTAACAAGAAATACATATATAATTTTAAAACAATAACTAAATTGCTTCATCTTCATCATTTGAAGCAGAATAGGTACCCTCCTTGCATCAAATAACACATATCTGGTTGCATGCATTTTGATAGTTGATTTGTATAAAATTACACCTATTAATTTGGGAGAAACCCACCATATATGTGTAATCATGATGTGACCAATTCTCTACTTTATTTCTCTTTCTTTGTAGTTTTAATAATTGGTCCATCTCAAACTAGAAGGGGTAGACCACATGGAAAATTAGGTTTTCAAAATATAATTCAAGGGATGAGTCAAATCAGACCACCTGCTGCACATCTTCCCAATAGCCACTGTCTTCATGGTAAACAGCCTTTTGCAACCAATGCCTTTCTTCCAGAAAGGCCACCTGTTAAATCTGCTTTGTCATCACAAACTAATTCATTGCCACTACAAAGAAGGACCCTAACCCCCTCACTTATGCAGCCTCACTCTTTGAAAAATGTGACATAATTTGTGGTTTTTGTGGGGCAGCTCATTGGTTGGAGGAGAAAGTTGGGACATCACCTATTAGGCAACCAAGGTTTTCTACCTGCTGCAGTGAAGGGAAGGTTTAAATTCTTATCACTATTGATCCTCCAAGGGAGTTAAAAAACTATTTGAAAGATTTAAACCATGGTTGACTACAATGGCATGTCTTATTTTATATATTTTTTTTACTTCACATATAAATTTTATATTTATTTTAATTTCACATTTTTACATGTACAGTGGCCTGTAACAAGTCTGCAACCAAAATTCATTTTTGAAACTTGCATATCACCTGCATCCTCCAGGCTCCAATTCACACCACCAGCACAACTTCCATTCATCAACAATCTTATTCTTTTATGGTAATGTATTTTTTATCTGTTTAACTAAATTTTTTTTATCTCTATTATTACTGTTTGTCTTATGTTTCAAAATCTTCATAGATTTCAAGAGATGGGGCATGAAATACACAACTGTTGCAGGAAGTATGATGGAAAATTCTTGGCCTTTTTAAATGGGAGGTTCTGAATCAGAAAATATGTAAATTTTTTAATCTACCCCACTCAACTGTCTCTACCTTGCTTAAGCATTTTAAGGAGACTGGAACAATTGAAGCTTCTCCCTGTTCTGGTGGTCCACCTAAACTCAGCCTGCAAGATCTTTGACAACGTTCTAGATTTTTCAGCAGAAATTGAAAAGAGAAACCTTGTGTCATTTCTGACTCTATAACCACTCAAGCTTCACCTTCCACTGTTCGTAAAAGTATTCATGGTCTTGGGTATCACAAATGTGTTGCAGCAAGGAAACCATATCTAAATGAAATACACAAGGCAAAACGGCCTCAATTTTCTCATAATCATGCTTTGTGGACTTCTAGTGACCGGAAGAAGATCATTTGGACCAATGAATCTTCATTTGAAATAAGAAAGGGGTCATCAGCTACATTGGTTTGGCGCACAAAATCTGAAAAGTATGAAGAAAATTGCCTCCAACCCACTTTCAAAAGTGGCCAAACTTCTACTATGATCTGGGGAGAATTTTACAACACTAAAAAACTACTGCTCATGTTTCTTCCTCCTAAACAGCAAAAAGCAGCTGATTTCATTGATAATTTCTATAAAAATAATCTTATGCCTTATCTCAAAAAAAGACCCTAAGCGCACATTAACAATCATGGAGGACAATGCACCTGTCCACAAAGCTGATGTCACCAGTTTATTTTGATTAAAAAATAAAATAAAAAAAATTGAATGGCCACCTCAATCTCCTGATCTTAACCCTATTGAAAACATTTGGAAAAGCCTCAAGTGTAATGTGCAAGAAAAATATCAACCCAAAAATGTCAAAGAGATGCAAGAAGCATTGTTGCTAGCTTGGAAAGACTACCCAACCTTGGAACTGGAGAACCTCATTGCTTCAATGCCTGCAAGAATTCAAATGGTTATTGATAATCATGAAGGATCAACTTGTTGGTAGATATTAATGGGCACAGGGGAAGGGAATTTTTTTTTATTTATTTTTTCAAAATCCTTTTGGGGAGAAATTCTATAATTTCTCAGCTATCTAATGGTATGTATTTCATCTAGGTAAAAAAAATTTTTGGGTAGCTGAAAAATATTCTTTTTGGATTTAATTTTTTTTTGTTACAATTTTTTTTTGTATTTATAATATGTTAGATCAATTTGAAACATGCTTTTACACCAGAATACAAAAAATAAAAAATGTCTGAAATTTATTAAGAGAGTAGTTGTCAGCCTAGGTATCTCCAGGACTGAGTAATTCTTATGTTTAAAATAAGATAACCTTAATTACATTAAGCTTATTACTTAAAAATAAGGTTAAAATACTTATATATATGATTTTAATACATATATATATAATTATTATACTATTATATGACTTATAGTAGCTTAAATAGCTTATCCATAGCCTAATAATACTTATTAAGGTGTTAATGGAGTCATAATATACTTATCTTAAGTGATATTAAGTAATTCTAGACCTACATAAGCTTATATGTATACATAAACCTCATATTCAGTGAAATATGTAGTTATATTATGTATATTTAGGTCTATAAGTGGGTTTTAACCTCTTAATAGCCTATAACCTTTATTTTTCTGCTTATTTTAGGTCATATGGACGTATTCAGTGGTTTCACAACGCCTACACAAGCATGCACACCTATTTCAGGCACATATATCTAGTTTGGACAACTTAATCTGCTTCCTTGGATGGATTTTCACGGATTTATGGGTTGGGATATGATTACTGGGTTAATATGGATGCTTGAGGATGTTATTGGGGGCTTGGACAGTTAATTTGGTTCCTTTATATGCTTTGGGTTTCATTTTATCCTCTTTGGATGAGTTATTTTACTTGTTTCTTTATGGTATCCGCTTTGATCTGTTTATTCTATTTATAGTATGGGTTTGAGGTATCATTAATTGTGATGGAGGGTCCTTACTGGAGGTCTGGGTGTTGAAACTGCTTGAAGTGGACGCCATAGGGAGGAGATGGGCCCTCACAGTGCTGTAATTGCTGGGGATAGCAGTGACATCATCTGGATTGAAGGTCTGTGCACTCCAGTGGATTTTGGTATAAGTAAGGGAGGATTTTGACAGGTTATAGACATCACTTACTACACTTTAAAAAAACATTATAAAACAATTAATATCATATATAAATATATTTTAAAGCATTTATAAATTGATATTATCTTTATATAAGCTATAACTATATTTTATTATTCTATTTTCCACCACTAGCATGCATAAAATCCAAGTATTGTGAGTTTAATTGAGAATAACTATTTTATTAGTCTTCCCCTGAGGTTTAGTCACCAAATCATTCAACAATAAGTAGTAGGACCATTAATATTTACTATTAAATCATACTTGAATACTAGCATAAACTGACAGCCTCTCAATCTGGCTGTTTTCAGGCATTCCATTCTTACTTTACAAATTTATTATATATACACAAATCCTATCTATTACTACTGTTACTACCTTAGCATTTACATCTTTGTACTTCTAAGCTTTTAAAATAATAATAATAATAATAATTCTTTACCTTTTCATTGAGTATTAAAAATATAAAAGAAAAAATATGTACTTCTTTTGAAATTTTGAGTTTTCCTCACCTTTCATTGCTGTTGGACCACCATAAAATCTTCTAGACCAAAAGCACCCCTTGACAAAGGGCATCTAACACTGTGTTGGTAACACCCCACTCCATGCATACTTAACTATTACTTTGATGCACATTCTGGCACCATGTCATTTACACCTCACATTAGCTATTCATTTCAGTAAATGTTGGGTACAAGTAAGTATATATTCTTACAGATACTTACTTCACATCATTAAATCACACCTCTCCCTGCCAATTTTTTTCATTTTGCATTGCTCATCAAGATACTTAATCACACCCTTGATTCCACCACTCTTTCACACATTATCTTTATAATTCACTATACTCACAACTCATCACCAAATTTTATTGATTTTCACTATTTTACACATCTGGCTGCACACTCAAAGCCTCAATTACTAAAATATGCTGAGCAACCACTAGAAAATGTGCTCTCCAAACACACATAGGATATAATATACTCTTATTTTTTCATACCAAGTTATATATTGAGAACATTGAATCGCATGCATAAAAAATTAGCAGTCAAGGTTTACCTAATGACTGCCAAAGTCCCAGGGTTGGATATTAACTAAATGTGGTGATTAGTAAAAGATACTACATAGGGCGGTTGAATATTGAAATTCACTATGAAATGACCAAGTAAAATGCAATTATATACTTATTTTTTACTGACACGGAGGTAGATGCTCTAAGGGAGGAATGATTAATAAAATAATACACACATATATGTATAATCATGCCTATCATGCGATGTGTGTGCGAGGCTGCTGACCGTCTGCGTAGTAGACGGGTATCAGGCTCGTCTAAATAAACTAACATGAAGTACTCTCAAAAATAAGAGTCCCTGATTCCATTGAAAAGTGCAAAGCTTATTCCAAAGCTTATGTGTTAGCCAGTTAAGTTGAAAGGTCAGTGGGGTGTTCCTAAGGTAGATTTTTTCTTTCAAAGACTTGTTCTAAATTCTAAAATAGGGGGATTGAGTGGAGAGTTGGTTTATTGTAACCACTGCTTACGCGTTGCAGCAGGAAAACTAACGACAAGTAGGCTCAGCCAATACTAACGCGTCACATATGACGAAATTTGACACCATTCGGCATTTGATCGGTGATAGAAACGTTAAGCTGACATGATCCTATGATGCAGCTTCGCAAGGACTTTAATAGGATCTATTTTTGAAGTGATAAATTTGAGTATCTAATTTATTAAAAGGAGAGATTCTCGGCAACAACCTCGATTTGATTGGACGATCTTTTGGTTTAATCGAAGTACCGATTTAATGAAGATATCAAACGTTCAGTTTTGTGAGTTACATTTTTTTAAAATGGTAGTAAAACCCAGGTATACGTTTGGAGACGGAAATTAGGACACTACTATCTAGTTACATGAGGAGTGTGCCATGACTAATACTGATAGTGACATATACTTTCCATTTCCCGGGTTTTAAAAAGTGCGGGATATTTTTGTAAACTTATGTTTTCTATAAGGCACTAGGGAGTCTACGAAACAGACAAATGAAGTAAGCAAACTGTGTACAACAAGTAGAGCGGCGTAGGTTTATTTTCGACTAGATAGCCCTGGCAGTCATAAATGATGAAACTTGGTATGCCTAAAACTTGCCACTTGAGAAAAAGGATTATAAAAGTATGATTTCTTCTTTTGAATTTGAAGTCTGATCATTTGATGTTACATAACCATTTTTTTTTTTTTTCTTTTTTTTTTTGCTTTACTTTCACTTTTCATTCCTATTTTGACTTTCTTTTTCATTCTTGTTTCTTAATGGAAAAGGGGTAAAAAAATTAAATTCTTTTACTTTGAATGATACATGTATGGGGAAGAGGTAACGGTATGTGTGGGACTGTTGGGTGCTGATTTCCTTTGATATGTAACGCGACTACGATGAGTTCTCACCAAGAAAAAATAATAATATTAATATTAATAATCAAAAAGGAAAAAAAAAAAAAAAAAAAAAAAAAAAGCCCTTGCCGTACAGGTAGGTGATGATTGGTGAATGAATCATGACCAGCTTGTATAGAAGATGAGTAAATCTATAATGCCTACCACTTTTATTAAAACCCGCACTTTCATACAAGAAGAAGCAATCCTGATGATATTTGTTGTGCCTAAACAAGTAGTGCTGCTCTATCTGCACTCTTAACTGTCGCCCTTATCGCATAAAGGTGTAGTATTAGGCACTCACTCCTCTTGGGGCGTGTGCCTGCTATATATTTCTGCAGCCAACTTTGCATACTGATAATTATAAAACAAACCATCCATCACATGAGACAGAACACACAATTACCGTTGGATCACCAAACGATTGACTGTATCCTAAAGTATTTTATACTGATAATGTTTATGCTTTGACTTTGAATGTTTTCTTAAAAAAATGACACTCAAGCGCCTGAGAGGTAGGTCCAATGCTACAATGATAAATGTGTAACATGTTAGCAAACGATAAAATAATGTGAGAAAAACCCAATAAGGAACTGAAAGCCATTTATGAAACCTTTTGCATATTAACCGATGTTGCAAGTTGATTCCTTGTAAGTATAGAGAGCAATTACACATAAGGTAGAGATTGAAATGAGAATATAAACTTCAAGGGAATAGATATGATTCAGTTGTCAATTGGTCTACTGTCTATCCTGTGGGACCTTCGTTAAGTAGGCAGTCCCGAACGTGAGAGCCCATTCTAACTCACGTAGGTAGATTCAAGCTGGTGCTGACCATGGAGTATAACATATAGCTGTCATATTTTTCGGCGTTCCTGTGATAGGCTCAGGAAATTTATTATCTATATACCGTTTCTTATCTTTACTAGTTTGGTGATCTCTACATACAGAAGGTGTGTGGAAAATTTATTTACCTGATTATCACTTGGTTTTCATCAGATTTTTTATCTTGATATTTTTTTATCTTCATATCATATCAAGAGATCTACCACATAAGAGTCTGGCCAGCAAGGAAAAGAACGACAGCTAAAAAATAAAGCATTAACATTTATACCGATGTACTCAAACGACACTGCAAACTCACCATATACAACCACATGGGGCAGAGAAACGATGGATGCCCTCCAGCACTTGACAAGTGAAAATTTCTTTCCTGATTTTGCTCAAAGAAAGGATTCACCACCACATAAAAGTAAACTCAATTTAAAAGACTCTCAATGTATGCATGATTCACGGATATTCGTTGATGCATCTCACTCACTTTTCTGTTCGTCCTCATATAAACAAAAATTAGTAATCAAAGCCAAAAGCTTTGATGGACTGAGATCGTGGAACACAAATGAAGGAACAGAAGAAACAGAAGTGAATTACCCGGAAGGTCGACAAGATTTTTTAGATTTTCGTACCGATGAATTTAGCACTGTGAGTCGCTCTACGGAAGGGTCATGGTCAGGACATAGGAAAAAAGAAGAGCCCGCTTTACCAAGCTTCATACTGACTCAATCGAAAGATGAATTTTCGGACGTTGAGACTTTCCAAAATGGTAGAAATTACGATAAGATGAGAACTAACGAATTTGGCTTGAGTCACCCTTCACATTCAGGCGATTTACCCAAGAAATCGTTTGACTTTAACATAATGTCTGGCAGGGAGCCAACTGGCCAGCAAGCTGGGTATCCCAATTCTTCTCCATTTCTGATGCCCTTGGCAGCACATGACAGAAAAACACTGGACGATTCAAGCAGTATTATCTCAGAAACAAAAGTAACAGCTGTACAACATATTCGAAGAATTTTACGGAAGAAGAGTACACAGTTATTCGGAAAACTTGAGGCTGATGAGCATCAAACTTATGAGAAGCCCAAACCAGATAGCCAAACTACAGTTATCGATGTGTCGGATAATGGTAAGAGAATGGATCTACCACTGTGGCAAAAATTATTTTTGGGCTGATTTCTGATATATGGTTTTTAATTAACTTAATCTTTGGATCAGTTACCAGTAAACTGTTTGGAAATCGCAAACTTCGAAACAAAAAGTCATTCACATCATACTTGTGAGTTTGAGAGTGTCTTATTCTTAATGTAGATGCACCCGCCTGCTCAATGAATTATCTTGTGATTTACAGGCCAAAAACTAAGGCCATAATTTCTCAGTTCTACAAATCAACGAAAACTTCCTAGCTTAGTGCTGTCTATGCCCTAAATATATATTCCCTTTAGTTGACTGAAGAAAAATTCAGGCCCCAGATCGACCAGAGTTTCATAGCAGTGTATTGTATTGTCTTGTTTTGTTTCATAATTCTAATATTATTTTATTTAATCTTATTCCTATTATGGTGTTAATATCAAGTGAAATCGATGTAGTTGAAAGTTTTGGGGCAAAGGTTTGGATGGAACAACAATACTTACATCGGATTTTATATGTTGATAGACAAAAGATGTCATATGAATAGTGTTTATTATTTCCTTTAGTACGGATATGGATGTATGCTTGAAGACCGAGTAATGCAAAATGCTAAATATTTCGAGTGATGTTGAACATCTCATTACACGGACCTGGCGAGGCATGTTTATGAGTTGGGACTTTCTCGCTTAGATGCTGGATGTGATAAACGTGAACATGAACATGATGATGTTGATGTTGATGAGGATGAGGATGAATCTTGCCAAAAACCCTAGCTTGAGCTTGGCTGCTTTTTTGACTCCTCTCCAAGGTCAACATAGTCCTCGGCTTGCTTTTAATCGCTGCTCTTCCTTTGTCAATTTTCCCCTCCGAGTGTACTCATCCATGGCCGCTGAGTCCGACCCCGTTTATTTCTCTACGTTTGATGTGACGTAAGTTTTGGGATGGACTTTGGGCTATAATATTCTATATAGTTTGATGATTCAATGATCATATGGAGCTTATTCTCATTAGAGGTTTGTGTGCACATCATCTAATTCTTACACTATTTTCAATCTTGCTACAGAACCCAAGTTTTTCATCGGACAAACTTGAGTCGATGCATCGTCAATATAAAGCCCATCGTTCCTGGTCGTACGCTACGTTGCTTTTGTCAAGTTTGCACCTATGTTTTTGACCTCGTCGTTTTGTTTTTATTTTTCTTTAAGATGTTCTTGTCATTCCTAAACGAGTAGAAGCTAAAAGGTTCAAAGATTTAACCGTCGATGAAGTACATGATCTTTTTGAGACGGTTCAACGTGTGGGGAATGTGGTGGAAAATTTATATGGGGCTTCAAGTTTGACAATTTCTATGCAGGTTAGGATTAATTTTCTTTTGTATTTCATGATTTGTCTCTTGTTCATTAATTGAGTGAAATATTTATCTCGATGTGCGATTATCATTTTAACTTTTACGCGACGTATATCTATGTAGGATGGTCCCTCTGCTGGACAATCGGTAGGTCATGCGTCATCAAAGGATAGATCGATTGTGATGTTCATGTTCGTTACTCACACGGATTATGGTGTCGGTTAAGGTGCCCCATCTACACGTCCATATTCTACCACGAAAACAAGGAGACTTTACACCTCCAGATAAGGTATGCAAATCATTTGTGGATTTAATCATATACTGTTTTCCAATTGACGTTTCCTTTTATCTCATCGTTTTGCTTGGGAATGTTATTCTGGGAATAGATTTATGATGAGCTCAACAGATTTAAAGGCCAACCCTCGGATAGAACTACGGGTTCACAATCTCAATTTAGAATCGATGACGAAGACAGAAAACCAAGAAGTAAAGCTGAGATGGAAGACGAGGCTAGCATGCTTGCCGGTTTCTTTTAAGGATAAGACACACTCTTATATTTTATTTTATCTTATTTACGGATTGAGTTGGAATATATCTCAAGTGAATCAAACAATAAAAACAAAACTAAATAAATACTAAAAATATACAAATAAATATATAATATAATCAAATATCAGATTTGTTTTGTGTTCACGGTAGAAAAGAGAAAAGGTGAGATCCTGTTTGCAAGTGCCGATTCATTTTCTTTGTTTTAACTTAGTTTTAGCTCAACTGTAATGCTTCAGTGAAGTCCACATATTGAGGACTCAGTGTACCATTTTTCACGAAATCAAACCGATGTTTGTTTTCAATCAAAAATGAGTATGGGATTGGCACCTGCAAATAGCATGCAGCTTGCGCTGTTGATTTGCAAGAGAGTCTTTGGGTTTAAATTGTTTGCAGCATATGACACATGATGTAGACTTGAAACCCAGAGCAAGCAAATGTTTTGCTGTGGCCTGACAAGCAAAAACACGGGAAAAAAGAAGGCAATAACTAAAGAAAAAAAAAAGGGACGATATTAGTGTTAAGTCACTAGGACTATGTACTTAGTTATGTGTGCAAATGTATGTAGTCTGTAGTCGCGGAGTCCCCTGTTCTCCGGTTCTTTCCGGAGTTCTACAGGCTGACACCGTGCTACAGGTAAAGTAATGAAGTTATTGGTTCTTTCCGGAGTTCTACAGGCTGACACCGTGCTACAATTAGGACACACCGGCACACTCAACCAAAAGTGTTAGGTGCACGCCAGTGATGCTATTTAAGTCTCTTTTCAATTCAAATTTTTTCGATGTCTCATACTATGTAACGACATCCCTTAGATATATACATAATTCTTACGCTTGGTGTGCAAGTGTGATATTATTACTGGATAAGGAAAAAAACACCCACTACTACAAATACAAATGGTGTGCAAGTTAGATACTACATGGATCTTGACACAGACCACCACAACATACGCGTCGACACGTCGCTTTTGCCGCTGCCTGCCGATACTGCTCCCTCCCCCACACTTCCTCAAGATCCACCCTCCCATCCCTCACCCTCTTCAGTCATTGTCCCACCAGGACCATACCCTGCCCCCAAGAAGAGACAGTATGTTTCCCCTCCCCTGTCCCCTACAAGAGGCCCCAGGGAAAACATGGTAGACTCCCTTATGGAAGCTGCTGCTGCCCACCCTGAACTCTTCTTCACCAAATCTCAGGTATGCTCCCCTCTCTCTCTCCCCCCCCCCCCCCCCCCCCCCCCCCCCCCCCCTCCCCAACACATCCCCCAACAACTCCAATCCCCCAATTGTTAACTCCCTCCAAGACTCCATCCATAACCCCTTCAACCCATGTTTTGGCCCAGGCCTCTCAACTGCTCATCCACCCATAATGGAAATGAATGCCTCTGTAGCCCGCCTCACAAGACTGGTAGGCCAAGAACACTCAGACAATCCCCTTGCACTCATGACCTGCCTCAACAACCTAATCGGCACCTTTAAGGACCCTCCCTGTAAAGAGTTGAAGATATCAGTACACACCTCCACCATGGCTGACATTAGGGCCTTATCAGATGCCATCCTTCCCCTCATGAAAAAAGCCATCTTCCAACGCTCTCCCCCTCGCCTCCTCAAACCTTGGATTCTATCCCCACCACCCTTGCCTCAATGAACAGTAAGATTGATAAAATCTTGGAAGGCATGAATAACCACACTGCCCTCCCCCCCTCACTTCCCCCTACACGCCATTCCTTTGCCCAAGCTGCCTCTGCTCCAAGTGCCCCTCCAAAGACCCAACCTAATTGCAGCGCCCCCTCATCATCACCACAGTCCATCCCTTTTATCACAATTAAATAACTGGACCCTACTTCTCCAGTTCTTACTAAATACAGCAACACAAAAATTCTCACCTTCATCAATAACCATATCTCATCCCAAAAAATCTCACTGGAAAACTCAGCAACCCCAATCCACTTGAGAAGTGCATTCCACCATTGTTCAAATGTTATCAAACTAATCACACACTCAGAAGATGAAAAGCAAATCCTAATCAACTCTTGGCAGAAGTGAATCCCCCAAGGCATGATCTTTAAACCAGTGTCTTTCCCAATAGTAGCACATGGAATCCCAACTAGTTTTGACCTGCAAGACCAAAATTGCATCGACTCAATCATAGAAGAGAACCCAGACACTCTCCAATCCCTGTACCACCTTCCCTGGCTGAAGCATACTGAAGACAGAGAGGGGAAAAAACACTCCTCAGTCATTCTTCACCTCTTAGACAAATCTGATGCTGACAATCTCTCTTCCTCCACCCCTGTTTTTCCTTTCATCTGTGATGGCCAGGTACAACACATGGAAGCAGTGAATAGAGAACATAGTACCTGCTTCCAATGTTGGGGAAAAGGTCACTTATCTATCCACTGTTCCCTTCCCCCCAGGTGCTCCAACTGTGCAGGTCACCACATCACCAAAAATTGCAACAAACCTCCCCTACACTCTCCTGTGTGCTTCAGATGCGTGGACAGCCTCCCCCTGACCACCCACTAACCTCAGGTGCTGTCTCACTTTATGAGGTGATGCAAGATCCAACCATATCAAAACCCCTCTCCCATCTACCCCATCACCCCACCTACCCCTGCCACAACAATAAATAGATGACACCCAACACACAGCCCAAATTCTCACCTTCATTCCTCAAAATTTTTCAACTAAATTACCACAGATCCCTCAACTGCTTTCACTCCATATTTAATGAGCCCCTCATCTCTTCATACAATATCCTAGCATTCCAAGAACCCTACTTATCCTATGACCGCCTCTCTCCTTCCCAAGCAAAAGGCTGGAATCTCATTATCCCATTACATGCTCCCCCACACACATCAAACACCCCCATCCGATGTTGCGTTTACATCAATAAAAGACTCCCCCCTCATCTATTCACCACCCCACCAAGCCCTTGCGCAGATATAGCTGTCACGCGCCACGTGACACTCGAGGCGAAATTAACTCAATAAATCAATAATATCGAGTCCTACATCTATACTCAAAGCGCAGAAAGCAATTCTCCATAGCAACTGCGATTTTTCCTTTGTGTACTTACTATTTAACTGCGCTAGCCTAAACTCTAAATCTAAATTAGTCAATCTCCCAATAGGGTACCTTAGTCCTTTTCAATAAGCGACGCACAGCGCTAGGATCAACGAAATAGTACAGTAGTAGTTTTTCATTAAAGTTTTGTTAATTAATTAAAAAGGGGTATATTGAGCATGGACGGATATTTAGTGAAGAGGGTCTAAGTGTATGTTAGTAATGGTCAATGGAATGGGAATACTGCGATGGAAGGGAGGTCAATGCGAGGAGGAACAAAGGATATAAAAGGAGTTGGGTATTTGGTTCGATATTCCTTAGAATTAAATTATAATATCGTATTTACATTAATAGTGGAAAAACCTTAAAAGTTAAATCATTGTTATTGTATCTTTCTTTTACCTTCTCAATATTCATTTCTAAATCCTAAATCTTTGACTATTGAGTTTCCAACCCTTCGTGAGATTTTAAGAATTATTATTACCTTGGAACTAGTTTATAATTCTTCTCGAACAAACCTCGAACCTATAGCTATTACTTCGAGTGACCTTCGAATAATTTCCTTGAATCATTCCTCTGTGCTTCGAAGAAGTTTCTAAATCCCTCATCTCACTTTCAGGAACATCCTCGACCTTGTGCGTAGGTCGTCCGGTGACAGTATAATTTAATTCTCCGTAGTTCTCATTCTTTGCACTACTACGTCTTTTTTAGGTGCTTCTAAAAAATTTTAAATGGCACCTGTTCAACGCACTCCTCCTACGGGCGCTACTACTAGAGCTCGCGCTAGAGGCAGGCCAACAGCCACAAGGTCTGTTTCTTGCACTCACTCTTTGGAACCACTCGACCTTAGGGAACGGCAACACTCAGTTCAATCTGTAGAAGACATTCCACAAGATTTTGAGGATTCTAGTGATGAAGAAGAAGGAGAGGATACAATGCATGAGGCACCATCCGCCCCTGCCAATCACCCTTCTGGCCAATCCTCAGAACCGGGACCATCTAACTCTCTGGAAGATTTCATGAGACTTTTTATGAAAACCCTTTCAAATCCAACGTCTTCAGAGGGATCTAAGTTCAAAACTCCTTCTATGAAATCTCCTGACAAATTCGACGGAGATCACCCCGACAGATTGCGACCCTTCTTGCAAACCTGCAAGCTACTGTTCCATAATGACCCTCGAACCTTTAACAGCGACCGATCAAAGGTTGTTTATGCTTCTTCATTCCTAGCCGGGAAAGCAGCAAGATGGTTCGAACCTTATCTACTCATGCTTTCTTTGACAGAAACCCACTTACTTATCAATAATTGGGAAAAGTTCGAAGACCAACTTTTTACGTTGTTTGGGGATCCTAATGAAACGGACAACGCAGAAATTGAACTTGATTTTCTTCGCATGAGTGATAATGGTAAAGCCTCTGAATATATCTCGAACTTCAGAGCACTTCAAACTCGAGTAGGTTGGAATGATGCTGCCCTTAAGTATCATTTCAAGAAAGGACTTCCTTCGAGGATTCTGGATCAATTAAATCTTCACGGTCAGAAGATGACTACTTTAACGGATTTAATGGATCAAACCCTCGAACTTGACGGCGTTTATCAAGGACGACTTCAACATCGTCGATATGCCAACAAATCTCAAGGCCTAAATTTTAAATCGGGACCTTCTTCACACCCACGACCAAATCAATCCTCCTCGACTCAATCCAAACCCAATAAGGGAAAGGATAAAACTCGACCAAAAGGCTCAACCCCAGGCGATATCAGCAAAGTACTGGATCCTAAAGGGGAACTTAAAGAAGCTGAGAGGAAGAGAAGAGCAGATAATGGGTTATGTATGTATTGTGGGGGTAAGCACAAGTTGGAAGACTGTGTAAAGTTGAAGGAAAGAGAAGGTACTAGTTCGAAGTCAAAAAACTAGTAGATAGTTTACTTGTGTGCAAAGCAAACTATCTTATCTCTCCCAGTGCACAGAACCTCCATGTCTTAAGGACTGGAGTTGCCTTAAACCGCTTGAGATTCATTCTTTTTAAGGAGGATATCCCCTTCAGTTGTCTTATAGACTCTGGAGCTTCAATTTCTTTTGTTAGTTTATCTTTTGCCGAGAAGCTTCAACTAACATTTACAGATATCGATCGAACTCCCATCTATTTGGTCGAATCAGAGGAACCCAAATATTGGGTAAGTAAGAAAGTTTTATGGGTTTTCAACTTTCCGAATTTTCCCCCCTTCGAGTGGGAATTATCAGTCTTGGACGCCCCAAGGATGGACGATACCATTCTTGGCCATGACTTTTTAACGTATTGGAATCCCGAAATTGATTGGACCCGGGGATTGATCACCCCACGCTCTAAGTATATTTCTGATTCTTTAATGCAGGTCAATAGGGAGTTAAACAACCCGCCTGACAACGTCCTGCTAGAGGACAAATCTCTGCCAGATGACTTGCAAGCATCTGTACCTTCTTTAAATGAGCAATTGGCTAACCCTTCTAGCTCGATGACTTCACTCGAAGAGGATTTAAATTGCCTCGAAGTAATCGAATTATGCTCTCTCAATACAGGTATCACCTCGACAGATTCTCTCGAAGATGAAGAGGATGACCAAATCAACGTTGAAGCCATTAAATCAACTCTACCGGAAATCTACCACGATTTCCTCGATGTTTTCTCAATCCGCAAGGCCAATAAGTTACCACCTCATCGACCCTACGACCATCAAATAGAGTTAATAGGCCCAGTACCTCCGGCAGGTCCTGTCTATTCTCTATCGAAGGACGAATCTCAAGTTCTTCGAGACTAAATTTCAGAGAATGTAGCCAAAGGTTTCATCAGAGCCAGTAAATCTCCAACCGGCTCCCCAGTCCTCTTTGTAAAAAAGAAGGACGGTAGTCTTAGGTTGTGTGTTGACTATAGACAGCTCAACACAGTCACAAAGAAAAATGCATATCCTGTTCCTCCTATGTCATTACTTCTTACCCTTTTCAATGGTGCTAATTTCTTTTCTAAAATTGATCTTAGAGGTGCTTACAATCTTATTCGCATTGCGGAAGGTCATGAACCACTGACTGCAATGCGCACTAGATTTGGTAGTTTTGAATATTTAGTTATGCCTTTTGGATTATGTAACGCACCTTCAACTTTTCAAACTTTTGTTAATGATATCTTTCAAGATGTTGTTGAAAAATTTGTAGTCGTCTATTTAGATGATATTTTAATATTCTGGAAAACACTGGATGAACATATTCATCATGTTCGACAGGTCCTAAATCGTCTTCGAGATCATGGTCTCTACGCCAAGCATAATAAATGCGAATTCCACCTCAAATCAATTGATTTTTTGGGGTTTACGTTGTCCACTGACGGTTTAGTCATGGATGACAAAAAAGTCCAGAAAATCCTGGAATGGCCTGAGCCCAAAAACATTAAATAACTCCAAGGATTTTTGGGTTTTGCAAACTTCTATAGAAGATTTATTAAAGATTACTCTAAAACTATTTCCAATCTTACTTCTCTTCTTAGAAAAGATATTCCTTTTGTTTTTACTTCTACAACACAAAAGGAATTCGAAGCACTAAAAACGGCGTTCACCACAGCCCCAATTCTTTGGCATTTTGATCCTTCGGCCTCAACAATAGTTGAGACAGATGCGAGCAATTATGCTATTGCAGGGGTCATCTCCTAATTAAATCCTGAAACAAATTTGTTTCATCCTGTTGCTTTTGAGTCACGCAAACTCATAGCCGCGGAATTAAATTATGAAATTCATGACAAAGAGCTTTTAGCTATTATCCATTGTCTTAAAAAATGGCGTTCTTTTCTTCTCAGCCTAGATAGTCCTTTTCAAATTTTAACTGATCACAATGCTTTGAAATACTTCATGTCTTCTAAAGTGTTAACCAGGCGTCAAGCCAGGTGGGCTGAACTTTTGTCTGAATTTTCTTTCTCTATTTCCTATCGCCCAGGAAAAAACTGCATTGTCCCAGATATCTTGTCACGTCGGGACGACGTTTACCCACAGCAGGGGGACGCATTTGCTGACAAGAACCCAGCAAATGTGCAATCAATCTTCAACGAATCAATGTTAACAACTCATCAACTTAATTTGATGACAATTCAATCTTTTCGAAATCCACTATCCAACATCCTCGAAGCTCAGTCGAAGGACGATTATTGTTTAGGGTTAAAAGACAAAATACTCTCGAAGCAAGGGGCCAAAAGATTTAGTATTGAATCAGGTCTATTAGTCTTCGAAGGTAGAGTAGTCATACCCGACAACAATGAGATAAAATTATGGATTTTCAATAGTCGACATGATTCTCCGTTAGCTGGTCATTTTGGGGTTGATAAAACCTACCAGTTAATAGCGAGGGATTTCTTCTGGCCAGGTATGACCAAGGAAATCAAGGCCTATATAAAAGCTTGTTACGAATGTAATAGGAATAAGGCTCCCCGTCACCGGAAGCATGGGTTGCTTCAACCACTTCCTATTCCCTCTAAACCTTGGGAATCTTTATCGATGGATTTCATTTCTCAACTTCCTATTTCTAATGATTTTGATGCTATATTAGTAATAGTAGATAGATTTTCAAAAATGTCTATTTTTGTTAAAACCACTACTACTGCTACAGCAGAAGATTTGTCAAAATTGTTTCTAGAATATGTATTTTCTAAACACGGCTTACCAAATGACATTATTTCAGATAGAGGCTCATTGTTTGTATCCACATTCTGGACCCAACTGTGTCGACAACTCAATATCACGAGGAATCTCTCCATGGCCTATCACCCTGAAACCAATGGTCAAACAGAAAGAGTTAACCAAATCCTCGAACAATATCTTCGAATGTATGTCAGTTACCAACAAGACGATTGGACCACATGGCTACCATTGGCCGAATTTGCTTATAATAACTCGACTCATTCTTCGACACGACAATCTCCCTTCGAAACCATTTATGGACGACATCCTCGATTCAACTCAATTCATGTAGGAACTAATCATCCTGCAGAACATTATCTTCGAACTATATCACGACTCCAAGAAGAACTTAAAACAAATTTGGAATCAGCGATTCAAAGATACAAGGAACAGGCCGACAAACATCGACAATCTGCTCCTTCCTTTAAACCAGGCGACAAAGTATGGCTCAATGCACGAAACATCCGAACAACAAGACCATCAAAGAAACTGGCTGAAAAGCGCTTGGGACCATTCGAAATCAACTCTGAAGTCTCTAAAACTGCATTTCGACTCAAGTTACCTCCTAAATGGCAGGCGATTCACCCTGTTTTCCATGTATCTCTCCTGGAACTGGCTCGAGAAATATACCCGGGCAAGAACCAACCCCCTCTGGAACCGGTCGAAGTAGAAGATCATCTAGAGTGGGAAGTAAGTCGTATCCTTGATTCAAGAATATGCAAGGGGAAACTTCAATACCTCGTGGAATGGGAAGGCTTCCTCAATGACTCAGACAAAACATCCTGGGAACCAGCCATCAATGTTTCCAATGTTCCTGAACTCCTAAAATCTTTTCATTCGAAATATCCTTTAAAACCAAAACCTTAAAATTTCTTTATTTAAAATTTTCTTTTCTTTTCTTTCTTTCTTTAAAATCTAAAACACCTCTTAAATTTCTTAGCCTTGTTTTCTTTTTTCTCTCTTCTTTTTCTTTCTTCTCCTTCTATAAATTTCCTCCAAAACCAACCAAAAATAAAATCAAAATTAAAATTAAATACAATAAAAAAAAAAAATAAAAAAAAATAAAAATTAAAATTAAATTAAATTAAATTAAATTAAATTAAATTAAATAAAATAAAATAAAATAAAATAGAATAAACATAAATAATAAAATAAAATAAAAAACTCATAAATCTCTCTAAATATTTTCTTCTTTTCTTTTTTCAATTCTTTAAATACATTCTTTTCTTAAATTTAAAATTCTCTTCAAAATTTTCTCTTTAAAAAATTTTTTATTCTCTCTTTTAAAGACTTTCTTTTCTTCGAATCATCAAATCCTGTATGGCACGACCATTTCCTTGAACTTAACTTCAACCCCTGAATCTCCCTATAATAATTCTTTGAAACAAATAAATCTTCTTTTCAAACTCTCTTAAATTCTACCCTTTGTTTTTTTTTTTTTTCTTTCTCCTCTTTTTCAAACTAAAATTTTTTTTTAAAAAAAAAAAAAAAAAAAAAATTTTTTTAAAAAAAATCCTCAATTTAACAACTCATCTCAATCACAAAACTGTTTCTTTTTCTCTCTCTTTTCTTACATAAAAATTTTCCTTTTTAAAAAAAAAAAAAAAACACTAAAACTTCCTTCAATTAAAACAACCTTTTTTTCTTTCTTTAAAATTCTTCTTTCAAATTCTAAAATTTTTTATTTAAAACTTCTTTTTTCTTTTTTTTCTTTTTCTCTCTTTCTCAAATCTTGTAAAATTAACAACATTCACCCACAATATAAAAAAAAAAAAAAAAAAATACTAATAATAAAATAAAATAAAAATAAAATAAAACTAAAATACAATTTTTTCTTCTACTTCTTTCCATCTCCTTTTCATTTTCAAATTTTTTCTTTTAATTTTTCTCGAACCAATCTTTTCATTTTCTCCAAAACTACCCTTATCTCCTTCCTGCATTTATCAAATACCTCCTCCTCTCCTACCGGAACCACCTCTCCAATCTCCAAGAGCTCCTCCGCCACGTCGAAAGAAGCAGCGTCAATAATAGCGTCGACCTCCCCACATAGTTCTTCCGAGAACCTTACTCGTTGACCTTGACGAGGTTTCTTCGACCACACCTGGTCCAGGGTGTCTTCGGGCTCTTCAACCACTTCCGTGGCCGGAGGGTTTGCCTCAGTCGGTATAACTGGCGCAGGCTCCGCAATCGGCTCTTCCAGGTTATTCGATGTCTAAAACGCGACTCATCAGTAACTTCATCCTTGAAATAAAACAATTAAAACTTACCTCGAAGATGGGATCAGGCTCCAGAAATAACCTGGGCACCACTCCGACTTCTACCTCTCTCTCTTCCTCATCGTCCTCGATGACCACCCGACGTTTCTTGGGTGCCCGCCCTGGAACAGGGACTTCATCTTCATCCTCCTCCACCAATTCATCGACCTCTTCCTCGACACCTCGCTTCGAACTCGTGGCCTGGGTTACCCAGGTTGAGATCTCGTTGTTCATCTCCTTATCATTTTCCCCCACCGATTGTTCATCTTCGATCGAGACATCCCAAATGTCTTCGACCACCTCTTTAGTCTTTGGAACTACCCAAAATTTTGTTTTTGTGAATCGATTTTCGATTTCCGCGTTCTTCGTCAACGCATCGCACGCCACTCGCCGCCAACGGCAAAACTCGCATTTCTGGCGAGGGCCTCGAGTCGCCGTACTTTCGACACAGAAATATTCCATGCTTTCACAAGCCGTGCAAGTCCGTGAAAACTGTCATGTGATTATTCCCCCATCCGCTTTAGGGTGTGGAGGCGTGGGTGTGGGGGTAAGGCAGTTCATTATAAAATAAATAATTGAGAGATGCGGGAAAAAAGTATTAGACAAGTGAAATTAGTGTGGGAAGATGGTTCAAGCTCAACGGAGTTCGCGTTTTTATACCCGGGCATCTGTCACGCGCCACGTGACACTCGAGGCAAAATTAACTCAATAAATCAATAATATCGAGTCCTACATCTATACTCGAAGCGCAGAAAGCAATTCTCCATAGCAACTGTGATTTTTCCTTTGTGTACTTACTATTTAACTGCGCTAGCCTAAACTCTAAATCTAAATTAGTCAATCTCCCAATAGGGTACCTTAGTCCTTTTCAATAAGCGACGCACAGCGCTAGGATCAACGAAATAGTACAGTAGTAGTTTTTCATTAAAGTTTTGTTAATTAATTAAAAAGGGGTATATTGAGCATGGACGGATATTTAGTGAAGAGGGTCTAAGTGTATGTTATTAATGGTCAATGGAATGGGAATACTGCGATGGAAGGGAGGTCAATGCGAGGAGGAACAAAGGATATAAAAGGAGTTGGGTATTTGGTTCGATATTCCTTAGAATTAAATTATAATATCGTATTTACATTAATAGTGGAAAAACCTTAAAAGTTAAATCATTGTTATTGTATCTTTCTTTTACCTTCTCAATATTCATTTCTAAATCCTAAATCTTTGACTATTGAGTTTCCAACCCTTCGTGAGATTTTAAGAATTATTATTACCTTGGAACTAGTTTATAATTCTTCTCGAACAAACCTCGAACCTATAGCTATTACTTCGAGTGACCTTCGAATAATTTCCTCGAATCATTCCTCTGTGCTTCGAAGAAGTTTCTAAATCCCTCATCTCACTTTCAGGAACATCCTCGACCTTGTGCGTAGGTCGTCCGGTGACAATAGCTCTGCTCATCACTGACATCATATCTCCCCCCTTACTAATAGCAAACATGTACAACCCTCCAGTCACTTTTTCCTCCCTTTCCTTCATTCTTCCTGCCCTCCACCCCCACAAGCACATCCACAGCATCCTCCTCACTGACTCCAACCTTCACCACGATCTATGATCAGACCCTTCTAAGCACACTACTAATCATCCCAAAGCAACCAATCTTCTCAATTCAACAATGGAACTGAAAATGACCTTAATTTCACAACCTGGAGTGGCAACATTTTGCAATAATAGAAAATTTACATCTGTAATAGATCTAGTCTTTGCTAATGATAAGTCTGAAAGCCTTTTCATTGAATGTGTCACTGACAGGGATGGAAACAAGTTGTACCTCTCTGACCATCACTCAATCACCTCAACCATCATTATCAAATCTCCTCCCCCTCTCCCCCAATGCCCTTATCAAAACTGGAACAAGTTTGATAAATGTTCCCTCATTTCTGCACTCTCCTCCCTCCCCTCTCCCCCCCTTATGTCCTCCCCATCCCAGATTGATCTGGCTGCAGAACACCTTACCTCCTCTCTTATCAAACTAATGGATGATTTTTTTACGCTGCAGAAGCCCAGCACATTGTGCCACACCTGATGGAATTGGAGTGTCCTGGATCCCCTCAAGCAATCTTGCTATCAGGCCCAGCGTTGACCGAAATTCTCTCAGGCTCCCCACCTTGTAGCTGAGTTCAAAGAAGTGCACAAAATCTTCCAAGCCAAAATAAATTTCCTAAAGAAACAAAATTGGCAAAATACCCTTGCAAGACTCACAACTCATACTCTCCACAAAACAGCTAAGTACTCAAAATCCCTCTCCTCTCCACATACTAACCCCCCTCTTGTTGACCAAGATGGCAACCCCATCCTGAACAACTTTGAAAATGCCATGATCCTTTTTGAAGGTACTTCAGTTGCATCTATATCTTGCAACAATTCAGACCTCCCACACCACTGTCTCTTCCCTTCAATCCTGCCCTCCCATCCTTTCTCTCAAAACAAATTCACCTCAGCCCTTCTCAACACAAAACTCAAAAGAGCTCCTGGCCCAGACGGGATCCCAAAACTCCTGCTACAAATTTGTCCCAACACAACTTCAAGGCTTCTTCTCCCCATCTTCCAGGCCTGCCTTGAGGTAGGATATTACCCCAAAGTGTGGAAGGAAGCAAAGACCGTAATTATCCCAAAGCCTCAACACCCTAACTACTCAGTACCCAATGAATAAGGCCCCATAGCTTTACTCAACACTATGGGTAAGTTGCTTGATTCTCTACTAACAAAAAGGCTTTGCTATCTTCTTGAAATAGGGAACGTTCTACCTGAAACACATTACAGAGGCCGCCCTATGTGATACACCTCAGATGCACTTCTCCACTTCACCTCCTGGACCAAAAACCAATGGAGAAGAGGTAGTGTTGTTGGACCACTCTCCCTAGATGTCAAAGGCACATTCCAAACAGTCAACTTATCATGCCTAGAATCCATCTTAACTTCTCTCCCCATTTCCCCTAACCTCTCTTCATTGATACTTAATTCTCTACAAGACAGATGCACAAGCATCTCCTTTTCCTCCTACGAATCTCCCCTCATCTTCCACCCAAAAGGCCTCCCCCAAGGCTCCCCACTCTCTTCAATCCTATATATCACATATAACTCATCCCTCCTCCGCCCGCCCTCCATATCATTGAACTGCCTTGCAATTGGGTATATTGATGATGTGATTTTCTTAGCAGCACACAAAGACCCAAAATGGATTTCTGAAAAACTAGCAAACATAGGATCTGATGCCCTGGCTTGGGGAAAGAAACATGCTGCGTTCTTTGATCAGTCCAAGACTAAATGGCTCCTGTTCTCAAAAAAAAGCTCCATCCTAAATGAAACCCATACACTTACCTTTAGCAGCCTTATTTTCCCCCCTTCCCCACTGCTGAAATGTCTGTGAACTTTACTGGATCCTTCCCTCTCCTTTAAAGCAAACACCACCAACATCTCAGAAACAGGTCTGCATGCGGCAGACAGCATCCATTGTCTGGCATCTTCTGGATGGAGTATTCCGCTAAAATTATTCAAATCCCTGATTTCCTCATTCATTCCAGGACAGACTATGCGGCAACTATCTGGCATCAACCAAAGAAGAACTCCAGAACTACTTGAATGCTGCAAGTAGTTGACAATAAAGCAACCAGGCATGCTCTAGGGTGCTTCTGAACCATTCCAGTATGTTTCTTATTGCATGACTCTGCATCACTGACAAGTTTGCAGCAACTAGACAAAGTAGTATACAAAGCCTGGCCAATTCTACTCTCCACTCCCTCAAACAATCCAATGGCAAGGCTAGCCAAAAGTCTCATCAACAGCCCTCCACCCAAAACTCACCGCTCCCAACTGCCACTCCTCTCCTCTTCTCACATCTTCCCATCATCCGCCTCCCTCAACAACATAGATACAAAATGCCCATGGCCAATCCCACCATGGGCACCAGCCCTGTTCACGGCCATAATTGCTTATTCCAAGGAAGAAGCCATCAGGGAAGTATCTCACACACTCTCTTCTTCCTCCCTTTCACATCATTTCATATTCATAGATGGATCAAAGTCCCCAAAAGGCACTTTTGTTGCCACCTTTGATCCCTTTCTTTCTTTCACATATGTCACTCACCTAGGGGATACCCAGTGCTACACTGTTTTTGAAGCTGAAATTATTTCCATTCTCTTAGGACTCAATCTATCCCTCTCCTACCCCTTACGGCACTCAGTCAAAAGTCTCACCCTTATAATTGATAATAAAGCTGCCATAAAATCTCTCTCATCTCTTTCTTCAGTAAACTCCAATTCCTCTACCCTAAAATCCATTATCCAGACTGTCAACACCTTAAAAAAAGTAAATCCTTCTCTCCAACTCTTCCTCCATTGGTGTCCCAGCCACTCAGGGATCATTGGAAATGAGTTGTCAGATCAACTAGCAAATGGCTCACATCGCCTGGCCCAACAAATGTCAGAAACACTGCACTTCCTTCCCCCCCCTCCCTCAATATCATATCTCAAATCCTTTGTAAAAACCCATTGCAAATAACTCTTCCTCTCTCCACCTCTCCCAGACACACTTCATAAGCTCAGAGGAAATTTTTGCCCTCTAACCATGTTTAATCACCTAACCACCCTCACCAGATCTCAAGCCACTGTTTTCGCCCAATGCCGCTCAAGGCATCGCCCTTTTAATAACTACCTCTACTGCTTCAAAATAGTGGACTCACCAATGTTCCCTACCTGCGGTCCCAACAATAAAGACACCCCTGAACACCTCCTCCTCTTTTTCCCAGCACATGCAGCCAAAAGATCCAAACTAGCCTATTTAGCTAAACTATACAAAATCCCTTTCAAAACATCTTCCTTACTTTCACCATCCCCTATCATTTCTAAAGTTGCCAATTTCTTGATATCAACAAACAGATTCCCTAATAATCTTCCCCTCAATTGTTAATTTTCATTGCCCTGTTCCTCTTATTAATATTTTTCCTCCCCCCACATGTAATTAGTCTTAAGTAGTAGTTATTGAGTAGTGGTCCTTCACGCCCCTTGCTGGGTGAGATTGTATGAAATAAGAAAAATAAAAAAGTTAGATACTACTGCATTATGGGGCAACAAAAATATGTTGCCCAGCACTGTACAATCCTTTGTTAAATATGCAAATATTACTTCAGTACAGGCTCAGTTTATGAACACTGAACTATTATATACATATTTAAGGGAACAATTGTAAAGTGAACATTAATTTAAGATTTCAGTGATTGCGCAAGGTTTAGAGTCACAAAATTATTTGCTGGTTATCATCATTTGACTCATATTGATTTCCATTACCATACTTATAAGTTACTGGTGATAAAAACTAAAAAAATAACAAACTACTCTATTTCAACTACCTTTTGAAACTTTGGAGTGCTCTTGAGAGTAGCCATTTCATCAGGAAAAAATTGTCTGAGTTTAGGACTCAACTTCTCACACCAAGTTTCTACAGCTGGTGGCAATTCCTGACAACAATACTTACCTTTATATACTGGTGGAAGTGGAGAACCTTCCAAAAAGCTCCCTTGTTTGAAAGGTGAGATGGAGGGATAAAATACAAGTACTAAAGGCTGTGTGTTACCTGTAAAAGAATCAGGCACAAAGGTAGATAGCATTATATGAATGTTATTGTTGGCTTGCAGTACTACCACTAAGACTCCAAACATATTTTCGGCAACAATGCTATGTGAAGGAGCTCAAAACCATGTCTTTTTTGGCGCTGGTGAGTTGAAATAGTTAATTTGATCAAAAGATCTTTATGCTTCTTCTCTCCCAAACTGTTTGTCATATTTTGGCCTCTGATCTATTATTTGTTGGACTATTTCTTGCCAGAATGAATGCCATGACCAAGGAGTTCCAAGAGCAAGTGCTAGTGTCAAAGGGTCTTGATGGTCTAGAAAATTTTTAACAGAGGTCCAACGGCAGTGATAGATGGATTTTGGGGTTTTCAAAGTCAAAGGTATGTATGTTTTTCTTATATTTTGTTTACTCAAATTTAAAGAGGTAGAACTATTATAATTATTATTATGACTTATAATTTAGAACTACTATGTTGTAAGTACTGAAATAATAAATAATATTAATAAATATTTTGATTTAAATGATTTAATAAAATAAGTAAGTAAGTAAGGAATGAGTCAAAACAACCAGAAAAGGGAGGCCTTATATAGGAAAAAGAGAGACAAATCATGGAAAAAATATCATTTATAAAGGAGTATGAAAGTAGAAGAATATTCCAGAAATATATTTCAAATAATAAACTTGTTCTAGAAAGAAGGTGTTAAAAATATGTATTTACTATATATGTCAGAAATAAATTAGTTTATTTAGAAAGTACTGTAAGTGTCACTTTTAAATAGGTAATTTGAATTTCTATTATATAATTATTTTAATTTTTATATTAAATTTTATTTTATTATTAAATTTTATTTTAATATTGATACTTATTTCTCTCAACCTGTCATTGAGAACAGTGTCAGGAAATAAAATATAAGGGACAAACAATATTAATTTTTATTATTTACTAATATTACTTCTTTGTGATTAGTTAATTTATTACAAGTAACTTTAAAATAAATAAAATAAAATTAATAAATAGAAAGTAAAAAGGTGTGTCTTCATCCCAGGAAATAATTAATTATTTTACTGGGTGAGTCTAGAAGCCTGGATGACAGCTAGTGATGAAAATTTAAAATTACCATCAAATGGAATGTCACTTTCTTCATAAAGACAAAATTGAAGGGATGTAAGAATGTTGAGTTCTTTGCGTATAAGATCAATTGGTTGTGATACAGACACAGGTTTGAGATCATTCAGGTGCTTTCTAAGAGTTTCCATGAAATTTATTGGCTCAGAGGCTGCACATATTTCATGGAAATGTGGTGCAAAAAGTGAGGCTATAGGAGGCAGGGATGGTTTTTTTAGCTCAGAAAAGGCGAGTCTTCTAGATGGGAAACTCCAAATTTTATGACCTGTTTTTCCACAAGAACCACATTTCCAAAGCTTGGATGAGCTTACAGCTTCTTCTATGAGAGCAAATTCAAAGCCCAAAGGCTCATGTTTAGTGCTACTTTGCTTCATAAGAAAACCATGAGCTCAATCAAGATGTTTAGGTTCTAAAACTCATTTAAGTGTGCTACCATTACACATATCAACTAGATGATTCTTAATTTCTTGTTGTTCTAAAGGAAGGAGATTGTCGTAGAAATATTCTAACCTAGAAAAAATGTGTTGGAGTGAGCTGTCTTCATATTTTTCAATATTGGGTGTAGCCACTACTGTGGATAAAATAAAGCAGGTGTGAGAACCAATTGAGGACACTTTCAAATTTGGATTATTTAATGGGCACATGGTATGCCCATTGTGGAACTGAATGTTTTTGTACATGGGGGTGATGATGCATTAAGATGAAGAGATTTTGTGTATTCATCATGGGATTTTCAGAGAGCTTTATGGGAAATTTAACATTGAACCTGTTTAAAAAAGATTAGACAAATAAAATAAAAAGTAAAACACTTAAATTTTAATGTTCTTACCCTATCCCAGAAATCACCATTTTGTATATTGAGATGAGATGATGATTCTTTTTCAATTTCAATATGTATCTCTTTTTCTTGACTTATAGCTGAAAGTGTAAGCTTTAAGACTACTGCTTTCAAATCACCAGTTGAAACATGAAGACAACTCTTAATAACTCGATGTTGTCCTTCAATATGTGATGTGACCAAATGACCAAAATGAAGTACGTCTTTAACCCATGCATGAACAAATGACTCCTTATAAACTAGCCACTGTGACTCTAAGTAACTGTATATATCTTCACCATATAACACAAGTACTTTATTGCAATTTTTATTGTAATCCACTTAATCAACTGACTAAACCACTTTTCTCCAATCTTGGAGGAATTTTTCCCATTCTGAATTTAAGCAAAACTTCTTCTTCAAATTTGCTACTATGGTATTGTTTATATGCCAAGAGCATAGAAAATGTCTTGAATTTGGAAGGTGAGTTGCAACTGCTAACAGGAGGGCTCAGTCACAATCAGTCACAATAACTGGAGATTGAAGGCTTTGGGGAAATAAGTCCTTGATGCACTTCAATGCCCACAAATAATTGTCTGTTTTTTCTTGACTGAGAAAAGCAAAGAAAATAGAAAATGTTTTACCAGTACAAGTTGTTCCTGCTACATGAAGTAATGGCATCTTATACCTAATTTTTAAAATATAATCATTCATGTGAAAAAATATACATTGAGATTTAATTTTTACTCACTTATTAGTTTTATATGTAGCATCCATTAATATTATATTAGGGAGTTCAGCCATCAATTCAATAGAAACTTTAGGTGCAAAAAATAGATGGGTGAGCTGATGATCATCATTCAACTTATAATTGTGAACTGTCTGTTCCTTCTTTTGATGGTCTAATAAAGCTTCAATAGGCGTTTGGCCATCAAGCTTCTTTTGAAGTATACTTTGACACACATTACATATATGTCGGGACACAACTTTGAGATTAGGATCCTCAGACCTTAGTATTTGAAGCATGACTCTTGGTTTCACCCCAGCTTGATATAGTTTCTCAACATGTTTGTGCTATTCTTAAGTAAGCGTTCTTTCTCAAGCATAAGCAGGCAAGCTTTAATCTACCTTATGATTATGTAATGTATTGTCATAGATAAGTTCCCAGTAATGTTTTCTGGTATCACAGTTCAAAAAATCTTCCTGGAGAAGTGGATCAGTCTTTGTTTAGCAGACTTAGATCAGAAAAAAATATAACATTACTTTTTGTTCACTATTAAACTGATTCTGGTGAGAAATTTTTTTTGACCCTTTAGATATCCTCTGTGTCAGACAAGCTTTCCATGGACAGCCACATCAAATTATTATTTGGTTTTGGATTTGAGTTTTATTGGTAATGAATGGTCTTGAGACACAGGATGTGCCTGAGTGAATACAAGCAAGCCAAAATTTTTCTATCATGCCATCAAGGCCTTTTTTAGATCGAGAACAAACAAGGCTTGTGTCTTTCTTGGAAGCGTATGATTTGGCTGCTAGTTCAGCTTCATCTAGAGTTTGATAAATGATTGGTAGCATTGCCAAAGTATGGGTGTCTTTCTTTGAAAGAGTGATATAAAATTTGTTTTTCTCTGGTAAAATCTCATTTATTTTCTGCATGTATTAATAATAGGTGTGTTTTTCCTTACTTGCTGGTAATATCTAACTTTCACACTGCATGTATTTGTAGTAGTGGGTGTTTTTTTCCTTATCTGGTAATAATATCACACTTGCACACCAAGCATAAGAATTATGTATATATCTAAGAGATGTCATTACATAGTATGAGACATTAAAAAAATTTGAATTGAAAAGAAACAAAAACAGCATCACCGGAGTGCACCTAACACTTTTGGTCGAGTGTGCTGGTGTGTCCTAATATTGTCCCAAAAAAACCAAAAAAAACATAGACTGTGAGAAGTTTGTTGAAAAAAAGCAAGAACATAAAATTTCTACATCAGAACTACTATTTGAGAGTCTCTCAATTACTGCAGTAACCTGTGGACCAACACTGGTTTCCAATTAGGTAAAGATTACCAGAAACCCCCAATCACAGGGGATATACCCCTGCTTTAAAAATCTGGTTGTTGCAGAGGTTTGGAGTTTTTTGGCTGAGAAGATCTGAATATTCAAATTCAAGGTTTTATTCTTCTTTAGAGAGAGGTTTTGTAATTTCCCACTGTGTGCACATATTTAAAGTAGCATCTCTTTTCTACTTCTCTTCTCCTTTTATCATTTAAAAACTTGTAGTAGTAGGTGGTACTTGAGACAAATAAGTTGAGAACCCCCAGTTCTTGATTGCATTCCTCATTCTCTTCTCCTTTTTACAAGTAATTTTCTTGAATTAATTCTAGAAAGGAATTTCCTCTTTTATCTTGAATCAAAAAACCTCCTTACACAAACCTGCTATGGCAGATTATCTCTGAAGCCCATAAATTATTATTCCCCTCTTCATCCGACTAGGTGAACCAAAGATGATTAGTGAAAGGGTAATGTAAATAGACCCCTTTCTCCTAGACATAAATATATATATTACATGACTATGAACTTAGTTTTTTGAACATTTATTATTATAAACAGGGGGAAATTGTGGGGGTGGGGGGGGTAGGACTTGCTAGCATGTTCCCTCACTGAGAAATTTTTAGACCAGTCATTAAACCTAGTTTGAGACTTGTTGTGCATAAAGACACACAAAGGAAAAAATGATTTTCCAACCATGTCCAAGCTGGGCTCAAACAAGGTTACACCCATTTTTTGCTAGATGTATTGATCTTATGCATAGACCACTTGGGTATCTATACTATTCCTCAGCTGTATATTCCCCAGTGGCCTAATTCTATTGCTACATGAATTAAATTTACCTTCTCTTCTCATTTTTTTATAATTTTTACTAGTATGTGTTTCTTTCAAGTTTGAAATGATTCAAATCTTAGATAAAAGCAATTTGAACATACATAATATTCTATTATTATATTTTGAAAATATTTTTCCTATTTGTATTCCCATTTTTACATTGTAATAACACAAATCATGAGTGGCCTGATTTTATTGATAGATTTTCAGCCCTGTTTAATATAATTAAAAGCTGTATGTAGATACCCTTTAGACTATCATTATATTTTATAGGATACTTGGGTTAATCCTTTGTCATAGTTTATATGCCCACGCTCACTCCTCTTAATCACACTTCATCAAGTTAGAATGCAAGCAATAACCAATAATTTTAATAAAAATCATATAAATGTATTGAATTTTCTTTTTTCATAAAAGGGCTTCATTTCCAACACATCCTCATGGAATCATTGTATTATATGAGCTGAATGGCAAGAATAAAAACCTGTTAATAGGGGGTATCAAAGTTAGAAATTTTTAATTTTTTAAAAGGTATTTCACAACACAAAAAGAAAGCCAAAAACTTGACATTAATTCTCAGTAAAAAGGTGTTTTTGGGGCACAATATGACATATCTTAAAATATAATCATTGCTGATTTGGTGGAAAAAAGAGGTATTTTTAAATGGAAGATTTCTAACTTTGATACCCCCTAATGTAAAAAAATAAATTTATATCTATTGTGAAAAAATCTAAAAAACCATTATTTATCCAGAAGTAGTCCTAATCATAGGAATTTTTCAAATAATTGCACATTATCACTAATAATTTTTCAACTAATAACTATATAGAAACACTAAAAAAATACAAGAGAAAGTTACCTGCTGTTGGGATAAACTTGCGGAAAAAAGTATTGAGAAATTTCTTTCTTCATCAACTCTCAGATGAATTTAAAAACATAAAACACCACACCACATAGTATTTGGGGGGACTGTATAGAAATCCAGCAGCTGAAACTCAGTTTTAACTCAGACTGAAATCTTACAATACCTCCAAGTGAAACCCTTCTTGATTCTTGCTGACTTGTAAACAAATATTTACTGAAAAATTAATGATCACTTACTGAGAAGTTATTAAGAAATCACTCAGTAGTGACTCAGAAAATTGGCTTAGAAGTGACTGAGAATCGCCTCAACAATAACTGAGAATTAGCTAAGAAGTGACTGAGCATTGACTCAAAAGTGACAGTACATTGGCTCAGAAATTAATGAAAATTGGCTAAGAGATAACTGAGCATTGACTCAGAAATTACATAGAATTGGCTCAGAAATTATTGATAATTGGTTCAGAAGTGAATGAACATTGGCTCAGAATTGAATAAGGAAAGACTTAACAACACATATGTAGCTTCAATTTAGTTTCAGTAAATGTTCACCCTTTCTCTTCATTTTTTTCATCACTACCTCAACTTGTCTTTCATTTCTGAGGTAATTAGGATTCAAGGTTTCTAAATTTTTAGCAAGTCCATCTCTCATATTTTGTGGTTTTTTAACTTTGATAATATCTCAAAATTCATTAATTACAACAATCACCACAAAATTAGGGTGGTGGACTTGCTAGTAAGTCAGAAACATTTAACCCTGATTAGCACAGAAATGAACCACAAATTGAGATACTGATTAAAACACTGAATATTAAGTGTGATCCTTAACTGAAACCAACTTGTAGACAAATTGAATGTCAATTGAAGCTAAATATGTGTCAGTTTTAAGTCTTTTTTTAGTCAATTCTTAGCCAATTCTCAGTCACTTCTGAGCCAGTGCTCAGTTACCACTGAGAAATTTCCTAAACAATTCTCAGTAACAGTTCATTGACTACTTAGTAACTTCTCAGTAAGTGATCTTTACTTTATCAGTAAAGTTTTGTTTACATTTCATAAGGATTTTTCTTAGAGCTATAGTAGGATTTCAGTCTGAGTTCCATCTGAGTTACAGATGCAGACTTGCTAGCAGGTCCTCCTCAGATATCTTTTGTTGAATAATTTTTACCTATAAAAATATAATGGTAATATTTACAATAATCTAACACTATTTTAAAGAGCACTATACCATTTACAAGAATATTCTGCTATTTATAACTCATTTCACTATGGATGTTATTTCTTCACAAGCCAATTCTCAGATTGCTGTTTCATCAGAAAATGTTGGGTCAGATTTTAGTTGCCCAAAAGCTAATCACATGAAACAAATATATCAACAATGTAAATTTAATGTTTTTTTGAATTGTGTAAATATATTATATTAATCTTTAGTGGTCACTTCTATTCACAGCTTCTTAGGAATCTTACTCACACCCAATATCTCAAATTCAACCAGTTGACCATTATCCCCTAAAGGTCCAGTGCAGCAGTTTCTGAGAGAATTTCAAAAGGAACAATTTCCAGTGGCCAATCTGGAAAATTATTAGTGGAACATGTGGTTTTAAATTTAAGTTTGGTGAATTATGGATACTATAAAAATAGAAATAAGGATTATTTTTATTATTTTTATTTTCTTTCATGATGAAGGCATCTAACTCTCTGATAAAGGGCATATGTGTAAAAGTCAGAGCCTCATCATGAGTATAATTTCTTTAACTCTTTAGCTTGTAGAAAATGGTTTTTAGAATATTATTTTTTATTTCACATTTTATTTTACATAGTTGAAAAAGGGGGGTATCAAACATTAGAATACATTCTTGGAAGACTTCAGCCTCAAAAATCTATTCCAAGATGCAATGATAAATTTCAAAGTTGGAGTTAGGGGTCTCAAGCATATTTTCAAATACTACATAAATTTGTGGTAAGATATGGGTGTGTGTGTAAAATTTTCTGGATAATTATGATAAGGGGATGGAGTGTGTGAATTGAATACATGTACCCAAATAACTGCATGTTGAGGTACAAGCACATTGTTCAAGTACATCTTTCCTGGGTAGATATACATCAAAAAAATGATTTACTGGGTACCATATTTGTGACCTTTTTGAATGGTGTATATGCTAATTCTCTAGACTTCCTATTATAATGTGGTAGAAGTGATGAGTAGATCTTCACTTTATGGTACACTCTATTATATACATATAAACCAGAAAAAAACACAATAAACACTAACTCACTTACATATGTTGTATTTATATTATTTTCTTCTCTGATTAGTAAGTTTCATTTTCATCCACATTTGAACAAGAATCTTGGATCTTTAAACACTTTAATATCTTTTTCTTTCTATTTATTCTTATATCTTAGGTTATAGCACACTTTTAGCTTCAACTCTTTGTATAATTACTAGTGAAAAATACTTAGCCTGTATAAATGTCTAGCCAAATTTAATTTAATCATCAGCTCTCCATGTAAGCACTAGTGGAGAGTAAAGTTGCATTAAGATATCTTGGTAAACTTTTAAATATTTTTTCAAGTTTTTCATAGCACTTTTAGTACATTTTGGCTTTTAAACACTATACTCACTTGTCACCAATAAAGTTGATTGAGAATCCCTTACTATAAGATGCATTAGCACTGATTCTGGCCCATCCCTCCCAGCTCTCAGCTTCTTTAAAATAAAATGATCCCCCCATCCTCCTGGCTGGGCCATCCTATCCACCACAACAATCCCTTCCATTTATGGAATGAATTACTCACCTGTTTTGGTTCCTGGCCAATATCTTAGTGGATTTTTTCCTATTTTACATCCCACAAACTATACTTTGGACACATCAGAACCAGTCCTGGTTTTTTTTCATCCATAAAGTTACTCACCTGTTTTACTTCCTGTAAAATCTCCATCAGTGTGTTTTCCTTTTTTTTTAATCTAAAAACTGATGCTCCATTTATTAGTAATATTCTATGTAAGATAAAATCTACAACAGAAGGTGAAGAATTTCATGTACAATCTATATGGAAAATACCTTGCATGAACTAATGAAATGAATGGATCTAAAATCTTCAAAAACTCTTTATCATTCTGGGTCAATATATATAAAGGAAATAAGTCTGTTGTTAAGGAAAATTCACTCTACCTTAGAGATGGAAATCCATTCATTCTAGATTTAGATAAATGTGAATTCTTACAAGAGATTCTTGAAGTGGATCCAAAAAATATAAAATTGAACTACAGTGAGGTCTAACAGAACATTATAATTTGGAAGTATCTCAATCAACTATCAATCTTAGACTTATCATTCATCAACACATAAAAAAGAAAACCACCAAGAAATTTGGCCCAAGACAAGAATATGATCAACAATTAGGTTCTATATCTTATTTTTGTGAATATAATCCCAAATGTCTTGTATTCATTAGTAAGTGGGTATTTTTCCTCAAATTTCACTTACTCATTCATTCTCTTTTTGTGCATAGATTTATTCTGGCATATATTTCAATCAGGTTTAAGAATAATTCTTGTCTGAATAAGACAAGCCCAATAAAAAATCACTCATTATAGAGCCTCTCACCAATTCTGAATTATTTCTGCAGTTTATTTATCAGGATTAGTTGCAACAACAATCCAACCAGAAACTATGATAAACTTTGATATTGAGTTTTATCATACATATATCTTTGTTAGTGTACTGTTTTGTTTATCTTATATATTTATTGCAGATTTATTTAAGTAATATTAAGGGTTCAATGATAAATCCTTATCAAAAACCCTCCAATTTTCTAGTAGTAGATAATAAAGCCATCCACTATAGGGGTAGCATACCTGAAATTATACCAAAAAAAGTTTTCTGGGTGCTTTATCATCCAGAAAATTCACCAGATCTCAACCCTATATAAAAATCCTTTTGTGTGCTAAAAAGCAATTGGAAGTTCTAAATTTTTTGAAGGGTGATGAAGAAGATAATATTATAGTTGATATATGGGTCAAAATAGTTTTTACATTTGAATTAATGTATTCCACTTTTGGAGCCAGTGGAATTGTTCTGTCAGCCAGGCTGCTAGACTTACCCAGTAAAATAATTAATTATTTACTGGATGAAGCCACGCCTTTTTATTTTAATTATTTAATTATAAATTAGTTACATTAAAGTTACCTGTAATAAATTAACTAATTACAGAATGGTAAAATTAAATATAAAATGTCCCTTATATTTTTATTCTCTAACACCATGCTCATTGACAGGTTGGAAGAAATAAAATTTTATATTAAAAATAAATAGATTTTAAATTAAAATAAAACTTTAATATTCAAATAAAAATAAAATATATACAAAAAATTCAAATTTCTTACTTAGAATTGACTTCTACAGTAAATATTAAATAAATTTATGTATTTCTGACGTACACTGTAAATACATCTTTAAATACATCTTTTTGACGCCTTCTTTTTAGAACAACTTTATTATTTGAAAATACTCCTTCTGGAATATTCTTTTTCTCTCTCTCTCATACTACTGTTTTTAGAATTTCAATGCCGTGCTTTGTCCCTCCTTTGCCTATATAAGGCCTCTCATTTGGTTGTTTTTTATTCATTCATTACTTACTTATTTTATTACAACTATTTACAATCCCTTTATTACTACCTATTATTGCCTTAGTATTTAAATTAAACGTAATTCTAATCCAACTTTTTACCTCTTTATATTGAGTAAATAATCTATAAGATAAGAAAATATGTACCCAAGTTTGAATCCCTTAAATCCCATTGTTACCACCATTGGACCTCCCTGTAAAACCTTCTAGACTTGAAAGACCCCTTGACAGTTGGGAACCTTTCCAAATCGTCAACAGCCCATCTTTATCTTGAGGACCGGAGACCGTGGGACCATTGCCATCGAGGTATCTATAAGGAGGAGTGGACGACAAAAACGACAAATGTCATATATCATGTGACTTATTTTTTTCTGCGAATGGGAATCAAACCACGCTCCAAAACTTAGGCTTATATACTAACTAATAGTTATACATTTTGTGGTAATTATTGATTACTATTTGTGGGTCACTTTGCACTCTTCATACTCTATGCATTTCCTTTTACTCAGCACTCTGTAAGTGGCATTAAATTGCTCATTTTACAGGGGGAGGTGTCTGGTAAATTGAAGTTTATTTTTATTTTTTTATTTATTTTCCTAGTTGAAAAAGATAGAGAAATTGTGTTCTTAGTCTTAGAAGTAATAAATTTTTATTTTTTAAAATTAATTGTAATTTTCAGTCGACTTTGTCCTGATAAATTAAAAAATCTTTTTTTTTGTTCCAGTTGACAAATTGTCCTGACAATAAAATTTTAATAATTAATAAAAAATAAACTATATTAAATTATTTCAGTTAACATTGAGTCCTGGTCATTAAAAAATCTTTCAGTTGATTTAAATCCTGATAATTATCATAAATTAATTTGTTAAATTAAAATTTATTTTTATTTCTTAAGTTTATTTCTTTTAAATCCTGGTTGTAAGATTATTTTGAATTAATAAATGATTGATTATTATTTTCAGTTGATTTTTTTTCCTGAAGAATTTTATATTGTTTTATTATTATTATTCTTTAAAAAGCAAAAATATAACTAATTCATCTTATTGTTTCTTTCCCTCACTTCAGGTTAGATTTAAAACAATGACTGACAAAGGTTTTTCTGCTGCACGTGAAGATGAACTGGATCTGATTGATTATGATGAGGCTACTTCTGTGAGTTCTCTTTTAACTACAAAATTAGCTCAAATTAATAAATCATTGAATCAATCAGGATGTGGAAATGGAGGAAGTGGAGATTCTGGTAGAGACAAATGCACAGGAACAAAAACCTTCAAAAAATTCCCCAGAAGAGCTTCCCAAAGGCTTCAAGATAAAAAAGATGCCCTTAAACCAGCAGGTAAAAAATCTCTCTACTCACATCAAGAAGTTGAGGACAGAAAACCTCAAGCTGAGGTCAAGAATAGACTGTCTAGAAGCCAAGATAATAAACATAGAATCTTTTCTTCAAGAGAAGAAGAAACCTCCTCCAAAAGCCCTTCTACAACTGGCCCCCCAGCTACAAGAAAAGGTGGAAGTCTCAAAGTGGCAGTGGGATTATCTGTCCCAACAGCAACAGCACCAAGTACCTCAGGCAGGTCCTTCAAGAACAAATCAGTTCAATCCAAAACCTCCTCATCCCTATCAAGGAGGAAGAAGGAGAAAGAACAACCACATCCAAGTCTTTCCAAAGCCATGGTAAGCCCCTCTATTGAATCTCAAGTACCATTTCTTGTAACTGATTCAGTTCCTTCAGGTAATTCTGGAAGAGGAGATGAAACTGTGAGACCTGTAGAGGCAGAGAACAGTAGACAAATTGCTCAAATTTAAAATGTATCTAATCCTTTAGTTCTAATTGCTACTTCAATGATAAATCCTGATATGGCTATTATTGATGAAACACTTGAGCCTGAGTTTTATGAGAATCTGGAAAGTTACTCTGTTTCCTTATTGAGAAACACTCCAGATGTAGCTAACATTAATGATGAATATTTGAGGGATATTATTGCTAAACAAAATCATATAATGAACAACCTGAAATTGACTCAGAAATATAATAGTTTGTTAACTGAACAGGGTTATGAAGCATTAAGGAGTGAATCACAGAGAGTTTCTGATGATTTTTTTCATTACAAAGCAACCCATGAAAAGAAAGTTGCTTTATGGCAAAATATCAAAAATGATTTGTCTAAACTGAAAGATACTGTATCTGCCTGTTGCCTTGAGCTAGAGGTAGATAAGATGAACCTGAAACGATTGAGTGATAATTATTCATCTTTTCAAAATAAAACCCAGTTATCTTTTGCAAAAATCAATGAGAGTTTATCTAGTCTTCCAAGAGTGAAAACCAGACTAACAACCATTGAAGAAAAATTGAATTCATTGTTTAATGATCAAAAATATTCTGAAACTTCTTTGAAGGAACATATGGTACAGGATGCTCCAAGTTTACCTGTTTCTAGTTCATCTAAAGTAAAATTAGATTCAGAAATACCTGTTGATACCACTGAGTTTCCATCAAAAATTGATGATGCACCAAGATCTTCTACAGAAGTATTAAACAATGAGATTACTGCACAATTGGAGAATTTACAGCTGCTTCTTACTCAGAAACAAGCTATTACTAAGGAAGCTCCTCCAAATCAAAAGAATTGGCCAAAACTTGACCAGTACCCAACATTTGATGGTGATTCTTCTTCTGATTGGCAGCAATTAATTTGCAGAATTGATAACTTGAGAAATTCTTACAAACTCCCAGATGAGGAAATTGTGTCTAAGTTAATTTCTTTGTTTACCAATGTTGCCCTAATGTGGTATGAATCTGTTCTTCTGGACAGAAATGACTACTCATGGGAAGATTGGAAAAAATTGATTTAAGCACAATTTGGTGGCTCCAAGTTTAAAATGGCTCAACAAAGGCAGTATTAGGAAACTAGATATAGCTCTTCTACTGATAAATCTATTGAGTACTTAATGAAACTTGTAAAAATCTTGAGGGAAATGGACCCAAATATGGAGTTTGAGTTATGGAAGGACAGGATCTTTTATAAATTACCAATGTCTTTGAGAGACTTGATAGTGGCTAGGACTGAGTTCTCCAGAGAACCTTCTTCCTTCATTAATACTTGTAATGAGATCCCTCTAAACAACAAGTATGATGCCAGAAGATTCATTCCTAGGACCCCTTTGGAGAAATCCTCCACTTACCAACAGAAACCTCTGAAAAAGGTTGGTAAACCTTCTGCCCCTGTTGCACCAAAAAATTATGCAACAAACACTTTCTTCAAGTGCAACAAGCCTTGGTAGAAAGGCCATGTTTGTGACAAGAGTATAAATCTTGTTGAAAAAATTGAGGAGCAGGCTGATGATACAATAGCACTGGATGATACTTCAAGTGATTGTTCCAGCAATATTTCATATGAATCACAACAAGAAATCTTGATGCTGGAAGAAGATATTCATTATTTAAATACTATTGATATTGATAATAATGATTTATCTACAGTTGAGCATGCTGAGATCATAAGGAACATTGAGGATAGCTCAATTGTTATTGCCCCTCTCAAAGCACCAGTCTTGATCAATGGAACCAGCATGGAAGTTGTTCTGTATTCTGGAGCTGGAGGAAGTGTAGTATCTGAAAAAGCACTTGCTTCAGTGGGTCAAGACTATAAATCAAAACTGATGCCTATCATTTCTGAAAATTGGAGAGGTTATGGCTCTGTTTTTTCCCCCATTGGTAAATACAAAGCCACAGTGGTTTTAAATATAACCATGGTTTTGTAAGAGCCATTTGTGACTTTGTTGTCATGAAAAATGATAACTTAAGCAGTTGTTTTATTATAGGAAATGACATTTTAACCTAATATGGCATAAAATTACATCCTTCAAACCAATGCTTCACAATGGGGATAAATGGGAAGAGAAGATTTAAGATCTCCTCCCCCAAAAAATTGTTAAAACCAGAATTGAACACATGTAATTCTGTGATTCAATATAAAGAAAGTTCTACAAAGGAAATGCATACTCTTATATCTTAAATTGATAATGCTTCTTTTGGAGAACAACTTTCTGGTGAGGATAAAGATTCCATCATTAAATTGATAAAATCTTTTCCTATGGCCTTTGCTCATGGGTCACATGAACTAGGATTAGTTAAGGAAGAAATGAAACTTTCATTATCTTGTCCATTAACTGACATACCACCTAGTTTGAAGAATAAGCCTTACCCTGATTCTCCCACAAAGAGAAAAGTTATTGAGGATAATATCTCTACCCTTTTGAGAATGAATATTATTGAAAAGGTAGTTGAAACACCTAAATATTGTGTTATCTCACCTGTCCTGTTTTCTTATGAGAAAGATAAAGCCAGGTTATATGGTGATTATAGAGCATTAAATACTTATACTGTTGATGATATCTATCCTTTACCTAGAATTAGCTCTATACATGCTACATTACAAGGTGCTAAATATATAAGCTGTTTGGATGGTTACAAGGGATATCACCAGGTACCTGTTGAGAAGAATTCCCAGAATTTTTTGATGATTGCTACTCATATGGGTATTTATAAGTATTTTAGGATTCCATTTGGCCCTAAAAATGCCCCTTCAGTTTTTCAAAAAGTTATTGAAAGCATATTCCATCAAGAGATAATTGAAGGATGGCTGATGGTTTATATTGATGATATCATTATATTCTCAAAAACATTTGACGACCATCTCAACCACCTGTGTAAAGTGTTCCACAAAATGGATAAAATAAATATGACACTTGCTTTGAAGATATGTAAATTTGGTTCTCATTCCTTAAAGTGCTTGGTCATGTTGTTTCAGGGTTAAAGATTTGTGTTGACCAATATAAAGTGGCAGCCATACAGCAGGTGAAGGCTCCTACAATGGTTAGAGAGCTCCAGAGTTTTTTGGGAATGTGTGGATACTATAGACAGTATTTTAAAAATTACCAAGTCATAGCTTTACCCCTTACCCAACTGACTAGAAAGGATGTTGCTTTTGTCTGGAATAGTGAAAGACAGAGAGCTTTTGACACTATGAAACACTGTTTGATGTCAGCACCAATTCTTGCTTTACCTGACTTTAATCAACCATTTTTTTTGTACACTGATGCCAGTTTTATTGGTCTTGTTGCTGTCCTCCATCAAAGAAAAGTGATGAATGATAAAGTATCAGAAGTAGTAATTTGTTATATTTCAAGAACCTTGAGAAATAGTGAATTGAAATATGGTTCCACTCAGCTTGAATGTTTAGCCATAGTGTGGGCTCTAGAAAAGTTACATTATTATGTAGATGACCAGAAATTTGAACTTGCCACTGACTGCAGTGCAGTTAAATCCCTTTTAAACTTGAAAACACCTAACAGACATATGTTCAGATGGAAGTTAGCTGTTCAAGAATACAGAGGGAGAATGAAAATTATTCATAGGGCTGGTATGATTCACTCAAATGTGGATATGTTATCAAGGTTACCTTTACCAAATGATGACTCTAATTGTCAGGCTAAGGTCAAGTACAAGGACGTGAACTAGCTTGAATGGTCAGTTGTCTAGAAGATTTTAATGGTCCTATATGAATACTGTAGTTTTAATCCACTAGGTTGTAAAATATAATCAAATATAAAGGTCTCAGTAATATAATTCTCACTATTTTTATATATGGCTTACAATCTTTGTAGTTGGTAGAAAAATAGATTATATAAATTCAGATACTATTCAAAAGTCTTATAAAAGTACTAATTGATATGTATTGTAATTGATTTGGTTATATTGGTTAAATTGTAATGATAAAGAATGAAGAAATACAACCCAAAAACCTCCTCCTTTTATACACACTGAGTTCCCCAATGATTCCCTTGATATACCACCCAATACACAGTTAATGGCGCCTCTAAATAACTAATAGACATGCCCATCAACATTCCCAGTAACCCATGACATAATTATAAGAGTAACAACCGCCAAAATCCTGTAATAATAAGGGAAATCCATCAAAATTAAAGAAAAAGACAAAAAGAGAGTATATGCGTATAAAACAATAATATAAAAGACTAAAGGAGACTTTTTTAAGGTTAATAATAGCTTAATAATAAGGGGGATTGACTGTAGAAATAATGGGGCTAATCCTGACATTATACTACGTGAAATTCCCATTCAAAAATAACCAAAATTGACTGAGAAACCACCCAAAAACTTAAAAAAGAGCGTGAGATGTGGGGTAACTACATGCAGTTCTTGGCAGGCTCTTGCACGGGTAAATCCTTGACTAAAATTAGGCGAATTTAAGCGTGGTGATGAAATAAAGTGCCAAGAGTGAGGTTATTAATGAAATTAGTGCATATAAACAAGGTCAATGCATTATTAATTAAGCTAGGACACTAAATAAGCACCTGTCGCCTATTTTAGTGTGTTTCCCCACAGTGGGCGTAGAATGTGGGGTAATTATAGTGTGAAAAAGCTAACTTTGCTAAAAATGAAGCTATTCACACGGGAAAAAAGCAGGCAGTATGTGGCCAGTACACAGAAGCCATTTCTGGCATAAAAAACACCAAATTTGAAAAGTGTTATTTTTATGCATTTAAATAGCCAAATCAATAGTTCTAAATGAGCCCAATTGATCTGTCAAAGCGCAATTTTGATATTCTCAATTTTATAGCGCATATAGTCAACTTTTAAGTGAAATAAAGCGCATTTCTTGTTTTTTGCACAAAACAATGAATATAACAGCTTTAAGTGTACTTAAAAATTATGTAGCCTTATACTTAAGGTTCTTAAGATTACCCTAACATATTCCAACTTAATATTAAGTACATAAGACCTATAAAAGGTGGATATATGCGTGTATATAAGGTGTTATAATGGCATTTTTTGTGTATTATCATAATTTTACTTATGTATACTATTTGTGTACTTTTATTTATTATTCCCATGTATAGTTCATGTGTTTAACATAACTTATAATTAATTTTTACTCAGTCCTGGAGATATACAGGCTGACACTCGCCCACCCAAAAAAAACAATAAAAAAAATGATAAGTTATACATTTTATTTTATTAATTTGTAATTTTCAGGTATTCAGAATAAATCTGTAGCATTAAAGATTCAACTTTAAAGAAATAAAACATAATAAAATATTATGAGTACTGGTTTTTTAACCCCTCAGCTGGTTGAACAGAAATTTATTTCTGTTTAAATTTTTTAAGAAGGGTGGATAAATTAGAAATTTCTTTTTCAGGTATCCATTTATCAAATTCATTTGATTTCCCTTTAAATCTTAGTAAATACTCAGTTCCTTTTTCTTTAGTAAGGATTCTTTTCTTGAGTATTTTTTCAATCTCTGCTTTTTCCACAATATCTTCAGGTTGCTTTTTAGGCCTTCCCCTTCTTTTTGGAAATAAGTCAGGATCATTTGCATGGTAAGGTTTCAATAATGAGATAGGGAAAACTGGATGTTTCCTATCATATGGAGCATATAATATGACTTCCACTGCATTATTCCCAACAATTTTATTTACTACAAAAGGTCCTACAAAGGGATCCTTTAATTTAACATTACCTTGTAAGTTAAAATGTAGTGTTGATATGAGGACTTCATCTCCCTTTTTAAATTCAAATTCTTTATGAGATTTGTCCCACTTTTTCATATTCAAATGCTTTTTGGATGCATTCTTCTTCATGCTTTCTACACATTTGTTGCATATGAATAAAGGATTTAGTGCCAGGGTGTATATCCAACCTTGGCAGTTTATTTAAATGATTTACTGGGGTATTTGGTACATATCCCAGCCAGAGTTCAAATGGTTTCTTCTCTGTTACAGAATGAGATGTGCTGTTATAAGCAAATTCAAGGCCAGGAATTAATGTTACCCAGTCATGTGTGAATTTCTCATTGTCTTTGTATTCTAATCCAAAGGCACAATATCTTCTGATCATGTCTTCTAGAGTTTGTATCATCCTCTCAGCCAGCCCATCAGTTTGTGGATGGTGTGCTGTAGACAATTTTAATTGACAACCTGATACTTCCATCAAAGATGTCCAGAACTCTGAAGTAAATTTAGGATCTCTGTCAGAGATTATGGCTTTGGGGAACCCAGCAGTATTCATCATCTGAGTCCACCATAGTAACGCCAAGTCTTTAGCAGATACCTCTTTATGGGTAGGGATAAACTTACACATTTTTGTTAATCTATCCACTATTACCCAGCAAGAATTGAAACTTTCTTTTCCTGCTAATGGAAAGCCAGTTACAAAATCCATGTTTATAATTTCCCATGGAGCTTTTGGCTGCTCTATTTGTTGTAACAACCCAGCTCTCTTCCCAGTTAATCTTTTAGATTTCTGACAAGAGTCACATGTTTCAATGTATTTTTGTACATCCTCTTTCATGTTTATCCACCAGGCTGTATTTTTAACTCTGGTTAATGTTTTGTTAAAGTCAAAATGACCAGCTAAGATGTCATCATGACAAGTACTCAACATTAACTCTTTCATAGAAGGTGGTATTACTATTACATTGCTTAACTTTTTCCTGTAATATATATATCCATCTTCAATTGATAGTTTACCTTTTTCCAATGCATTTTTATACTTTGGAGGCAAGGTTTTAATTAATGCACTCATGGAGGCATTTGTTGGATCATTAAGAATGGTAGATAGTTTAGACAAATCTTTATCAGATGAATAATTTTCCAATATAGTTTGCATAAACTCTTCTTCTAAATCCACTATATAAACTCAAATATATGTATAACCTCATTTTCAGGTACATAAGCTGGGTTGTCAGCATCATTTGGCAAAGGGCTTCTGGATAATAAATCCACATTTGAATGCAATGTTCCTGCTCTGTGAGTGATTGTCATTCTTCCTCTGTACTCTTGTACAGCTAGTTGCCATCTAAACATGTGCCTATTAGGTGTTTTCATGTTTAGTAATGATTTTACTGCACTGCAATCTGTTATAAGTTCAAACTTCTGGTCTTCCAGATAGTAATGAAGTTTCTCCAAAGCCCACACCACGGCTAAACATTCTAGCTGTGTGGCACCATACCTTAATTCTGTTTTTCTTAAGGTTCTGGATATATAACAGATAACTACTTCAGATAATTTTCCATTTATTATCTGTTTCTGCTGTAAAGCAGCACCCAAACCTATGAAACTTGCATCAGTGTACAAGATAAAAGGTAGGGTGAAATCTGGCAGTCCTAATATTGGAGCTGACATTAAACATTCTTTAATTTATTAAAGGCGTGTTGTCTTTCATTATTCCAAATGAAAGCTTCATTCTTCCTGATTAATGTTGTTAAAGGGGCTGCAATGGATTGGTAATTTTTAATATATTGTCTATAATATCCACACATACCCAAAAAACTTTGAACCTCTTTTACATTTTTAGGTATCCCAATGTTTTTAATTGCTGCCACTTTATTCTGGTCAACACAAATTTGTAATCCAGATACAACATGTCCAAGTACTTTCAAGGATTGAAATCCAAACTTACATTTCTTTAATGCAATAGTCATATTAATTTCATCCATTTTTTGAAAGACTCTTTTCAGGTGATTTAAATGTTCATCATATGTCTTTGAAAACACTATGATGTCATCAATATAGACCAATAGCCATCTTTCAACCATTTCCTGATGAAAAACACTATCCATCAATTTTTGGAAGACTGAAGGGGCATTCTTTGGGCCAAATGGCATTCTCACATACTTATATATACCCATATGTGTGGTTATTAATAAGTAATTTTGAGAATTTCTTTCCACAGGAATCTGGTGGTAACCCTTGTTCCCATCCAGACAGGAAATATATTTTGCTCCTTGTAAGGTAGCATGGATAGAAGCTATCCTTGGTAGAGGGTAAATATCATCTACTGTATATGTATTCAGAGCTCTATAATCACCGCATAATCTTGCCTTATCTTTTTCATAAGAGATTAATACTGGTGAAATGACACAATACTTAGGTGTTGTGTCCACTTTTTCAACAATACCCATTTCCAATAACAATTTTATATTGTCTTCAATATCTTTCCTTTTTGCAGGAGATGCTGGGTAAGGTTTATTTTTTAAGCTGCCAGGAATATTATCCAGCTCACAGCTTAGAGAGATTTTCATCTAATGGTCTTTGACCAATCCTAGTTCATTTGATCCATGAGCAAATGCCATAGGATATGATTTAATCAATCTCAAAATGTCTTCTTGTTCAATTTTTGAGAGTTGAGGACTGAAAGAGGCCTTTTGGATTTCATTTTCCAATTCACCCACTTCATTGGTGGTTCTTCCACCTTGCAGTTGTTCTTCTTTAGGAGAAATGGCATATACTGAATTTTCAGAACATATTTTGAATTTTCTTTTACCATTCACCCCTATGGTGAAACAACTGTTTGCAGGATCTAGTTTAATGCCAAATTTTGTCAATAAATCATTGCCAATAATAAACCAATCACTACAATTATTATTATCCATTACTACAAATTCACAAACTGCTCTAACATATCCATTATTATATTTAAAGAATACAGCAGTTTTGTATTTGCCAATTGGATTTAATACTGAACCAAAACCCCTCCAGTTCTTTGTCTGAACAGGTTCTAGTTTTTCCTGGTACTTAATATCAAGTTTCATTAATGCATTAAGTGAAACTACACTACCTGCAGCCCCAGTGTCAAGAATGGAATTCATTTCTTTTCCACATATGATAATAGGTGCTCTGATAGGTGTTATTTTGTAAGTGTCATGAGATACATCTTTAATTATTTCAGCTTCCTCTATGGAAGTTAAAGATGTGTCTGTATGAGGTATAGCATCATTCAGGAACATTATATCCTGTTCTAATACAAATATCTCATTTTCATCATCACTGTAAGATATGTTACTTTTGCAATCCTCACTGGATTCCACATTCTCATCTTCATGATTACTAGGTTCAGAATTCTGTGAGGTTTCAATAACATTTATTCTTTTCTTACACGTGTGACCTTTAACCCAAGGTTCATTACATTTGTAACAAGTGTTATTTTCTTGTCTCTTAGGGACAAGGGGAGCTGAAGGTTTTTTCTTCTCCACTGGTAACTTACTTGTAGTAGGTTTTACCACGTCAACACTTTGTCTGTAATTACTATACTTGGTTTCATATTTGTGGTTTAATAATATTTCATTACATATATTAATGAACCCAGAGGTATCTCTGATGGTTTCAGTTCTGGCTACAATAATGTCTCTAACTGATATAGGTAACTTATATATTATCTTTTCTTTCCACTCTTCATAATCCATTTTTGGATCCATGGCTTTCATGATTTTTATTAAATTCATTAAAAATACCATAGGTTTATCTCCATCATTTGGATTATATCTGGCTCTTTCATACAATCTTTGTTGAGTGATTCTAAATTTTGGGCCACCAAATCGCCTTTCAATTAGTGCCTTCCATTCATTCCAGGAGTAATTAATTCCCTCACTCAATACAGATTCAAACCATAATAAGGCCACATCTGTAAATAAAGATATTAACTTTGAATTAATTTCTTCATCAGGTAATTTGTATGAAAATTTTAAGTTATCAATTCTTTGTATGAATTGTTGCCAATCAGATTTTGAATCCCCGTCAAAAGAAGGGTACTGATCTAACTTAGGCCAGTTCTTTTGGCTAGTTTTTGCTTCCCTAACCTGAGGAATATTGAGTAATTCACTTACTTTAGAAAGATGATCATGTATTTCATCTTTTACTGATTTATTATTCTCAGAGCCCATGATTTTATGTTCATGTTCCATCATTGGTGTTTCATTTACATGTTTCATGAAAACAGGTACTCTTGTTACATAAGAAGTGTTATCTTTTATTCTTTCAGTATTTTTCAACATTTTTGCTACTTCTATTTCCACTCTTTGTAACCTATCCTGTATTACTGGTACATGAGTTAGGGTGTCATTTACATTTGAAAAAGATAATCTAACACGTCCCTCAATGGTAGCCATAATATTCTGAGAGTGTTCTAATTTATTTTCTAAATCTCTAATCTCAGATTTCAAGCCCTTATTCTCATTGACTAATTCATTATTTGAATTTTCAATAATTTTTAATCTATTGGCCGTTGCACTCAACGATTGTGTTAGCTTTAATAATACCTTTTCTGTATTATTGTTTGACTCTTTTGAGAACTCTTCCAATTTTTCAATTCTCAATAATAATTTACTTATTATCTTTGATTCCATTGGATTTTCTTTTAAAAAATATTCTATTTTTTCTGTGTCCAACTCAGAAGACTCATCATTTGATTCCATTTTAATATTAATAGCATTATCCTGGTGATCAATAAAACTATCTACATTGTCTTTGTGCAAAGACAAGTTTAACATATTTTTTCCAAATGAATAATCCTTTAAATCATTATCAATTATATGCAATATTTCCTTATCAATCTCATTACCTATAAGTAATTCATTGTTAGGTTGATGTAATTGATCATAAGAAGTTGGATGACTCACCAAGGTCTTACTCCATTTCCCCTGCCTCTCCTTACCTTTCCCTGTAAGGGTGACTGCTGGATCCTTGTTGAGTAGGATTGTTGTAATTTTGGGCATACCAATCCCATTTCCATTTGCTTACTGTAATTTTTTGGTCCTCCTCTTGGGCTGGAGGTGTTGCTATGGAATTGTTGGATGCCACTATTGGAGGTTGAGTCTTTATGTCCACTAGAGCTTGGTTGACTTCTATGAAACCTTGAGCTGCTCTCTTTTCCAGATTGTTGATCTGGTCCACTATGTTGTTGACTCTTATTGTCAAGGTGTTCATTAGGGTGGATAGGGAGTGAACTTGTTCTTGTAATGTATTTTTTGACTTCTTTATTGAAACCTGCTTTAGAAGCTTTTCCCTTTCCTCCAGAGACATTTGTGGAGTGTTGTTGATTATGGGAGAGTCCTGGCCCTCCATTTGAATGTCCTGTAACAGGTCTTTCAGCTCTAGGTCTTAACACCACACAATATGGGGGGCGGACTTGCTAGCAAGTCCGCAACCTTGGACCCAAACTCACCATAGATTGAACACACATTGAGCTATTGATAAAGGAACCATACAATCAGGGATGAACACCACTCAGCAGAACAGTTTTAGGTGGGTGTTCAAGTAGAGTTCAGTATGGGTTCAGTCTGAGTTCAGTCTGAGTTCCATCTGAGTTCCATCTGAGTTCAGGTTGAGGACTTGCTAGCAAGTCTACCCCCTATATTGCGTAGTGTAAGTTATAAGGTTTTGCCTTATTACTTACAATGTCATTGTTGTCACACATTTTCACGTGGAATTTAAAGAATTTGAGAATTTAGATATAAAAACTTTCAAAAAAGAGTTTTCTCAGTATTTATCAATACCACTGAAGACAATTTTATTGCTTACTTATTGTATGAAGTGAATCTTTAAGTGCCAAAAGTCAAATATGCTTTTTATGTGGTCACTTAATTTAACTGGTCTACAATATGTAGCCGTGTTTTTATATTTAAAAGAAAACAACTGTTAGTAAGATTCTCTCTAAATATTTAATGAGTATTAAAAACCAATAAAAAGAAAAAATTAAGAGTCCTGTTAAAAGAAAACAATTAATCAGTTTATTTGGTTTATTATCTGCAAAGATCACAAATTTAATTGGTCTATTGACAGACTCCCACTAAGAACAATTTTATGTTAAATTAGTGGTAAAAATTTTATCTGCAAAGATCACAAATTTAATTGGTCTATTGACAGACTCCCACTAAGAACAATTTTATGTTAAATTAGTGGTAAAAATTTTATCTGCAAAGATCACAAATTTAATTGGTCTATTGACAGACCCACTAATAACAATTATATGTTAAATTAGTGGTAAAATTGTTGATTCAATATCACAATTTTATTATATAACAGGGCTTCTTTTTCTGAAATCACTATATAAGTGACCCCAACCTGTTGTAATTATCCAAATATTTCTATAGGGATATTATTTACGTGCACCTTCTTTTGAAAATTTCACTTACAGGATTATAACAGAATTCTTGAGGAAAGGTCCCCAATTTTCAGGCTAAGGTCAAGTACAAGGACGTGAACTAGCTTGAATAGTCAGTTTTCTAGAAGATTTTAATGGTCCTATATGAATACTGTAGTTTTAATCCACTAAGTTGTAAAATATAATCAAATATAAAGGTCTCAGTAATATAATTCTCACTATTTTTATATATGGCTTACAATCTTTGTAGTTGGTAGAAAAATAGATTATATAAATTCAGATACTATTCAAAAGTCTTATAAAAGTACTAATTGATATGTATTGTAATTGATTTGGTTATATTGGTTAAATTGTAATGATAAAGAATGAAGAAATACAACCCAAAAACCTCCTCCTTTTATACACACTGAGTTCCCCAATGATTCCCTTGATATACCACCCAATACACAGTTAATGACGCCTCTAAACAACTAATAGACATGCCCATCAACATTCCCAGTAACCCATGACATAATTATAAGAGTAACAACCGCCAAAATCCTGTAATAATAAGGGAAATCCATCAAAATTAAAGAAAAAGACAAAAAGAGAGTATATGCGTATAAAACAATAATATAAAAGACTAAAGGAGAATTTTTTAAGGTTAATAATAGCTTAATAATAAGGGGGGTTGACTGTAGAAATAATGGGGCTAATCCTGACATTATAATACGTGAAATTCCCATTCAAAAATAACCAAAATTGACTGAGAAACCACCCAAAAACTTAAAAAAGAGCGTGAGATGTGGGGTAACTACATGCAGTTCTTGGCAGACGCTTGCACGGGTAAATCCTTGACTAAAATTAGGCGAATTTAAGCGTGGTGATGAAATAAAGTGCCAAGAGTGAGGTTATTAATGAAATTAGTGCATATAAACAAGGTCAATGCATTATTAATTAAGCTAGGACACTAAATAAGCGCCTGTCGCCTATTTTAGTGTGTTTCCCCACAGTGGGCGTAGAATGTGGGGTAATTATAGTGTGAAAAAGCTAACTTTGCTAAAAATGAAGCTATTCACACGGGAAAAAAGCAGGCAGTATGTGGCCAGTACACAGAAGCCATTTCTGGCATAAAAAACACCAAATTTGAAAAGTGTTATTTTTATGCATTTAAATAGCCAAATCAATAGTTCTAAATGAGCCCAATTGATCTGTCAAAGCACAATTTTGATATTCTCAATTTTATAGCGCATATAGTCAACTTTTAAGTGAAATAAAGCGCATTTCTTGTTTTTTGCACAAAACAATGAATATAACAGCTTTAAGTGTACTTAAAAATTATGTAGCCTTATACTTAAGGTTCTTAAGATTACCCTAACATATTCCAACTTAATATTAAGTACATAAGACCTATAAAAGGTGGATATATGCGTGTATATAAGGTGTTATAATGGCATTTTTTGTGTATTATCATAATTTTACTTATGTATACTATTTGTGTACTTTTATTTATTATTCCCATGTATAGTTCATGTGCTTAACATAACTTATAATTAATTTTTACTCAGTCCTGGAGATATACAGGCTGAAACTAATCCTGCTTATAATCCTGAGGATGAAATTATTCATATTCATGGGATATATGTGGTTGATATGGAGGAAGAGCTATTACAGCTTATTCTGGATTCATATGATAAGGACACTGACTTAAAAAAGTTATTCTCCATATTAAATGATCCAAAGAATGCTTCAATACAAGCATTAATTAAAACCCTTCCAACAAAGTACCAGAAGGCTTTGGAGAAAGGTAAATTTTTAATTGATGAAGGATATCTATATTATAGAAGAAGGTTGAGTAATGTCATTGTTATTCCTCCTTCTATGAAAGAAATCATCTTGAAAATTTGTCATGATGACATATTAGCTGGACATTTTGATCTTGAAAAAACAATGATCAGAATTAAAAACACTGCTTGGTGGGTTAATATGTCTGAAGACACCAAATTATATGTTGAATCTTGTGATTCTTGTTAAAAATCAAAAAGATTGACTGGTAAGAGAGCTGTATTAATGTAACATATTGAACCTCCTTATGCACCATGGCAGATAATAAACATGGATTTTGTAACATGATTACCTATTGCTAGAAAAGACAGTTATAACTCTTGTTGGGTTATTGTGGACAGATTCATCAAAATGTGTAAATTTATCCCTACTCACAAGGATGTTTCCACTAAGGAATTAGCTTTCTTATGGTGGTCTCATATGTTTAATACTGCTGGTTTTCCTAAAGCCATAATCTCTGACAGAGACCCTAAATATACTTCTGAATTTCGGATGTCTCTGATGGATGTTTGTGGTTGTGATCTGAAACTATCTACTGCCCATCACCCACAGACTGATGGATTAGCTGAAAGAATGATTCAGACTCTAGAGGACATGATAAGAAGGTACTGTTCCTTTGGCCTTGAGTATAAATACAATGACAGATTCACTCATGATTGGGTTACATTACTGCCTGGGTTGGAATTTGCTTATAATAGCACTGTTCATTCTGTTACTCAAAGAAAGCCTTTTGAGCTCTGGCTTGGATATTTTTAAAATACTCCTGCCCAAATTCTCAATAATAAAATACCTAAATTGGATTTACATCCTGGTGTAAAATCTTTTCTTCAAATTCAACAACTATGCAGAAGTCATGCTCAAAAATGGATTGAAAAATCATTTATATATGAGAAGAAGAGATGGGAAAAATCCCATAACGAATACACTTTTAAAAAGGGTGATGAGGTGTTGATTTCAACAGTCCATATCAATTTACAAGGTAATAACAAATTGAAAGACCCATTTGTTGGTCCATTTGTTGTAAGAAGAATGGTTGGTGATAATGCAGTTGAAGTTATTTTGTATTCCCCATATGACAGAAAACATCCTGTTTTTCCAATATCTCTTTTGAAACCTTACACATCCAATAGTGATTTCTTTCCCAAAAGGAGGGGATGACCGAAAAAGACCCCTAATGAAATCACTGAGACAGCAGAAATTGATAAGATTCTAAATGACAGAATAGTTACTGCTGAAAAAGTTACAGAATACTTGTTGAGATTCAAGAATAAATCTTCTGAATATGATTCTTGGATACCTGGGAAGGAAATATCTAATCTTCCTACTCTGCTAAAGAAATATAAAAAGAAAAAATCAGAGCATTTTTTATTGTTTTTTTAGAGTGAGGGAGTGCCAGCCAGGCTGCTAGACTTACCCAGTAAAATAATTAATTATTTACTGGATGAAGCCACGCCTTTCTATTTTAATTATTTAATTATAAATTAGTTACATTAAAATTACCTGTAATAAATTAACTAATTACAGAATGGTAAAATTAAATGAATAATTAAAATTAAATATAAAATGTCCCTTATATTTTTGTTCTCTAACACCATTCTCATTGACAGGTTGGAAGAAATAAGATTTTATATTAAAAATAAATAGATTTTAAATTAAAATAAAACTTTAATATTCAAATAAAAATAAAATATATACAAAAAATTCAAATTTCTTACTTAGAATTGACTTCTACAGTAAATATTAAATAAATTTATGTATTTCTGACATACACTGTAAATACATCTTTAAATACATCTTTTTGACGCCTTCTTTTTAGAACAACTTTATTATTTGAAAATACTCCTTCTGGAATATTCTTTTTCTCTCTCTCATACTACTGTTTTTAGAATTTCAATGCCGTGCTTTGTCCCTCCTTTGCCTATATAAGGCCTCTCATTTGGTTGTTTTTTATTCATTCATTACTTACTTATTTTATTACAACTATTTACAATCCCTTTATTACTATCTATTATTGCCTTAGTATTTACATTAAACGTAATTCTAATCCATTAATTATAATAATAATCCAACTTTTTACCTCTTTATATTGAGTAAATAATCTATAAGATAAGAAAATATGTACCCAAGTTTGAATCCCTTAAATCCCATTGTTACCACCATTGGACCTCCCTGTAAAACCTTCTAGACTTGAAAGACCCCTTGACATGTTCAATAGGTTTTTGATACATTTCACCGCGCAATACGGGGGGCGGACTTGTTAGCAAGTCCGCAACCTTGGACTCAAATTCACCACAGATTGAACACACATTGAGCTATTGACAAAGGAACCATACAATCAGGGATGAACACCACTCAGCATAACAGTTTTTGTGGGTCTTCAAGTAGAGTTCAGTATGAGTTCAGTATGAGTTCAGTCTGAGTTCCATCTGAGTTCAGTCTGAGTTCAGGTTGGGGACTTGCTAGCAAGTCCACCCCCTATATTGCGTAGTGTTTGATATTTATTCTAAACAAAATATTAATATGTAGTTTTGTTGGTACTTTCAACTGAGAATGTGAACCAAAATAAAGTAATGAAAATGAATGTGGTGCACACCAATTTTATGTTTTAAGTTAAGGAAGAAAATTTCATTTTGCTTCTATAACAATTTTTTGACTCATTCCAAAATTCATATTTTTTACTTATGGCAATTTTTTCAACATAAATATATTTTTTGGTGTCAAAGCTTATTTTTGACTCAGCTTAAAATAAGGTTTCTGCTGTCACAGAATTTTGGATTAATTAGTTATATTTTCATTCAAATGTGTCATATAATTATTGTATTCCACAATGTAATATTTATGTACTTATTTTTTATAAAGATTCCTCCCAGACCACAAATATTTGAGTCATTATTTGGAAGAAAGTTTGGCCAAATTGGAAACTATAAATAAAGAAGAAGATGATTAGTAATCATCATTTCTCCTGAAGTGTGGAATATCTGTGCCACATGAAACATGATGCTCAAAGCAAAATCAGCTCATTAAGTCCATAATCCAGGGAATAATTATCTCAATTAAACCCATAAGTGAAGCCCAGAAGCAAAATTTGCCTAGCAACTGTGTTTCTTTGTGTTCTCAATCCTGAATTGCTTATTTGACTACACTCTATCTAACTTACTAAATCTCAATTAGTCAATTAATTCAAATATGTGCTTATACTTTTCAATTTAAGCAGATCAATTCACTATTAGTACTGTGGTTAATGCAATATTCTAAATGTGGGTTATTTTTTGTCTGAGAATTGTTAAAGGGTCTTTGAGTAGTAACAGGTGTTAATGTTAGAGGGTCTATGATATGGTAATGACACTTATTAAAGGGGTCAATGTGAGCTGGAGTTGTCTATATAAATGGTCTTGGTTTTGATTCAACATTCCTTAGAATTAAATTATAATTTTTTTTTGATAGTAGTCAAATTTATGGTAATATATATTGGGCTATTTTTCCTCCTTCCTTTCCTTAATAATCAATCTTAACTCATTTTCCTTGATTATTAAGTTTCAAGCTCTTTGTGGGACTTCTTAGAATATTAGTATCACCTTTAAATCTATATTAATATTCTCCTTGAATGTGTCTCAAAGAAGGATAAGTTCCTTTGACATATCTTCAAATCACTTCTTCAAGGTATGCTTCTTCTCCTTGAAGAAGTTTCAAACTTACCCAGGAACACCCTTGACCTTGTGCATGGGTTTTCCAGTGAGATTTTGTTTTTGTTACTTGAAAATAACCTGCCTTTTTCTTATTCTATGGGGATGTTTTAGGTGTGCAGAATATGATTCGTATGTTTGCACATATGTGCAAGAAAGGGAATCTTGAACCCAAGCCTCAATTAATTCTAGAACAATATACTCTTAAAAATATGACCAATGTTTCAAGCCCAAATTTTCAAGACCATCTTGCAGTTTTGTATTTTTTTCATCAACTTTTGTCTGTTTCAAAAACTTAAACATTAATGAGGCTTCACCAGATTCTTCAGAATCTGAGTAAATATTTAGATCAGGGGCTATAACTGGGGACTGAAAAGGGGATGAAATTTCAGTGTGGTGAGATTTCCACAATTTTTTCTTCCAATTTTTATAGCTTATTTTATTGATCTTTTTAAAGGAAAAGTGTTGTGTGTTTGGAGGAATGAGATATGTTACTTTATTTGGATTGGACTTCTTGAAACCTATAAAAATATCAGAAATTTTATACATGAAATATTAAAAATAAGATCAAACATTCCATAGAATTAGTTTCATACAGACAATATGGTTAATGGAGAAAAAACATTTAATACTTTACTTATGATTATTAAATGTAATAAATTAATAAATTCTTACTAGCTCACTTAACTATCTTTCATCTATAAGGGGAATAAAATGATGCATATAATAGTCTACATTCCTGGAGTGGGAAATAAATGTAAACTGTAGAAGTGTCATGAATACCTTCCTTGAGTGGCAAATATTTTCTCACTATATCAACTTGACACATGACTTGATTTCTTGGGTGGGAATAAAATACATGTTTTACATCTATATTGAAAATTTAATATCTAGATGTAAAATATGATATGCTATTTTTTTATTTTTCTTTAGTTAAAAATATTTAGAATCTTCTTTCCTCTCCTATCTTATACTCATCAATTCATATAATATACTACATGATTTTTCTACTACTGTGTCTATAAAAAAGGGGTAACTTTAGAAAGGAGAGAAATCCTTTTCATATCTAACTACATCCAAATAACTTTTATTTAATATCATTTTCTTATAATTATAATTAATTGGTTACTAATATCCTTTATAGTAATAAAACTTGAAATATTTTATATTTTCTTGATTAAAATTAGATGCTACTAATTTGAAATTGAAAATTACCTTTATAATTTACTTGCATCAAAATTGTCCTTGAATTAAACCCTTGAAAAGTAGCTCATGATTCAGACATCTCAAAAGATAAAATGAAAAACTCTTACAGATTGGCAGGGTTAATGCAACAATGCAATAGTATCTCATTTTTAATCTCAGATCTTTTTGGGTGTGTCTGTCAAAGGAGCTTAACTCACTAATAGTATACTGCATCTTGTCTCATACTTGGCCTAGGTGAGTAATTATTTGAAGTTTCAGAACTATCAGCCCCATTTCTAGCAGAACTCTCCTCAAGATATTTATATGTTTATTTCTGCTGCCAAAAAAAATAAATTTCAAATAAAAATTCACTGAAAATAGAAATAAAAACCCATTTACAGTGGTCAGAAAGGTATCATCATCACATTTCAACTTAACATAGCTCTCACAAGGACATTTAAATGATATAAAAATTAGTATTCTGCTCAAGTAGACCACCCTGATTCATTATCCATCAACAAAAAAAAATTTTTTTTAAATATGTTTGTTTATATTACACCATGTAATATGGGGGGCAGAATTGTTAGCAAGTCCACAACCTTGGACTCAAATTCACCACAGATTGAAGACACATTGAGCTATTGACAAAGGAACCATACAATCAGGGATGAACACCACTCAGCAGAACAGTTTTAGGTGGGTGTTCAAGTAGAGTTCTGTCTGAGTTCAGGTTGGGGACTTGCTAGCAAGTCCAGCCCCTATATTGTGTAGTGTTAATTGCTTTGGGAAAATAACATTTTTTCCACTTCAAAACCAGTGAGGTGAGAGAAATCATACCTTCACCATTGGATAGCCCCATCTTGATAACCTCAAATTCAAAGAAAGAATGTTGAATAAAAATAGAATTGAGCTTAAAGAATTAAAGAAAGTTTAGCATAAATGGCATGAAATCCACCATATTCATCTTCCCAGCATGAGTTTTGGAGTGTTTCAGCACTCTTTAAGGGATGAAAAAATCAGCCAGTTTTACAATTAATTAAAAAAGAGCTTATCAAGTGAAAGAGAATTTCATGCTCCACGTGACATTCAAAGTAAAAGGCAATCTTTAAATCCATATATTGATACACAAATTTATACTCAAAGTTCAGAAAGCAACATCTACCTAGCAACCACTTTTCTCCTTTTTTGTCTTGATTCAAACACACTAGTAACTGTGCTATCTAAACCTTAAATGTAAATTAGTCAATCATCTGCTTATACTTTTCAACTTTAAGCAAAAGCATGGTGTATTAGTGCTAAGATCAAAAGTATAGTCTTAATGTTGGGTTAATGTGTAATTAAGGGTAATTAAAGGTCTGTGAGTAGAAATAGGAGTAAGGTTAAAGGATCTGTGGGTTATATTGGAGGGTCAGTGATAAATTAAGGGAGGTTTATCAAAGAGGTCAATGCAAGGTGGAGTTTTCCATATAATTGGGGGGATTTGGTTTGACATTCCTTAGAATTAAATTATAATATTTTTGTGATAGTATTTAAATTATATAAAGCTATTATTGTTTCCTCCCTTTCTTAATAATCAATTTCTGTTCAACTCTAAAAACTCCTAAATCCCTTTTGATTATTAATTTTCAGCACTTTGTGAGATTCCTTGAATTTTGGTGTTACTCTATCATACATTATTATTCACCTCAAACTTGCCTCAAAGCAGATAATTTATCTTCAAAGTATCTTTGAATCACTTCCTCAAAGTAATCCTCTGTACTTTGAAGTAGTCCTCAATTAATCTTACCATTCTCACTTACTCAGGAACACCCTTGACCTTGTGCATAGGCCGTCCAGTGACAGAGAATAATTTAAAGAATAAAAGCAATACCATTACCAAGTGTATTGGTTAGGTGATGGTTGAACAAAGAAAAGATGAAAATGTGGCAAAAAGCAAAAGTATGCATAAAAGTGACAATGATGCCCTTCTGCCCACTGTAAAGTGCCCAGCCAATTGTTTTGGAATATTTAAGCTTTTTTTTTGCCCCATTTAACTTTCTTCATCATTTGACAATCTTACTTCTTATTTCCCTATAGGTCTGTTATCTGGTTCCATCCCTCTTGGTTTTTAATCTGGTAATCTTTCTGAATATTTTCATTTTTTTTCTTTGTTGACTGCTCAAAAACTCTCATTTTTATGGCAGTTTGTTTGGAATATGTCTCCAGCTCATGCCTGAAGGCCTCAACTCACACCTGAAGAAAGGTCCAAGATCACTGGCCTGGCAGCTAGGCTCAATAACTTAACACATGTTGCCTGGCATTTTGGGCTTCCTTTAGCCTACTGTGCACAATATTGTGCAAAAGTATTGCTACACTGGGACAATTAAAAATTTACCAAATTTGGGCCTCCCGCGCAAAACCAATGGCCATGACCTCTGCTAACTGCACTATTACTTTTCAGGAAATCATAAAGCTTCTCTTAGTGAGATTGCAAGTAACCCCACAACACCAATATCTGTCTGTATGGTCCATCAAACAGCCCATGATTTGGGGATTTTCAACCAAGTAGCTGCAAAAAACCCATTTGTCAACAAGAAACAGCAAGTGAAGCAACTTACATTTGCAAGAAAGTATTAGCACTGGAGTGTTAATGACTGGAAGAGGATCATCTGGTCAGATGAGTCTTCCTTTAAGCTAGGGAAGGTATCATGTCAGGTTAAGGTTTGGAGAAAAAAGGATGAAAAGTTCAAGCAAACTTGCCTTCAACCCACTTTTGGAAGCAGTCACTCTTCCATAATGACTTGGGGGGCTTTTTTAATGGAACAAAGGTCCCTTTGGTGTTTCTGCCTCCAATACAATGCTCAGCAAAAGATTTTATCCACAATGTTTACAAATACAACTTGACCCCCTGGCTCAACAATGAAGATCCCAAGCATAATTTGATGCTAATGGAAGACAATGCACCTGTCCACACTGCTAAGATTGCCTGTATCTATCGAGAAGATGTTGGATTGCAAAAACTACCAGTTTGGCCACCACAATCACCAGATCTGAACCCAATAGAGAATTTGTGGGCCTAGGTCAAACATAACATTTATCAAGATTATCAGCCTAAATCACTTGAAGAACTTTGTGAAGCCATTCAACAAGCTTGGCAGGACATACCTGAAGACTACTTGATAGGTTTGGTGGCGTCTATGCCTAATAGAATGATGGTTGTTATCAAAAATAGAGGTGGATCCTGTTGCTGGTGAAAAAGTAATTTTTTTTTCCAATTGTTTTTTCTCAATTTTTTTTTTTTGCTCCATTGATTTATCAAGAGGAGGGTGTTAAATGGTGAAACTGGTGGTTTTTTCATCTATTTAGTTGGGTGACATAAAATTTTTGTTTTTTCAAAAATTCTAAATTAAAAATATACATGCAATAAAATTATGATACATTTTTTGAGAAACCAAAATAAGAAGCTAGAGAATCAGGATTTCAAGTTTGAGCAAGTTATCAATGAATATTAACTATTGGTTATAATTGGCCAGGCACTGTACCTCAAACAAATTTTTTGGATCATGTTGAAAGAATCGAAGAATAATTTGAAAATCCATACTTGCCATAACAGCTGCATTAGGAAACCTCTTCAAGACTTTTCAGATTGCAACCTCATTTTTTTTGGGCTGAGAATTCAGTAGTACATGGGATGATACCAATACCGAAAATAATTTCTTGAGTCACTCATTTTTCAATATGTGGTGCTAACAGTTTGTTTTCTTCATGGTAAATTGTCTGGATAGCATATTTTGCCAGTGAATCTAAATTGTTGTTTACAGCATTCTACCCAAAGGTCAACTTGTCAGGTTCAGAGCATATTCTACAATTTTTTTGGTGAGGTTTCTGCTGATGGAGTCTGCTTCTCTTGAGAAGGAATTTTTTTCATCTCCATGTAGACTATAAATTCTAAATTTAATGTTATCAATGTGGGTAATTCTTCAGTTTCATTGGTTTGAGGCCAAAGTGAGGATCGCTGCACAGAAAATGGGCTTGGAAGATTGAAAGCTCATTATTTAAAAAGTTTTGACTTGGAGGTAGAGGTAGAGATGGAAAGGTACCAACTAAATAATTTAGATTATTCATTATTTCTGTACAAAATGAAGCATCAGCTGTAGGATAAAACAAAAAAAGAAAAAAATGTACTGAGAGAGATTGGTCAGGAACCAAAACAGGTGAGTAATTTGTTGGATGAACGGGCGGGATCTCGTGGTGGATGAGAGGATCATTGTGGTGGATAGGAGCTGGAAGCTGGGAGGAATGGGCCAGCAACACTGCTAACACATCCTATAGAAGGAGATTTTCAGCCAACTTTTTTGGTGACAGGCGAGTATAGCGTTTAACAGTCAAAATGCACTAAAAGTGCGGTGTCGAGCTTGAAAAACTATTTCAAAGTGATACAGCTGTACTTACTCATAAAAAATGATTTATTTCTTCTAATCGTTCTCAGTATGGGGTGCCTTGGAATGATTCTCATGATGTTTTTGCTTTATAGTTTCTATAGTTACAAGATGTCGTTTGATCACCTTGTTTACTAGTTCTCATTAGTCTGATCACATAAAAGTGGACCACAAGTTGTACTGTTACATTTTTACTATATAGGTGCACTTGTGGTTCGCTGTTAATTATCAATAAAACATCTTACTTGACCCCGTGTCATTCATTTTCTCGTTAAAAACTTTTGATTAACTCATCAATTCTAAAGGTTTTTCATTCATAAATTTTACCTTATAAATATTTGCAACAAGAAACTTCGAAAGATATCAAGAAAAAAGAAAAAGAATCTTGATAAAACAAAGCAAAACCAAAAGCGGTATTTTTTTATTACAATTACAGGATATTACAGTTAGAGGAAAAGAGTAAAGTTGAGATTGAATACAACATGACTGCTCTAGGTATTGTATTACTCAGATGTCAAAACGATAAACACCAATGTGAATATCATTGCACTCATAGACTATTTTTGAAATAAGCAAAACGAAAAAATCAGCAAACCTCTCAGGTGATACCCAGGACAAAGTAGACAAGCTCACCTAATGAGTATGTTTTAAACGCGTGGTACTTGGTTTCACTCTCGCTGCGATGGCTTAGTTTTAGCCACAGTCAATTATTTCTTCTTCCCTCTTCCAGACTGTTTTGTGACAACGAGCCCAGCATATTGTTTGGGAGGGACAGAGACGCGAGATGATCGACAAGGACCAACCGGATTTAGCCGGGCTGATCGACGTTGGCCCGTAGCATTAATAGAAGAGCCAAGAGCCTGAGGCTCCTGGGGATCTTGTATACACTTCCGTTTTCGCACTTGAGGTTTTGGAATATCTAATGAATTCCTAGATCGCTTCGTTCCTGTTTCAGAAGGCCGAACTGATACCGAGCCAGCATTCCGATAATAAAAGGGTGGAATAGGGGCGACCATCAGTACAAGCATTTGATCACAACTTGACTGGTGGATGACACCCATGCATCCACTTGGCGTTATTGTAGGGAAACCAAACTTACTTTGAGCCTCAGTAATCGGCGCAAGAAGGGATGCGGAGGGAGATGTAGGGGGAGACAAAGATGGTGATAAAGACATGCGTTGATGATCAAATAACTCCTCAGAAAGGGAATGTCCAATAGTCACTCCACGTTGCGCTGCACGTGTATCATATTGGGCAGTCTCAGGCGCCGTAGGTACAGGGCTTTGTGGCGGGCTGGTGTTTACTATCAACCCTGATGAGGTGCCCTGAAGAGCTGCGGAGTTAGGGGCAGCTCTAAAATATATTAAGCGATTAGGGTTGTTTCGCCATTGGGCACCTGGAGGCTCTTGAAAGTTCACTACAGTTTCTGAGCATCTCAAGGGACGCCTAGGAGGGGCGTCAGGTAGTGGAGAAGGTGATCTTCCCGTCTGAGGAGGAAGAGGTGAAGGCTGGTTAAGCCCAGGAGAAGGTTCACTTGAGCCAGATCCCGTCGAGACGGGTGAAGGCGATCGAGGACGAACAGGAGCCAACGCCCTTCGGTTGTGGGAAAGTAATCCACCAGCATTCATTTGTGATAGCCCAAAAAAATTAGAGTATGGGGTATCTAATAAAAACGCAAAATGGGGGAGGGATCACTTATTAATTATAAGAAAAACAAGGAATCAAAAAAAGAACATCAAGCTAAAGTAATCCTACCATCACTAGATGAAGGTGAAGGCGCAAGGCGCACCGTAGCGATGGAGCTGTTAAAAGGAGCAGGGGATGAAGGCGCACTAATTCTAGAAGGCGAAGAAACTAATACCTAGCTATGAGAGACGTTGTATATCAGAATTGCTAAAAAGCAATGTGGAATTGTAAGAAAAGGGGAAAACAGAAAATATATTTATAGGCAATGATATGATGAAAGATGATACAAAAAGAAGGGAGCCGATCTGAAGTAATTGGAATGAAGAATGTTTGAGAGGAAGGCAGTTTAAAACAATAATTGTATTGAAGGCTAATAATAAATACAGGAAGACGACACCCTGAGGCATGGAATTGTTGTTTTGATGTATGGTGTCTGCATTTTATTCTCATTCTATCTACAATATGGTAACGCTATATTATCAATAGAAGTTGATGGAAATCGACCAGGTAGTCATTTATCATTTTACAATTGAGTTATTGAAGTTTGCGGTGAGTACGCTAGCTTGGGCAATGAATGGAAAAGAAGATGGTTGAGTGCTCAAGTGGCGCCGTATTAGTACACATTTCAACTTACCGGTTGTACTCGGAATAAGATTATCAATTTTATTTATCTAAACTGCTATCGCAGACCCAATACAAATCAAGTAACGAAGGAGTTACAGCTAATCCTGGAAAGCTTGCGGTTGTCTTGCCTCTCATCTGCCGCCAAAAGCATAGGTCAGCTACCTTAAATTCATAATTTTGGCTGGAGATAGGATGGAAGATAACCGCAAGCTTTCCGGGATTAGCTGTAAAAATGGGGCATTTAATTTTTTTTTTTTTAATTTCTTGCAATCTCACCCGACAAGGGCCATGAAGGAAAGGAGACACTTTAAATGCTATATACATGGATGAGTAATGAAAATGGGCCAGAAACATAGGGCAATAAAAGGAAACATATTTGTTAAGTACTCAACTGCGCCGCAGTACTATGTATATAATCTAGATACCATCAGAGAAATATAATTATTGATTCTTGCCTCCACAGGTTATGGTCCCGTAAACCACGCTTCCAACTGCGCATGTCATCCAGTCTCCTTTGGTGTCTCAAATGTCCTGCTAATATGTCATCATGACAAAGTTTTAAGATGGTTTCTTTCATGGAAGGAGGAATAACAATGACATTTTTAAGTGTTCTCCTGTAATAAATATAACCATCTTCAATGGAAAACTTTCCCTTACTTAAAGCATTTTGGTACTTTGGAGGAAGAGTTTTTTATCAATGCTTGAATAGAAGCATTCTTTGGATCATTCAAAATTGTAAATAATTTATTTAAACCAGAATCTTTATCATATGAATCCAGAATTAATTGCAATAGTTCCTCTTCCATATCAACAATAGGGGGTATAAATGTTCAGGGATCTGCAATTAGGGATCAGGAATTTTTTTTCCCGGGATCAGACATTATTAATTGCGGGAGATTCTTATCCACTAGCCCCAGGGCTAGTGGATAAGAAATCCACAATAATGCATTATCCTGCCTCTTATACCCCAATTTCCATTCCTAATTCCTGATCCCAAACTCATCACATCCATGATGGATTTGCAAGAAAGTCACATGACTCATAATTGCTGATGCCATCCTTAAGTCTTTCCTCACTCTATGCCACTTAATTTTGGTGGCAAACACTTAAGTTTTTTTTCTATCTACACACCTCAACTGCACATTTGGCAGTGAATTTCCACTTCTCACTTCCCTCATCACATATCCCTTCCACCGACAACAATGAAGCACCTCTCTACTAGGAAGCTACTTCACTCAACAATGAATACTATCACTTTTCTTTTAGTTCTTTACTATAAATCTGACTCTGATTTGGAAGATGCTTTAGCTTATATGTTTTTTCTTTCCAAAAAGTGTTACATCATCACCAGGGGGCCAAATCTTTATCATGATCCCCGATATGATCTGGCCTCCATTCTCAAAATTCCTTATTTATACTTCACCCAATTCTTTCTTCAAACTTTATCAACTCATTTCTGAACATCCTATCTTCCATAACAATTCTCATAACAAACAGCGTAATCCTGCCATCCAACTTGCTGTTGCTCTATGTCGCTTTGGCTCAAATGGAAATGGTGCTGCCATAAGACATTTGGATAATCTCTTTAACATAGGATATGGTACTGTGATATTATACACCAAGCGCTGTATGATTGCTATCCTTTCCCTCAAGTCTCAAACTCTTGCTTGGCCAACTCCAGAACAGCAACTTGAATCCTCTCAAGTAATGCAAGCTGAAGGTATCCCTGGCTGTATAGGTTTTGTTGATGGCACAACCATCCCTTTGAGTCAAAAGCCTGCTCATGATGGCAACCATTATTTTGATCACAAAAAAAGGTTTCTTCAAAATCTTCTCCAAGTTCTCATCTTTCACAATCTAACTTTTTATCTTCTTTCTAGATACTCTATTGCCGTTCAACTTGTATGCAATGTCAATAAAAAATTTATTGCTTTTCACAGTGGCTGCCCTGGATCATGTCATGACTCTTCCATCTTCCAAAGAATGAGGATTTCTCAATCCCCTGACTCATACTTTGACAAATCTCAGTACCTCCTTGCAGACTCAGCATATGCAAGTGGAAAGTACATTATACCTGCTTTCTGTGGTGCAACTTCAGAAAATGACCCCAAAACTGCCTTTAATTATCACCTTGCACAATCAAGAGTACAAATTGAACATGCTATAGGTATTTTAAAGGGACAATTTTCTAGTCTTCGGGAGCTCAGAATCCAATTTCAAAAAAAATTGGAGATCAAAACTGCAAATGATTGGATCTTGACTTGCATAATACTCCACAATTTTCTAGCTGATTTAAAGGATGAGTGGAATGATCTTTATGAAGGAGAGGATCCTGAACCACCACCGGCACTCCCCTCCCTTAATTCACAAATCATTCAATCAACTGGTATACGCTCCATTATAATGCCAATTACTCTCCAACATTTCACTTTGAAACTCTTTTAATTTTTAATTTTTATGTTTTCATACTTTCCAAATGTCCTCTTTGTGTACTTTATTCACTTGGTTTTGTATTTTGGTTTGTTGCATATTCATTTTTTTTTTTTGAATTTACGGTGAATATCTTTTTTTTGGATGGCTCATTGGTTTTCTTTCACCTCCTCAACATGAAATCACATATTTTCTTATATCACATATTTTGTCAGTGATTTTTTTTTTCATTCATCACTCATATCCTTTTCATCCTCTCCTCAAACATCCCTCAGTTTTTTTGGTTGCATTTATTTTCTCAACTCAACTCACCAGGTAGGTCATTTTTTTTCATTTTTCTTGGTTTTTTATTTGCTAATCATGATTTTTTTTTTTTTGCTTTTTTTTTTGCTTTTTTTTTTTTTTTTGTAAGTGCTTCATTTATTTTTGTTCTAGGGTAAACTAATTTTTTTTTTGTTTTTTTCTCTTTTTTCTCTTTTTTTTTGTTTTTTTTTTCTCTCCTTCACCTCTCTTTATCATCCTCAAGGCCCCCTTTTTCCCTCTCTTTACCTGTCTCAATACCCCCTTTCCCCCCTCTTTAGGTCCCTCATCCCCCCCCTTCCCCTCTTTTAAGGCGCTTCAAGACTCCCCCCTTCCCCTCTCTTTATGTCCCTCAACCCCCCCTTCCCCTCTCTTTAGCTGCCTCAAACCCCCCCTTCCCCTCTCTTTAGCCACCTCAAACCACCCCTTCTTCTCTCTTTAGCCGCCTCAAACCCCCCCCTCCCCCCCCCACTCCCTTACCTCCTCCTCTACCCCCCTTTTTCTTAACGAACAATCATTAGCGATTGTTCATTAAGTAAACAAATCACTATTGATTCGTTTACTTAATGAACGATTGTTACCAATCGTTTGTTAACAAGGAGGGGGGGAGGGGTAGAGGAGGAGGTAAGGGAGTGGGTGGGGGTAAGGCGAGTGGAAGGGGGGGTTTGAGGTGGCTAAAGAGAGGGGAATGGGGGGGGTTGGGACATATAAAGAAGGGTAAAGGGGGGGAATTTGGGGGGGTTTTGAGACAATTAAGCAGGGGGTTTCTGGGGGTTTTTGATGCAGGCAAGGAGAGGATTTGAGGGGACTTTTGAGGCTAGGAGGGAGGGATTTGTAAGGGGATTTCAAATAAATAAAGGAGGGGAAAAGGGGACATTTATGGGAGATAAAGAGGGGTTACCTACTTTCAAATAAATATACTAACAAATTTTTTTTTGTAAATTTGATTAATTTTTTAATTTTTTTGGCAGTATTATAGAAAAAAAAATTTTTCTTTCTGTTAAGGACTGTCCCTATTATTTACAAATCAAAAAAGGCTTATAATTTTATTTTTAATTTTTCTAGTAAATAATTTTTCTGATTTTTTTTATTTAAAAAATTTTTTTGTTTTTGATTTTGATTTTGCTGAATTTTTTTTTTTCAGGATCTTGTGAGAAGGTTTTTAATAACCAATCTTCAGGTTCACTTTTAATTTTTTTTTTTTTGATTTAATTTTTACTGAAATTTTTTTTTATGAATTAATTATTTTTTAAAGGATTTTGCTTTTATTTTGTTTTTAAAAATAAAACCTCAGGTTTTTTTTTTGATAAAATATTTTTTTGGAAAATTTTTTACTGATTTTTTTTTTTTTCCAATTTTATTTTTCAAATAAAAAAACAGCTTTTTTTATTATTAGGTGAGAATTTTTTTAAAAAAAAAATTGAGTTGAAAATTTATTGACATTTAAATTTTTTTTCAGATCAAAAAAATGTCTTCTTCTTCAGATTCACCCCTTACTTCTCTCTCATCTTCATCTTCATCTTCTTTATCATCTTCATCTTTATCATCTCTATCATCTTCTTCAAAATCAACTTCCATACAATCATCTTCTAAATCATCAAAAAAAATTAATGATAATCAGTCTCATCAGAATAAAAGATATTTAAAACAAAAATTTCTCTGCAAAAGTTTTTTTGGTCATATCTCAAATATTTTTTTTTATAAAACTAAAGTAGATAAAAAAAAATCAATATCCAAAAAAATTACCAGAAGATATCAAATATCTAACCAAATTTGGAGATGATTGAGTTGTTGCAGTTATCAGCAATACTTTTAAGCCTCAATTCATTTTGGAATTTCATTCATTTGATGGTGTAAAAGATGAAGCTTTTAATCAACTATCCAATCTTATCATAACTCTTTATCAAATGTCTTTGGTTTGGTTAACTATAAGGAATACAAATTTGTTGGGTGGTATCATGATTGGTTTTGGTTGGAGACCTGGTTTTGTCAAAGGATATTCATAATTTTTGTTCCATTCTTAATATCATTTCACTTATTTCAATTATATATGCATATATTCATTGCTCAAGAATATCACTAAAGCACAAAAAGATGAAGATTTTTGCTTATGGGACACTCTACCTTCCTTCAATTCTTTTCTTGCTCTTCGACTCAAAAAGCTCTGTAATAAGGCATTTGAAAAAAATCATGAACTTGCAACCAAAGTTGGAATACCAAATTGGTGTGACTCCAAATGGGAAGATATCAGCCACAAATATCTTTTATTTTCTAATGTTATTATCACTCATTCTGGATTTCACAATAAAATTCACACCGATACCAATGACACCAATTTTCTTACCTTTGGTATATTCTCATATATCAAACCGATTACTGGCCAACCAATACCATCTCCAGATAAAATCAAAGGACATGGTTTATATTTTCCAGACCACAAGTGCATCATTGATTTTTCTTTGGGAAATGGTATCATCAAAACTATTTGGAATTCTTCTAAGGATAATCATCAAACGACCAAAGCTCCTCCTGGTTTGGAATCCTGTCAAGATTTCACTCATTTTTGTTGTTCTTTTCAAATAAGTCAAAAGTTGATTCAAAGAATCAACAAGGTAAAGAAAGAAGGTAAAGTTAATCAATTTAAAAAAACTTTATCTAGATCCAAAAAGTATGGGGATCAGAGTTATCATCAAAAATTTTATATTTTTTCATAAATTTTTAATAAATATTTTTTATATATCAATTTCCTCAACTAAAGTAATGGGCCAACGACCTTATGTTGTATAACAGGTAATCATGATAACATTTATTTGTTTCATGGGGTTCCTCTAGCCTATACCTGTGGAAAGTCCCAAACTTTTGTTTCTAGATTTGATCTGCATTTTGGCTTGAGGAATTGTCATTACTTTAAACTAGGGAAATTGATATATATTAGATATTTATTTAATAATTTATGTTATTATATTAAATTTTGATGAGTTCCACCCCTTACTTCAATAAAATGCAGGGGGGGGGTATTGCCAAATTTTCAAATCTGACATTCAAAATTGATGACTTGTAAAAATTTTGGTGATACCCACCCCTTGCTCCAATAAAATGTAGGGGGGGGGGTATTGCCAAATTTTCAAATGTAACATGTAAAATTTTTGACTTGTAAATATTTTGGTGAAAAAATTTTGGTGATGCCCGTCCCTTACTTCAATAAAATTCAGGGGGGAGTATTACCAAAATTTCTTATAAAACTTGTGAAATTCTTGACTTGTAAGAATTTTGGGGATACCAGTAAAATGCAGGGGGTAGTAACGCCAAAGTTTCATATAAGACTTTCAAGACCCTTGACATGAAAGAATTTTGGTGATACCCACCCCTTACTTCAAAAAAATGCAGGGGTAGGGGTTTTGCAAATTTTCAAAGGAGACTTGAAAATTTTATTTAAAAAAAGAATATTTAACATTAAAATACAAAATTTCAAGAAATACAGAAAATAATTGTAAAACTTATGTACAAATAAATATGAACACATGAAGTGTGAAAGAAATAAAAGAAACTAGTCAACAAAAAATTTCATTAAATGTTCTATTTCTTCAACAGACTTTTTTGCTTTAACACATTCAATCAAGAAATCTTTCTTTTTAGAACTTTCTTGGAGATCATGCTTATACTTCATCTGTTCCATTAAGTTTTGATGCTCGAGTGTTTTTTCCTCTTTTTTGGATTTTTCAATACTAAGAGTTAACTCAAACTTCTTCTCCTCCAAATCTTGGACCCGATCATCCTTCCGTAAGGAGAGCTCGCACTTCCTCTCTTCCAAATCTTGTACTCTGTCATCCCTCCTTAAAGAGAGCTTGTATTTCTTCTTTTCAAAGCTTAGAGTCTCTTTAGCGATTTCCACTTGTTCTAGAGTGAGAATAAAAATTAACATAAAGTAGAAGAAAATTAGAGTAAAGTAATAGGAGGTATGATATCACTTACCAGCATCACATTTCTCTAAAAACTGTTCCATCAAAGAAAAAGGTGTTTGAGATGAAGTATCACTTTTTGTCTTCTTTGGGAGTGGAAATTTAGACTACTTGAAGCCCTTTGCTTTTTGTTCAACGTAGCATTTTCCTCCTCATCATTGTCGCTAGCTTCAGACTCAGTTGATTGTGGGTCCTGGGCTTGTTCATCAGCCTTTTAAGAAATAAGAAAATCCAAATAAATAAAAAAAAGTATTGATAAGATAAAAGAAAAAAACAGACCTGAGTTAGATTGGGTTGGGTTAAATCGCCAATATGATCAATAGCAAAGCTATATAGATTCGTAGAATTTAGAAGAGGGGAGGCTTGAGTGGAGGAAGAGGATGGGAAAAGATTTGCTTTGACATCATGTTCGGAGATAGGATCTTCACCATCCAACATGTTTACAGGATTATCATCGGCTCGCTCTCCAAAAATTGCATCCATCTCTTTAAAGTAAGGACATAAAGTTTCAAGTTTATTGTCTATGGATTTTATGCCCTTAGTTATATCGTTGTCGGTAACCCCAAAACCACTGGAAGATGAAAGAGCCTTTGCCTTCTTGTATTTTGCTTGGTAATGCTTGAATCATTCAGACATCTGTTTAGGCAAAAGATCAATCCTTCCCTTGGTCTTATTCCGTAATTCATTTTCCATTAGAAGATAGCCATTAAATTTTGATGTGGGGGGCCGTCCTACTTTAGTGGCATACTCAGTACCAAAACAAGAATCATAGTTAGATTTGGTTTTCAGCCGGTTGATAAGAATGAGATGGTCATCTTTTTTTAATTGAACCGTCTTTGATTTCACGGCTGAGAGGGGGAAAGAGGAAGTAGTGGGAATTGAAGAACAACTGGGTGATGGCTGCCTTTGAGAAGATCTAGGATGACGAGGCATGTTATTATAAATGAAGATGAAAAGGAGCAGAATCAAAGAGAAGAAATGAGGAGAAATTATGAGTGGATGGGATGAGAATGGGAGTGCGCAGCAAGGTAGAAGGCATATGCAGAGAGTAGTTCAAGATGTGGTTATGGCAGAAAGTAGGTCAAGATGTGGTTATGACAGAAGGTTGTCCAAGATGTGGTTATGAAAAATTGAGTAAAAAAATGTCGGATAAGAGGTGAACATTGACACGTAAAGTTTCTAATAACCCAATTATTAGCAAAAATAATTGTGGAAGATAATTGGGGTATAAGGATTTTTATCCGCAATTAATTAAATTGCTGATCCCTGAACATTGATACCCCCTAATATATATACCATGTATATGTACTGTATTATCTTCAGGTACATAAGCTGGGTTAGAAACATTATTTGGAAGAGTTAATCTAGACAAAATATCTACATTTGAATGAACATTTCCAGCCCTGTGAATAATAGTCATTCTACCTCTGTATTCTTTAACAGCAAGTTGCCACCTAAACATATGTCTATTTGGTGTCTTCAACTATAAGAGGGATTTTACAGCACTGAAATCAGTAACTAATTCAAAATTTTGACCATCTAGGTAATAATGAAGCTTTTCTAAAGTACATACAACTGCTAAGCACTCTAATTGAGTGGCACTATACTTCAATTCACTCTTTCTCAAGGTCCTTGAAATATAACAAATTACTACCTCTGAAATTTTATCATTAATAATCTGTTTTTAGTGTAGAGCAGCTCCAAGTCCAATAAAACTTGCATCTGTGTAGAGGACAAAAGGCTTATTAAAATCTGGAAGGGCAAGGATTGGAGCTTTCATTAAACATTTCTTTAATGTATCAAAAGCTTTTTGAGTGTCCTCATTCCATATATAAGCCACATCCTTTCTAGTCAATTTGGTAAGTGGTAGGGCTATGAATTGATAATTTATAATGTATTGTCTATAGTAGCTAAACATTCTAAAAAAACTTTGTATTTCCCCTACAGAAGTTGGTTCTTTTACATTCTGGATAGAAGTAGCTTTACCTTGGTCTACACATATTTGTAAGCTAGAAACTAAATGACCCAGGACTTTCAGGGATTGAAAACCAAATTTACACTTTTTCAAGGATAGAGTCATGTTAATGTCATCCAATTTCTGGAAGAATCTTTCTAAGTGTTGGATATGTTCATCAAAAGATTTAGAAAAACTATGATATCATCAATATAAACCATTAACCATCCTTCAATTATTTCCTGATGAAATGTGTTATCCATTACTATTTGGAATAATGACAGGGAAATTTTAGGTCCAAAGAGCATCCTAACATATTTATAAATTCCCATATGAGTTGCAATTAGCAAACAATTTTGGGAGGATTTTTCAACAGGTATTTGATGATAACCTTTATTACCATCCAGAAAGCTTATGAATTTTGCACCTTGAAAGGTAGAATGAATATATTTTATCCTGGGCAAAGGGTAAATATCATCTACAGTATAGGTATTTGATGCTCTATAATCTCCACCAAGCCTAGCTTTATCTTTCTCATAGGAGATCAAAACTGGAGTGATTACACAATATTTAGGTGTAACATCCACTTTTTCAATAATATTCATACTTAATAAGGTTGAGATATTATCCTCAAAATCTTTTCTCTTTGTGGGAGAAAAAGGATAAGGTTTTTTCTTAAGGCTAGGAGGTATTTCATTTAAATTATAGGATAAAGAAATTTTCATTTCATCTCTAACAAATCCAAACACATGGGAACCATGAGCAAAACCATAGGGAAAAATGTAATTAAGGCAACTATTGAATCCTTTTGATCATTAGTTAATTGATCACCAAATGAAGCTGTGTCTATCTCAGACAATAATACATCCATTTCTTCTGTTTGTCTACTCTTAAATTGGATCAATGAATTACAAAATTTTAAAAAGGGTGCAGAATGCTTTTTAGAGGAAAAATTTTAAACTTTCTTTTCCCATTCATGCCCAAGGTAAAACAATTGTTTGTAGGATCTAATTTTATGCCAAACATGGTTAAAATGTCATTTCCCATAATAAACCAATTGCTTAAATTATCATTTTTCATCACAACAAATTCACAAATAGCTCTGACAAGACCACCATTATATTTAAAGAGCACAGTGGTTTTGTATTTGCCAATGGGACATAAATCAGAACCATAACCTTTCAATTTTTCAGATGTTATAGGTAACAATTTGCTTTGATAATCTTTATCCACTGAAGCTAGTGCTTTTTCAGACCCTACACTTCCTCCAGCACCAGAGTCAAGAATAACCTCAACATTTTTACCATTTATGATAACTGGTGCTTTCAAGGGTGATAATAAAATTGAACTGTCAGTAATATCCTTAATGATTTCAACATTTTCTACAGAAGATAAATCAACATTACAATTTTCAGTCCAATTATCTAAATATTGGATATCTTTTTCTAAGACTAGAACTTCTTGAGAAGAATCATGGTCATAAGAGATATTACTATTACAGTCACTTGAGGAATCATCAAGATCAGCTTGAGTATTTTCAGATTCTTCAGTTTGTTCAACAAGATGAATTTTCTTGTCACAAACATGTCCTTTCTGTCATGATTTGTTACATTTAAAACAAGTGTTTGTTGCATATTTCTTTGGTGCAACTGGGGAAGAGGGTTTACCATTTCTGTCTGGAAGTTTTGTTGAAGGCTTCTGCTGGTCACGATAAGATTTTAAAGGATAATTCCTTGGTTCATATCTATGATTAAGTAGAACTTCATTACAGATATTAATAATGGAAGAATTTTCTCTCACATGCTCAGTTCTTGCCACAATAAAATCTTTTAGAGAATTTGGCAATTTATAGAGAATTTTGTCTTTCCAAATATCATAATCCATTTTTGGATCTATTTCTCTAAGAATTTTGGTTATTTTCATGGGGCAAAAAAATAGGTTTTTCAGGAGAGGAGGACACATATTTAGCAGTCTCATATAATCTCTTTTGAGAAAGTCTGAATTTTGAACCGCCCAAAATTGATTTTCAATAAATGTCTTCCACTCTTTCCAAGTATACAGTTGATTGTCCAATAAGACAGATTCATACCACATTAAGGCTACATTGGAAAATAAAGAAATTAATTTAGAAACAATCTCTGCATCTGGCAGTTTATAGGAATTTTTTAGATTATCAATTCTTTGGACAAAGTGCTGCCAATCAGATGAAGAGTCACCATCAAAGGTAGGATACTGATCCAGTTTAGGCCAATTTTTATGGTTACTGGGATGGTCCACCTTTTGATTAGAATTATTTAAGATTAATAATTCTTGAAGTTTTGACAGGTTTTCTGAAATTTCATTCTTTACAGAAACAGCTGGTTCATGGCCATTAAAATATTTTTTGTTAGTTGCAAATAATTTCACAGACTCATTGTCAGGTTGTTTAATGGCTGAAATAGGAGGAAGAAAGAGCTTCTTTGTTCAGGCTCTTTTCCTTTATTTTTATTCAGCTTATGGGCAGCATTTTGATCCACACCATATTGATTTACAGGTAAGGCTGAGAATTTTCCCTCTACGTCAGACAAACAATTTCTTATCCGTGGAATTTCAGACATTTGGTCATTAACTTTTGCAAGGGTTAAGAGACTTCTGTCTTCATGAACTGATCATTTGTTACTCAGAGCCTGGAAATCAACTTTCAGCTTTTTCAACTCATTGTGTAGAGACCTATTGTCACTTTTTAATGAAGAATTCTCATCAATAAGGGGTTTCAACTCATTTATAGTTTTCTTCAGATGAAGATTTTTATCTGAAATAGCTTTATGATCACTTCTTATTTGTTTTTTTTGACTAAGAACAATATTCAAAGTATCTTTTATTTTGAAATAAGCTGTATCTTGTACAGAAGAGCACACTTTAAAATGAAAATGCAAATTATTTAATCTTTCACTTTCATGCACTAATACATCTCCTAAAATTTTGTCTTTTACAACATTAAAATCAAGAGAATCTTTCAATATCTCCTCAGAAGTTTTCTCAAGCAAGGAATAGACTTCAGGGGAAACAGAATCATTTTTAATTGCAAGAGAAGGATTAATTAAAGAAGTTGAAGTTAACTGTAAAGGCTCATCAAATGACAATTTACTAATTACATCATTAGTGCTACTCATAACAAGAATATGTTTTTTAATAGGTTTAACAGTTCTTTCACCATTTTCAACAAGATTACCTGTGGAGGAAGATTTATTACTATACATACCAACATGTTTATCAAACAGATTACTTACCATGGCAAGGGAGGAAACTTCCCCTGTGCCTTCTTTCTTCTGCCTCCCTGATAAGGATGTGCCTGAGGAGGTTGATGGTAAGTTTGTGTCTTGTATGGGCCAGGGTGTTGAGCTGGTTTCTGTACATTCTACTGGTAATGGCTCATCAGGTAGTCCCATTTCCATTGTTCTACTTGTAGATTGTTTGTAGTTTGAAGTAAAGAGCTGGAATTGATGGGACTGAGGCTGTGGTTGAGTCTGGGTGGTTGGTAAAGGAGGAGTCCAAACCTATTTGTGACCTAAAAGCTCCTACATCTGGGCCCAGAGGGTGTCTACTTTTGCCTTGTAGCTCATGTTTTCTGCTTTCAGCTCTTTTATATGACTGGACAGATTGTTTACTTGCTGGGCCAGAGTGATCTTTTTTATTTTTATGCCCTTTAAAGGATTTTCTTGATTGTTTTGAGGCTTTACTTCTTCCAGAGTTATTGGGGGAGGGGGGTTTTCCACTCCTCCTGAAATCTCTATGTGCTGAAGAATTTGAAGGTTTTTTGTCAGCTGAAGAATTTTTGTAAGTTAATTTTGAAGAACCTACAGATTAATTTTCAACATCCACCTCAATTTCATCAACATGATAATTTTCTATGCTGCTTGTTAAGCTACTGGACATAAAAACTGTGAACAAAAATCAATTGGATATAATCAATGAACTAAATTTATATTTTTTCAAAATAATAAAAAAAAATTCAAATTATTTTAAAAAATAAAAATAAATTTTTTAGTTCAGTTTATAAATTAATTAAAAATAATAATGTAATACAAAAGTATGTATTTACAAATTATATTATTAAAAAATAAACAATAATTATTTTGGGATCAACCAAAAAAAGGTTTAAAAAATCAACCAAAAATAATTAATACCAAAAAATATGTTGGTAATACTGGGACTAAGCACTGATTACTATTATGGTCTACCAATAATATCAAAATTCAAAAAAAAATTAATTAATTAATTTTTTTTAAGAAAAATAATAATCTTCTAGGACTAAGAGAATAAATCTATTAAGTTCAACTATAAAAAAAATTATTTTAAAAGTATGGATCACTTACACTCAGTGACTCAGCAAAAAAGCCAAGGCACTGTTATTGCAATAAAAATTTAATAATAGAGTTGATAGGTGCAAAGGTTTGCTTAGTATAGTGATTAAAGAATAACTTAAAATATATGTGAATATAATGTTATATAAACCAAATATGTCAAACCCAAGTTCAAAACACGGTCACAGAAAAAATTGTGTTTTTGAGCAAGGTGGTCCATGCATCAAGTCAATCATCCAAAAAATTGATGTTGTTGCTTCCAAAGGCCCTCAATTGTTGGCTGGTTGTCTAGAAGAAGGAGAAGAAAAAGAGAAGAAAAGGAGAAGAAAGGAGAAGGGGGAAGAACTTAAAGAAAATAATAAGAAAAGAAATAAATGAAAAGAATAAGGGAAATATTTAAAGGGAGTTCAATGACAATTTTAGGAATTTTGACAAGAAAAATGACAGTGGTTTAATAAGAATTCTGATTCAGTAAGTATTATATTCTGCTCTGCTTAAATACCAATTACTAATTACTAAAAATCTTAAAGCATCCAATTTATTTATATAGTATTTTTAAGAGGACTGTAGCGTCACACAAAAATAATAATAAAATGTATTTAAATTGAAATAAGTAATGTAAGTGATGGGGATAAAGGGGATTACCCATTGCCTTTATATAGGCAAGGGGACCTCTGAAGTTCCACAAATGAGTATATAAAAAATATTAATAAAGTGAAACAAAAGAAATAAAAAGAACTAAGTGAAACTTGGATATTTAGAGAAAAATATGAAGCAAGTAATTTACCCATGAGTAAGTAACTAATTTTCCCACCATCTATTACCAAACCAGTTAATTAGAATGGTGAGTAACTAAACAAGACTTTAACATGAGAGCTGTGAGTAATATATCCTGAAACATGTATTAAAATGAGTGTTTTAGGTGTTTTAATTGAAACAATAGTTATGAAATCTTCATTCAATTATTTTTATTATAAATCAAGCCCAAAACAGAAGTTACTAATTTGTTTTAGATATCCCATTGAATAATAACTAAATTAAGTGAAACAAGTAATTAATTTAAGTAATTACTAATTCAAAATAAGTATTTCAATTTATTTTATTAAGTAAGTGTTTTAGCTTATTTAATAATTTTCTGACACAATTTAGGGTCAAAAAAGTGCACAATATTTATGGATAATAACATATGAAAAGTTTTATTGAATATATAAATTTTATTAATTAAGTTTTAATTACATTATAAGTTAATTTTACCATTACACTTATAATATATGTTTATACATAATTAATTATTAACTTATAAATATTAAATACATAAAAATGTGGCATGATTTATAGAATATATTATATATTATGCTTTATGTAAGTATATAAATGATTTACTTAATAATAAAATTAATATAATAATCATTTTACTTATTAATAAAATATTTATATAATTTCATTATACAATAAAATATTTTATTTTAAATACATAAAATACATAAATTTATTCCCTCTTATGGTTCCAATAAAGTATTATAACATTTTACTGGGCTCCTGAGACAGCCTGGCTGAAAGTAGTACTGATCCAAACCCTCTCCATTTTTTGCTTTTAAGCAGCTCAAGCTTTGACTTATAATCACTATCTATTTTCTGTAATGTACTTGTAGATACAACAGGGCCAGCAGCCCCTGTGTTTAATACTACATTTACAGTCTCTCCAGAAATTATTTCTGGGACAGTGATAGGTGTTGATCTTAAGCTATCTGCTTGTATATCATTAATGATCTCATCATCTTCAAAATTCATTAACAATATTGTTGAGTCCATACTCAATATTGGATTTTCAAAGATGGACAAATCATCTTCCAACATATAGACTTCATTTCTATCACTGTATGAAATATTAATGTCACAATCACTTGAGTATTAACTATTTTCTGTCTCATGTTCAGATTCTTGCTAATTTTTAAGAATATTTATAATTTTCTCACACTTATAACCTTTTACTCTAGGCTTATAACACTTATAAAAAGTATTTGTTTCATACTTCTTTGGTACCACAGGGGAAGTAGGTTTTTTCTGCCTCTACTGTAGTGGGTTTGAATTTTGAATTTTTAAAGGTTCATTATTCTGCTTATAAGTGGTGTACCTTGCTTCATACTTATGGTTTAATAATATTTCAATAAAAATATTTATAAATTCAGAATATTAATTTACCATTATTGTTCTAGCTGAAACAATGGCTCTGATAGATATAAGTAATTTAAGTATTATCTTATTCTTCCATAAGTTAAAGTCCATGTTTGGTTCAATGGATTTAAATATTTTATTTAAATTCATTAGAAATACCATTTGCTTGTCACCATTCATAGATTATAACTTTTTTTCTCATATAATCTTTGCTGAGTTGGTATAAATTTTGAACCTCCAAATTCTATTCAATTAGTTATTTCCAATCAGCCTAAGAGTAATCTTTACCCTCACTTAATACAGCTTCAAACCATAATAAAGAAACATCTCTGAATAATAAAATTAATTTTGATACTATCTCTTCATCAGGTAGCTTATATGAGAATTTTAAATTGTCAATTCTTTGAACAAAATGTTGCCAATCAGAGCTGGATTCCCAATCATAAGTTGGGTACTGGTCAATTTTAGCCCAATTTTTCTGATTGGATCTAATATCACAAATCCTTTGAAATATCAACAAATCATTTACTTTAACTAAATTTTCATGTATTTCCTCCTGTACAGATTTGTGATTAACATTTGTTTTTTCAGATTTGACATTTCCACCAGTTCTTTTTCCCTTAGATGGTAATGAGAGTGTTTGAGATTCTTTTTGAAAAAGAAAGGATTATTACTATACGGGGTGTACCTTTAATTATCCTGGTTCATTAGTAGATTAGTAGTTTCAATCTCCTCTTTAGTTATCCTTTATAGAAGTTCTGAGATGTTCTGATTTTTTTGTGCAAAGGATAATCTTGTTCTTGATTCAAATTTCAATTAATTTGTGTCAAAAATCTTTTTTAACTCACTGAGTTTATTTGAAAGTTCAATATATTTATTTTACAATGAATCATATTTTAGGGTTAGAGCCAAGTGTTCTTTCTCTAATTCCTGGTTTTTTGTTTCCAATTGAGATATATTTAATTTTAAAGAAGAAATTGTATCACTAGTGAGCTTAATTGCTTGCTCCTCACACTCAGTCATTCTACTCCATCATGCTGAAATAATTATATGAACAATTGGGTTATTATTAAAATACTAAACATTTTCTTTCTCGCATTATTCACTGTTGGTTGAAGTTCTCATCTCACATTTTTGCAGTGGAAAATGAGGGTTTACAGTATTATTATAATAAATAGTGCTGTTGTTATTTACAAAAGATAGGTCAGGTGTATCTACATCAATGCAAAATTCTCTTGAGTCCTCCTCAATTTTTTGTATGGATTTTTGATCAATTATATCACCTAAATTGTAATAATTAGCATTATGCACAAGCTTAGAAGGTGACTTACTTACCAAATAATAGGAGCAAGCCCTAATTTTTGGTGCTTTATCTTTGGTTTGTAAGGGTGATTGGTGGTTCATTGATAAGGAGCTGGATCTTTGTTGCAGTTGTGACTGGCCCATTGTTGGTGAAACCAATCCCACTTCCATTTTTTCACTAAGATTTTGTCCTGGGACTGAGCTGATCCTCCTTGGGTAGGGGGTTGATCTTTTTCTGCATATATTTCAGCTCTGTCAGATGTTGATTCAATTGCTGGTATTCTAACCTGCAATAGTTCTCCATCTTCTCTACCTCTTTGATTATGGAAGACTTGGACTCCTACAGTTTTAGTACTTGTTTTGCCAGGTGTGCAAGTTGATCCTGAAGAGGATGTGAGGTTTTCTTTATAGTTATTTTTCTTAGGAGAGGGTCCTTTTATTTATGCTTAGCTTTTCTGGCTGAGGGTAGGTTTGTCCTTCCATGTTGATGTCCTGGTGTATTGTTATTAGCTCTAGACCTTTTTATTAAGGGACGTTTTATTACTTACATTGTCCTTTAGAGCACTCATGATGGCTTAAATAACTATTAAATATGCGTAAAAAAGGGAAACCTGTATTGTAATCAGTAGAAAAAAATATTAGTAATCTTAATATGAATAAAAATCAATGGATCTTACCCTTTATTTATATATTTATCAATTAAAATAAAATAAATATAAATTTCAAAAAGATCTGTCAAAATGTATAAGTTTAACTAGATCTTTAGAATAGTGATGAACTAGCTGACCAAGCTTTAACTAAATACCAATTAAATTGGGTGTTATATTGGTGACCAAATACCAAGTAAAAGTTGAATTTATATTGGGTACAGTTACTACTTTAAATACCTAATTTCTATTTAAATAAAAACTAGAACAATTATTATAAGGGCACTTTTACACAATCACTGAGTAATGGTGACCCACTAATGTGCTGAAGACCCAAATATTTAATTCTGATGAGCTATAGTAGAATAAAAATCATTCCGAAATCTATAACTAAAATTATAAGTAGTAAATTAGGAAAGACCCCCAATTTTCAATGTATGCTAGTAAATAAGTATGATTTAGTAGTAAATATTAATGTCCAGACTACCTAATAAGATATTATTTATGGTTTTAACCTCAGGGAAGGAATTACAAAACTTTTATTCTCAACAATTAACTCACAATATTTGAATTGGTGCATGCTGGCGGTAGAAAATAGACTAATAGAATATAGTTTAGCTGTTATGAAGATAAAGTCAATTTATAAGGGATTTTAAATTTATTTGTATAAAAAAATTGTTTTTAATTGTTTATTGGATGTGTAGTCAGAGAATGATGCCCAATAACTGGCCAAATCCCCCTTTACTTATACCAAAATCCACTGGAGTGCACAGACCTTACTTCCAGATGATTCCACTGCTCTCCCTGGCTATTACAGCACTGTGACAGCTCATCACCTCACCATGGCATCCAATTCAAGAAGTTTCATCACCCAGACCTCCAATTTGGACCCTCCATCACAATTAATGAAATCATGCTACTATACCATAAATAGAAGAAACAGATAAAAGTGTGTACCATAAAGAAAACAATTAAAATAACTCATCCAAAGAGAACAATATGAAACCAAGACAATATAAAGGAAAAAACCAAGTTTCCAAGCTCCCAGTAGCATTCCCAAGCCTCTACATTGATCCAGTAACCAAGATCCAACCCATAAATCCTTGATAATCTATTGAAGGAAGCAGATTAAGTTGTCCAAACTGAATATATGCAATTGTAAAAGGAATGTATGTGTGCATAGGAGTTGTGAATCTATTTAATACTTGCATATGACCTAAAATAAGCAGGATTATCATGAATATAGGCTATTTAGAGGGTTAAACCTGAATATAGTCCTATATATTTGTAGTATAACTGCATATCTCACTGAATATGGAGGTTATACATGCATATGAGCTTATGTATGTGTCTTATTACTTAATATCACTTAAGATAAGCATATTATGACAACACTAGCACCTTAATAAATGTCATGGGGCTACAGATAAGCTACTTAAACTCATATAAGTCCATATATCAATATAATAAACATATATGTAAGTATAATAGCCATATATATAATTTATAAGCTTAATGCAATTAAGGTTATCTTATTTTAAACATAAGAGTTACTCAATCCTGGGGATGCTGTTAAGATTTGGTTGAGAGGTGGGGAGGAGGAGTGCTATAGGTGCTATGCATTGTAAAGAGGTGGAAGAATAGATATTGCATAAGGGGGTTTTATGGGGCAAGTGCTGTGGAGTGCTCCTCAATGGACAACTTATCTAGTAATCTAGTTACTCTCTAGTCTCAATGCCAATTGGCATAGTCAGTCTTAGTTAGTCTCACTGCTGTATCCAGAATAGTCAGTCTTGTCTTAGGCTAGTGTTAGTGCTAGTGGTAGTCCACCTTCTTAGGTCTTAACAGATACTTAGGCTGACACTTTTTTTCTTTTTTTGTTGACTTTGTGATGTTTCTTTGAGCAAATAATAGTTTGGAGGGCATGTAAGAGGTTCAAAATGTAAAAATAAGGTGTGTATCAGTGAAGCATAGTGATTGATGTGATGTGCAGTGAGAATGAAAAAACTGATAAGTAATGAAGTGATTCTGGGTCCACCAGATACTGAATGGTTTAAAAAAACAAATGGCATGAGGTTCTGCAACTTACAGAAGCAGGCTCTATTCACCAGAAAAAAAATGTGGACACCTGATAGCAGATTCCAATTTCTATCTTATATTTGATTCAGTCTTACCTCACCTGTAATTTTACTAAGGAGACTGTGCACTGAACACTGAGCATGCCAGTTTGCATGGCGTCAAATCTGAGTTATTCTTGAATCACAAATGGATTGAGGTATTGGCGCCTGCTAGCAGATGGCGTGTGTTTTTTTGTGGTAATTAACTCCAGTGATTTTTCTCATTTGATTGCATGACTACAGAAAAAATTAGTTACTTGAGTGTAATTGAGAAACAAATGAAGAATATGTCACACCGCAAGAAAGTCAACCTCATTTTATGCTATACACCACTCAAACATTTCATATGTTGGTTGATATTTTGGTCATTTTTAATCTTTTTTGGTGACAAATGAAGTAAATCAAAACTGACAGGCAAAATGTTTGGGTGATGTGTAATATATAATGTCATCAATTTTCTTGTGGTGTCTTTAAAATATGCATACCAAAAAAGGTTACCAACATGGCTGCAGATTCTCTTCTTGGCCTACACTATATACATATGGGCAGACATGGCAAAAAAAAGTAGTTTGCCCGCAGACATACCGGTTCTTGTTAGGTCTCAACTACGCCGCAGTATCATCATGTATATATTGACTACTGTTACTACATTATGAAATACAACCTTTTGAGTAACAACTGCAAGTTTCCCAGAAAGCAGCCAATAGGTTATGGGCCTTTAGTGCCACAAAATAATTTCCTTCTTTATCCTTTTTTTCCTTACACCTCTGTACAAGACTTCAAAAGCATCATTGGCCTGCCTCATCAGCAGCACAAAGTCTCAATTCTCTTTTCTCCCAGCTCTCTCATTTTTTTCATCCTTTTTCCTCTTTTACTTGTGTTTTTTTTTTCCTTTTTTCTCTACTTTGTTTTCTCTTTCTCCATTTCTCATTTTCATACTTTATTTTTCTCCTCAGTGATTAGGTAAGGATCCTTGCAAGGTCCTGACTTAAGTGGTGTGGGTGCACATCCACCTGAAAGCCTATTTTTTCTTTTTCTTCTTTTTTTTCCTTTCTTTTCTTCTCTTCCTCTATCTGTTTCCGTTGTCTTCTACCTTTAGCCTACCTTTCATTTCCTTTCCATATCTATTAATTTTCTTTCTTTCTATCTCACACTCAAAAAATAAAAATAAAAATAAAAATAAAAATAAAAATAAAAATAAAAATAAAATAAATAAAAAATAAATAAATACTAATAATAATTGAGCACCATCATGAACTCAAAAAATTGCCCCTGACCAAGAACTTCCACCCCAACTAACATCACTCCAGCAAGTCAACCCCCTTCCTCAAACATGACAACAACCCGACACCAATCAGCCTCCCAAACAACCCCTGCACCACCTCATGATCCAGAAGAAGACATGGCCAAAAATGAAGAATTCAAGCCATACCAAGAAGAAGATGCCTGAGCCGCAATTCCATCAGACGACAAAGAAATCATTGACCTGAGAGTTGCCTCACGCAATGCAGCCAGGAAACAAGTAACCAACACAATAAGAGACATGAGAAAAGAACTGTCCCTCTTGCCTAACAAACTTAAGGACAACAGGTCAAACTTTTGCATATGGTATAGAGAACTCCAGATGATTTTGAGCGACTACATTGGAGACCCAAACTTCCTAACCAAGCCAAACCCATCCACTGGATCAGCGCAAGAAAGGATTGGATGTGCCATCCTCATCAACTCTGTTGAACTGAATGTCAAATAACAGATTATCTCCCTAATCCCAATTACAGCTGCTTTCAGTCACCTCTGACATCAATACAACGTCCTTTCACAATCTGGCCAAATGAATGCACTTGAGCCTTTACTCAATATCTGATCGAAGAATTTCCCCAATCCCATAGCAATGATAGCTCTCATGAAAGATTGCTATGCGGACCTGAAGGTTCAAAACTTACGTTTTGGAGATGACATGCTCGCCATATTCTTCCAAAGGGCCATCAAAGACAATTGACGCTACAGTGCTGAGCTAATGAGGGAAATAGAATTACTGGTAAAGATCTCCCATGTAAACCCCTCCACCGTTTCCATTCAGCAAGAAATCACAGCAGTGTGGGACAGACTCAGAAATGATGATGCCAACCGTCTCAGGGAGGAAAACCACGCCCCAGTAGCAGCAAATCACTTCTCTGACATCAATGACTCATTGCCTGCAGAAAAAACATCCGTTAACTCTCCCCCAGTGCCCGACATACCGCTTGCTGCTGCAGCCAGACCATCACGTCCCCCAATGTGTTGGAACTGCAACTCCCCTGATCATCTACAGGCAAGTTGTCCCAGGCCACCAGCTTTTGGTCGACAACAATCACAGCGACCTACAAATTTTGTACCCAATGGTGATTCAGCCCTCTTTCTTCCCACCAACAGCAAATACACAACACTTCAACAACAATCCCCTTCCCCCCCCCCCCAATGGAAGATGGACTCATATCGCCCAGCATATCCCCCATGCCAACCTAATGCTCCAGCAAGAAATGTTCCACCAATGAGGGCAAAAGCAGTTGAACTCACAGATGACTCAGTGGAGGCAACAGCCGCCGCTTTCCAACAACTGAACATGCAACAGGAAAGCATATACACAGAAGCCCCTCTTCTGGATACTGGTGCAACTCACCATTTCTCCAGCAACATCAATGAGTTAGTGGACTTCATACCATTTCAATCACCAATTCCAATGAGAGTGGCCACTAATGGTTCTCATCCTTTTATTACAGGGAAAGGGACAGCTCGATTAATTGGGGTGAATGGGCAAATTATCAATATTAGACCAGTGTTTTACTGTAAATAAGCCAGTGGTACTCTTATTTCACCAGCATCACTAATTAAAAGTGGAGCCAAGTTACTGACTACCAATTCACAGGACATACATGTTACTATGGGGAATGAAACGATCATAATAGCGGCTTTTGGCCCCATTAAGCGTATCTGGACAACACCCCCAATTTTACCATCCTACATTGCTTCTAAACAACATGTAATTAGCCCTCCTAGTTGTATCCCTGATTTGATACAAGGCTCATTTATTGAACCTAAAATCTTCCATCTAGAACTACCTGTAAGATTGCCCAATCCTTGAAAGAGGTCAAAAAATGAGGAGATCTTTACCACTGGCATTGCCTCCTAGGTCATGCCAGCTTGAGACAAATAAGGCAAATGGTAAATCAGAAGATGGCACTGGGTCTTCCTGACTCACTGCCTCCAGGAAAAATTGTATGTGATGCCTGTCAAATGTGCAAAAGCAGACGAGAAGCCTTCCTTCAATCGCATGGCAGGAATCCATGCAAACTTAAAATAGTGACCACCGACCTAATAGGACCGCTGGAAGTCATATCTGTAGACAATGGCCTCTATGCTCTAACTTTCCGTGACCTTGCCACCTCCTACAGCAAGTGTCACACCCTAAAAGCTAAAAGTGAGGCAACAGGCAGGATAAAAGACATCATTATGCGACTAGAAAAACAAACTAATACGCCAGTTAAAATTCTCAGAACAGACAATGGCAGTGAATTTAACAACAAAATTATGGACAAGTTTCTCACTAGCAAAGGCATTGTCCACGAAAAATCGCTCCTGTACTATCACCAACAAAATGGGAGCATTGAGCGCTACAACAGGTCGATAACAGAAACAGGGAGAACAATTCTCTTTGCAAGTCAGCTCCCAAAGCCCTTCTGGAGTTTTGCCTTCAAATGGGCCTCATATATACTGAACCGGATCCCTAACAAAGTCTCAACTGCCTTGACACCCTTTGAAGCTATGCTTGACAAGAAACCGCAACTGGACTTGATACGGTGTTTTGGGGAAGTTGCATATGTCAATATACCCAAGGAGAAACGTCAAAAACTAGACAACAGAGCCAGGAAATGCTTTGTTGTAGGTTATCCCATTGGAATGAAAGGATGGCTTTTCTGGGACCCAACTGATAATAAGGTAATAATGTCGGCATGGGCTACTTTCAACAACCCCCATCACAAAAATCAACCGCCACCACCAAACAAGTTGGACATAAACTTCCTCCTAAACAAAACAGCACTCACACTCAACAATGATGCACATCAGCTGGGCAACTTCAAAGACAAAGAAAAGTTACTGGATCAAGAAAGAACAGTTGCATGCATCCAAGAGAACTGTGGTTTTTTTGCCTCATCAGTCCCTAAATCCTTCAAGGAAGCTATGAAATCAAGTGATGGCAAAAAATGGAGGAATGCGTGCCTAAACAAAATCAACAATTTAACTACAATGGATGTCTGGATGACAGAAATTCCCCCTAAAGAAGCACGGATTCTTGATGCGAAATGGGTTTTCTCAGAAAAGAAAGACAATATAAATGGGACAACGAAGCTCAAGGCACAATATGTTGCTAAAGGATTCAAGCAAGTGAAAGGGATAGACTATGCAGCAACATTTGCGCCCACAGCTTCCTTCACAGCGCAGCGTATCATACTAACCATTGCAGCAACCAATAATTGGCCAGTTCATGCTTTTGACGTGACAGCAGCATACCTTCATAGCCCCATAGACGAAACTGTATGGGTTCGCGATCCTCCGGGTTTTGAACATCATGATGGCAAAGCATACAAGCTAAAGAAAGCTCTGTACAGAACATACCAAGCAGCAAGATGTTGGTGGCAACACTTCAGCAAGCAACTGAAACAAATAGGCTACAATTTGTCGACTTTTGACAGCAGTGTATATTTCTTAACCAATAACAAAACCAAAGCTATGATCTGGGTGCACGTGGATGACGGGCTCGTCACCGCCGACAGCAATACCACTCTTAAACAACTTGAAAAGGACCTCAGCCAGTCCCTGACCATCAAGTGGCAAGAAGCACTGGACGGTATAGTGGGCATCAAGGTAGAGCGCAACAACTCCAGTTTCCTGCTAAGTCAACCTGAATTAATCACTAAAATCCTGAAACAACACCATCCAACTATGTTAACTCACCACCAGCCACTACCCAGCAATATTGATCTCAGCACATCCGATGATGGAATAGATCCAATAAATCCCTCAGAATATCTGTCCATTATCGGATCCCTCACCTACGTAGCAACAGTGTCACGTCCTGACATTGGCTTTACTGTCAACCAGCTTGTGAGGCATGCCAAACGCCCTAATCATGAACATTGGCGGGCCCTGAATCATCTACTAGGATATCTACAATATACAATCGACAAAAAGCTGACACTCTACCTGACAATTAATGAGATTGCACCGCTAACAGTATTTTCAGATGCCAACTGGGGCGGGGAATACTCCAGATCCACAGGTGGCATGGTTATAACGCTAAACAAATGCCTAATATTCTGGTCATCAAAAAGAATGCCATCAGTAGCAACATCAACTTGCCATGCCGAATACATGGCCTTGGGAGCAGCAACTCGCATGGGTCTCTGGATTCAAAACCTTTTAAGTGAACTGATAGGCTATGACAGTCCTTTTGCCATCAAGTGCGACAACCAAGCGTCAATCAAAGTGTCTACAGATGAAGCCTTGAACAAGAGAACTAGGCACAGCGACTGTGAATTCTATTTCATCAACAAACAGCTACACAAGAAAAAAGCCACAATTGACTGGGTCCCGACTAGCATGCAGAAAGCAGATATCATGACCAAACCTCTCAACAAGCAGTGCCATGAAAAAGGTTGCATTACCCTCGAGCTAATCTAGAGTTTATTCAGTACTGCTACTTCACTCTCTATTTTTTTTCTCTTTTTCTCGCTACTATTTCAATCACTATATCTTTATTTCTCCTTTTTTTCTCTACATTTTGCAACTTTTGATGTGTCAGCGTCTTGTCGAGGGGGCGGGTGTTAGGTCTCGACTACGCCGCAGTATCATCATGTATATATAGACTAGCTTTACCACATTATGAAATACAACCTTTTGAGTAACAACTGCGAGTTTCCCAGAAAGCAGCCAATAGTTCTGACATACCGGTTATATTTTTTCCCTATGCATAAAATTGTATTCAACTTTGAGTTTCATCACGATTTAACACTGTAAATCAGGTGATTTGGCCACTATTAATAGATTGCAATAAGTCCATATTCTGACACAAGTGATTTAGTTAATCAAAGTTGAATACAATTTTATGCATAGGGAAAAAATGTAACCGGTATGTCTGCGGGCATACTACTTTTTTTTCGCCGTGAGAGTTTTACCTCAACTTTGTTGCATTTTATCACAGTATCTGTGTCAATGTCTCATTATCCTACAAAATATCTCCAAACTACCACAGTCCACCCTGTTTGCAAAGAAAAGTATGTGAAACATGGATAAAAAGCCCCACAAACCTTACTCCCAGGATACCCATACCCCAATGCAAACCCTAACCTTTCTGTCATGCTACAGAATATTACCGTTGTGTAACCAATGTGTAACCAATGAGTAATGGTTATGTTACACATCAGCACAAAACTGTCATGTCCTCAATCTACAAAAAATAATTGCTAAATCTTTGTTGTGCAACCATTACACATTTTTTACACAATTATTGTTACCTGTGCTGTTACAGAAATGTTATTTAGTGTATCCAAATGTTGACAGTAGCCTTGTTAGACTATCTTGGCTGTTGTATTTTCTTTCACCTTATCTCTACACTCTGCACACCCTAAATCATTCCTTTCAGTCCTGTTTCTCAAATGATCATCACTTCTCTATATAACCAGTTGCATATGTGATACTCTTTCATGCTCCCGCTTGGGTAAGATGGTGGGATAATAATAATAATAATAATAATAATAATAAGTCAAGCTTGACTATCTCTGAACTCAAAAATAAATTCCATCAACTAGTAACATCACCTTGCTATGCATAGGCACTCACACATAAAACGGCACTTGTTGAGACTTACAAAGAAAAAAAAATCACAAATTAATTTTTCATAACCAACATGGTATTATATATTTACAGAGGGTTAATATCATAATCATTATAGCTACAAAGTTAACATTTTAAACACTGCTTTGTTGGTGTTCCACCACTTTTTTACCGTATTTTACATTCTATTAAATCTAAATGTTTCAATGTTGGTTAATGTTCACTGCTTTGTTCGGATGCGGGAGGACAAGGTTGAGGGCATTGTGGCAAAAGGCTATCAATAAACTGAAGAGAATTTCTATGTATGGCCGTCAAAAAGAAAGGATAAAAAAATCAACTCATGAGCTAACCAACACCAATCTGGGAATAGTCGTCTTGATACAGAAATTAATTCAGGGTCCGAAAAATGGGGGACATAGATGCCTATTCTGATTGATGAAGAGTAGAGGCTAAAAGCTTACACATTTTGTTGAAATTTATTTTCAAGTTTCTCAATCACGAGCTCTTGGTCTTCAATTGATAAATCAGCGCCAGGTAGCTCATCAACCATTCGTCGTGCTTGAGCAATACTATTCTTCAGTTCTACAGCCTGTGAACGATAAAACAAAGTGACAGAGTTAATGTTTAATCTATGAAAGCCAATAAAGTTAAAACTGAACCGACATGATTGGATAAAGTGAATTTTGAAGAGGACTGGTCATCAATGTGGAGAGAAGCGGAGAGAAGAGCGCGGAGTTGTGCGATAAGGGAAGTAAAAACGGAAGAGTCAAGAGTTGACTCTGGTGCTGCAACTGGGGGTTGGTCGTTGTTCATTTATGGAAAAGGGAATGTCAAGAACTAAGATTTAGTGCCACTCTAACGGGGAGATTGTTGCTGGTTGAATGACTCGCATGCATAAATCGCTCAGCTCTTTTCCAATTTGCCATCAGCCTCCATTCCAAGTAAACCACATCATTGCCAAATGCTCGCCTCTTGCTGAGAACTGTTGTGAGAGATGGATATCAATGGAATTCATTACTAGGTAGTCTATCAAAAAGCTGGAATATTCATAGCCACCTTTTCTTACCGATATTTTCTTGCATCCAGTCCTCCATGGAGTTTGGACCATCAATTCGATAATGATATGGGATTAGGGATGGACAATATAGACCAGCATAAGTAATCATAAGTGAAAAATTAAACTTAAAAGTTTCATTAAAATTATAAAGCAGAATTATTAGTCGATTAGTTTCATGATATATTGACACAACCTACTTCCCAAATATTATTTCTTAGGAATCTTTCACATCCATTGCTTTCAACTCCTTAATGACTTCCAATTTATTCCTGGAAGTCACTAAAGATTAAGTAAGATTTTTGGTAGCAAGTTGCCTAACAGCAAGAAATAAATTTTTATATATATTAGACATTTAAGGGTAAAAACTATAATGAAATGGAAGTTAGCTAGTAATACACATCTGATTAAATAACATGTTATCAATATACAAGAATTAATTTTCACATACTTTTACTGCTTCCCTCTCCTTTTCTGATTCCACACTACTTTTTAGCTATTCAAATACACATTAATTCTTAGAGTTACTTTTACCTTTTGAAATATCATTTGTAAAAATTTTATTGAAATATCTTTTATTTCTTCTAAAGTTATTGTACATCCATCTCCTGCATCATCTAGTAGCTCTCCTGTGCCACATTGCATTGGATTTCACCTTCACCCAATGATGGTAGTTCTAATTTTTCTTGAAAATCTTTTCTTCTTCGAAAACTCAAATCAATTCAAACGTTCTAAATCTGAAAAGAAGTGGAGTAGACTTGGTACTTGCGATGCTATTGAGCTTGTCACTATGAAAGTTGAAAACAAAGAGAAGGAAAGCCCAGCGCCTCTCAAACTTTAACTACGGACGTTGGCCTTCGTAGATCACCTCATTGAGAAACGGATTATAAAATCTCTAGAGTACTTCTTTAAACTGCGTTATTAAAGAAGATAAAAAACCAGATGGTCGATTTATTCCAAGAGTTAACAGAAAAAAATCAAACACCCAAAATAAAAGGACCAAGAAAATGATGCTAGGCAAATCAAGTTTTCAACCAAAAAATGCAATCATGTTCAGAAATATTGTCATCGAAAAACGTAGCAAAAATATCACATCAATCATGACGGCACAGTAATAATCAAGATGAAGAGAAAATAAATCATGTTGATGACGAAGTGACCAAATAATACACACCACTGGAAGGTTGATTAAACCAGAATGATTACCATAACAAGAACGTATCATAAAATCCAGTGAAATAAATTCAAGATATTCTTGAAAAAGTAAGGCAACATTGAAAACATTATACTTTTTTCATAAATATGAAGCATAGGGGGTCAAAAACACTAAAAAATAGGGTACAGAGAAAATGAAATATTATCAAGAAAAACATTGGATTAAGACATTAAAATAAAAAGTGTCAATTTCAACCAAAATCAATGCCATTAAGAATGCGCATTGAAAAACTAGTTTCTAATGATTAAATCAGAAAAATCAGAAAAAATCCAAGGTGATGCCCGAAATCATGTAGATAGACTTACCGTTTCTTTTTACTACGCATGCTAATTGATTTTACCCTTGTTGCCATTACTTTCTTGACATCTGGTGGGTTCACAGTCAGCTTATTTCTGGCTGTGGTAAGACGAGCTGATCTTCGAGGGCCAGTGGGATTCAACCGAGGTGACCTACGAAGACCAATGCAAACAGTAGAAGGTAGAGGGGGTCTGGGTTTCTGTTTACCTTTCCCCTTCTTGGTCACTTTCGCAGTAACATCGCAATTACCAAGTCTACTCCGCTTTCTTCTAGATCTGGCTGGTTCAGGTTTATTCGAACAAGCACCAGGATGATCAATTAATGAGGTAAAGAAATATCAACACTTCTGGTGAAAAACTCAGCTTTACCAGATGTTGAAATGATTGTGGCTTTATCTGACTGGATATTGGCTAAAAAATACTCACTTTGATGATCCGGAAGTGGTCCAACGGGGGAAGTAAGGGGAGCTGGGGACGGTGAGGGACGTCTGGGAGTCATTGAACGTTGCGGTTGAAGTTGCACTGCCTGACGCCGGTATGGTATTGTAGCCTCCCAAGCCTCAAAGTTAGTCACAGTTTCCATAAAACCAAAGCAAATAGGTTTTTCCACGTTTGTGGGGCTTTTCAAAGCAAGGGCTACCTGTGAATTTGTTTGCAACCTTGGAACATGAATGATAGATTGAGGAGTATCTAATGATTACGTTAAAGGGGAAAGGGAAGGATCAATTAGTAAATCTAAAAAAAAAAAAAAAAGAAAAAGAAAAAGAAAAAAAAAGAAAAAAAGATAATAAGATAATAAATTAAAAGCCGCCCTACCCTGACTAGATGGAGGTGAAGGTGCAATGCGCACCGTAGAAATGGAGCTACTAGAAGAAGCAGGATGTGGTGGCACATTCTCTTTAGAACGCGAAGAAGACATTGTAAAAAAATACTCTAAGGTGCTCTCAAAAGCTAAAGGATAATTCAAAGGTTCAATGAATATATATGTAAGTAAAAAGCAGTATGGAATCGCAAGAGAAGGGGGAAACAGGAAGGGTATTTATAGACAGGAATACGAAAGTTAGAGTGAAAACCATTGAGTCAAAGGAAGCTAAAGAGGAGTTGGATGCAAGCATCTTGGGGAGAAAGGCAGCGTAAATAGATAATTGTATAGCATGCTGGCAATAATTCACAATGACAACTACAAAGAAACATGCAAGTGTTACACAGCGTGCAAGAAGGCGTGGATTAGGCAAAATCTACATCATATTGGTTTACCTGAAGTTTCACTTTTTACCCAAATCATCGCATAAATCTTGATTTCAGTGGTTCAAGGTTGCTTGTAGAGGACTTCAAAAGAGGTCTGGAGACATATAATTAAAATTTATGCGTTGATTTGACCAGAAACTGCAACCGTAGGTAACCCAATCTTATGTGGATTTTTGCTAATCCACACCTTTTTGCACGCAGTGTTAGTAGTGTATACTATCTACATTTTATTCTTATTTTACTATTACATGAAGCATGATACTGATGAAATCATTTCAGCCTAGAGCATAAAAGTAGCAAATTAAGTGCTAGATGCAAGAATGGAGGTTATTCACTGATATATATGATTGGAAGCGATGAATACAGTAAACTGAGCTTCGAAATGGGGGGGGGGGGGGAAGAAATTAACCACAGTAAATGATTACTATTCAAAGAAGCGTTGTGTTTATGGCAAGGTTTTTTAAGGAAATAATGAGACGTCGATGGAAAATTATCCGTGGTGATTTAAGGTTTAAGATTTACAGTTGATCAACCAGAGTTTTTGGACATGGGAAAAACCTAGATCGCCTTTATCTCTTTGTTGCCAAACTGAGCTCTGACAGTCTTCAGAATGAATTTAATCCCAAGCTTGACGAGCAGCTTTACAAGCAAGTTCTGTCCCCCCCTCTCATGTCCCCTCGGCCAATAATATTTTTACCCATATATACTCAATAAAAAACAACATTAGAAGTTACTCTTAGATATCAAAATATTCAGTTGCAACCATTAAGAGAAAGGGAACGCAAGAAACGTGAGACGATCGTGCAAAGCCTCGAATAGATTATAGTCTAGAAATCTGGTCACCCTTTATAATGATATCTAATATATAATACAATTTTAGTAGTAAAGAAGCAATATTTCAAAGAACTACTTGTACACATTAGTCTCCTAATATTTTTTGATACCTCGAGGAATCAGCTTTGACTCTTCCTCTTAATTATAAAACTAGATGCTCAAAAACTGAAATCTAATCTACACTTCCTGACAGCGAGATCGCAGGATGAAGAAAAATGTAAAATTAAGGTAGTCAGTGTTAAAAAGAATTCAAGATAAAAAAAGCCACGAGGATTAGTGACCGGAGCTTTTATAGGGCGATGAGCTGGACAATTTAGGTACAGCCATATTCGAAACGGTTGGTGCAGTTTTACTAAAAAATTCAAAACTTTTGGTCAGCTCAATTGACATTTGACAGCAAACTTAGCCTCCCTTCACCAAAAATTTGCCAGTTTCTCTGTCAAATGTCAAGCATTCTGTCTAAAGGTTTTGATTCCTTTTGCAAAACTGCACCAACCGTTTCGAATTTGGCTGTAATTAGGGGTCTCCCCAACACAACGGGAAAAAACCCTGCAATAGGGGGTGTCAGTTCTGGCAAATCCGCACTTACAAATCCGCACTTAAATTTGACCAAATCCGCACTTAAATAAGTGCGGATTTCCAAAACACACTAGCCCCAATACTGGTGGATTTCAAAATGAAATAAGTCACTTATTTCACTCAAATCCGCACTTTCTCAACCAAAAGTGCTGATTTCACCATCAAGTCCCATTTCACTGATTTGTCAGCATCATCCCATTCATACGCAGCACTCCGCAGCATAACACTTCATAACTCAAAACATCGTACATCACTTACATCTTCATATCAGATCATATAAGAGTCATGCCTTCCTCACTTTCAAATCGTGATAAATTACATAAAGCAAAGACTTTCATGGCGCTTGAACTGCTCTTGGACTCTGATTCCGATTCTGATCTAGAAGAAGATTTTGTCGTTTTATCAAAAATGGCCAGGAAACGTTACCTTCTTCCCAGAAAGCCTCAAGTACTTCATACCCCCAAGTACACCATCCAAACACTTCTTAGCCTATCTACACCCAGTTTTAGACAGCTGTTCAGGACTTCTCAGGAATGTTTCCTTAAATTGCTTGAGCTTATTCAGGATCATCCCATATTTCACAATAATTCTCAAAAAGAACAACGACATCCTTCAATTCAATTGGCCATCACACTATGTTGTTTGGGTTCAAATGGTAATGGAGCCGCTTTGAAACGTTTAGAAAATGTCTTTGATTTAGGGTATGGTTCAGTTAACACTTATACCAAACGATGTATCACTGCCATCAACTCCTTGGAATCTCAACTTCTCACCTGGCCAACAAAAGAAGAGCGACTTGAATCATCTCAGGTTATGCAAGCAGAGGGCTTTCCAGGATGTATTGGTTTTGTTGATGGTACTACTATTCCTTTGAGCCAGAAACCTGGTCAAGGTGGAAACAATTACTTTGACCGTAAAAAGAGGTAGATTATTTTTAACTCCTTTCATCCTCCTTGAAACTAACACAAACAAATATATCTTCTTTATAGATATTCAATTAATGTTCAGCTTATATGTGACGTAAACAAAAAATTTATATCATTCTTCGCTGGCTATCCTGGCTCATGTCATGACTCCTACGTCTTCCAAAGAATGCATATTTCAAATGAACCTGAAAAATTCTTTGATGAAAATCAGTATCTTCTTGCAGATTCTGCTTATGTGAATGGAAAGTATGTACTTCCTGCTTTTCGGGGAGCAGCTTCAGAAGACAGTCAAAATGCCAAATTCAACAATCATTTGGCAAAGTCAAGAGTCCGTATTGAACATTCTATTGGAATCTTGAAAGGCCGTTTTTCTAGTTTAAGGGAATTAAGAAGTCCTCTTAGAAATAAATCTGAAATGGAGGCGGTGATCAACTGGATTCTGTGTTGCACTATACTTCATAACCTACTTGCTGACCTCAAAGATCAATGGTTAGAGCTGTATGAAGATGAACAAGTTGATTCACCTCCGACTATATCCAACACTTCTATTTCTCAATCAACTAGTATAAGGGCGAAAATCCTTCCAATAACACTCCAACATTTTTCAACGCAATTTTAATTTTTTTCTCTTTCTCTTCAAATTATCAATTTGCATGTATTATTCACTGAGAATGGTAAATTTTTTTGCATATTTTTTTGGTTTTTGAATTTGCTGTTAAAGTCTTATTTTTTTTTCTCTCTGTGTTTTCTTTCATCAACTCAACATGAAATCGCATATTTTCAGCAAACGCATATTTTTTCAGTCACTCAAAGGTTGGGAAAGAGTTGGAAGGGAAGATTAAGGGTTCCGAGGCATTTTAAATGAAGAAAAGGGTCTGGGAGAGGTTGAGAGGGGTGAAATGGGGATCAAAAGAGGATGGCATACAATGGGGCTGGGAGGATAGCGAGAGGCATGGGGAGGGAAGACAAGCATGTGTTGATAGAATTGAAAGGGATGGAGATTGGTGCAAACAGAGTGTGAAAATAGGAGGATGAACTCTGTTCTTCGGGCGAAGAACAGAGTTCACTTCCATAAAATATTAGCTGAAACATAGTTTTCAATTCTGTAAAAACAGTTGTAAGTAATAGAAAAAGTCACTGATTTTTTTTATATGTAATCCTTGCTTTACGAGGAGACTTTTGTGACGAAGCAGATTTTTGAGTTACCTTTAAAAGAGGATGGCATACAATGGGGCTGGGAGGATAGCGAAAGGCATGGGGAGGGAAGACAAGCATGTGTTGATAGAATTGAAAGGGATGGAGATTGGTGCAAACAGAGTGTGAAAATAGGAGGATGAACTCTGTTCTTCGGGCGAAGAACAGAGTTCACTTCCATAAAATATTAGCTGAAACATAGTTTTCAATTCTGTAAAAACAGTTGTAAGTAATAGAAAAAGTCACTGATTTTTTTTATATGTAATCCTTGCTTTACGAGGAGACTTTTGTGACAAAGCAGATTTTTGAGTTACCTTTTGAGATTTGGAATGTCTGGGAGGCATTATGAAACTGGCACATAACAAGAAAAAAGATTAAAAAGTAGAAGAAATAAGTAAAAAAGAATGTAAACATGCCTGGTCAAAATATTGAAAATGTCAGGAAGGGGTGTGTGCCGAGGATTGATGGGTAGGTAGCGAGGAAGGTCAGTGTGTCACATGTGACAGGGATGGGGTAAGAAAGGAAGGGATGTTTTGTGGCCAAAATGTGGTTGTGAAAAAAAACGGGAAAAAAGTGCTGATTTGAGGTCATAACTGACACCCTTTTTTGAAATAAGTGACTTTTTTGCAAAATTTAAGTGCTGATTTGTAAGTGCTGATTTGGTTTGAAATCCGCACTTAATTTAAGTGCGGATTTGCCAGAACTGACACCCCCTAATATGTGTTTGGTATTTTTTTTGTCCCTGCTTGAACTAGTAGAATTACCATGATTGAGTGCCTTACAGCTCATTGTCCCCAAAAAAAGGGACACTTGCGTTTGGACAATGAGTTCATTGGGTTTGCACAGAGTCATTACCTGAAACTAAAATACCCACTATACGTCTAGTGCTAGACTCATTCCTTTTGGGAAGTTTCCTTGGAAAAATATATAAAAGTCAAAAACAATTCTTTTAAATCAGGAGAGATAGTGTCAGTGTATGCTAGTAAATAAGTATGATTTAATAGTAAATATTAATGGTCAGACTACTTAATAAGATATGATTTATGGTTTACACTTCAAAGAAAGACTAATAAAACTGTTATACTCAATTATTAGCTCACAATATTTGGATTGGTGCATGCTGGTGGAGGAAAATAGACTAATAAAATATAAGTTAGCTAGTGAAAAGATAAAATCAATTTATAAGAGCTTTTAAATATATTTGTATAGAGTAATAATTGTTTATAATTAATTTTTAATGTCTAGTAAGTAAGTGATGTCCAATAACTGGCCAAATCCCCCTTTACTTATACCAAAATCCACTGGAGTGCACAGACCTTCATTCAAAATGATTCCACTGCTATCCCCAGAAATTACAGCACTGTGAGGGCTCATCACCTCCCCATGGAGTCCACTTCAAGCAGTTTCATCACCCAGGCCTCCAGTTTGGGCTCTTTATCACAATTAATGATATCATACCACTATACCATAAATAGAAGAAACAGATAAAAGTGTGTACCATAAAGAAAAAAATTAAAATAACTCATCAAAAGAGAACAATATGAAACCCAAAAGATATAAAGGAAACAAAATAAGTGTCCAAGCTCCCAGTAAAATTCTCAAGCCCCCACATTGACCCAGTAATCATATCCCAACCCATAAATCTGTGATAATCCATTGAAGGAAGCAGATTAAGTTGTCCAAACTGGAAAAATGCATGTGTAGGCATGGTGAATCCATTGAATATTTGCATATGACCTAAAATAAGCAGGATAATAATGCATATATGCTATTTAGAGGGTTAAGGGCATCTACCATTGTGTTGGTAACACCTCACTCCATGCATTTTTAACTATTACTTTGATGCATATTCCAGCACTGTGTCATTTACACCTCACATTAGCTATTTCTTTGGTTAATGTTGGGTACAAGTAAGTATATATACTTACAGATACTTACTTTGCATCATTAAATCACACTTCTCCCTGCCAAATTTTTTTCATTTTGCATTGCTCATCAAGATACTGAATCACACGCTTGATTCCACCACCATTTCACAAATTATCTTTTCAATTCACTATACTAACTACTCATCACCCAATTTTATTGATTTTCACTATTTTACACTACTGACTTCACAATCCAAGCCTCTATTACTAAATTCTGCCAAGCAACCACTAGAGAACGTGCTCTTTAAACATACATAGGAAATAATATACTCTTATTCTTTTGTACCAAGTTATTCATTGAGAACATTGAATGACATGCATAAAAAATTAGCAGTTGAGGTTTACCTAATGACTGCCAAAGCCCTAGGGTTAAATATAAACTAAATGTGGTGATTAGTAAAGGATACAGCATAAGGTGGTTGAATATTGAAATTCATTATGAAAGGATCAAGTAAAATGGAACTATATACTTATTTTTTACTGACACATAGACAGATTCCCCAAACTTGCATACTATAATTGCATATTTCACTGAATATGGAGTTTATACATACATATGAGCTTATTTATGGACCACACTAGCAACTTAATAGGTATTATGGGGCTACAGATAAGCTATTTAAACGTAAATAAGTCCATATAATAGTATAATAAACATATATATAAGTTTGATAACCATATATATAAATATAATAGCTATATATTTAGCTTATAAGCTTAACTTAATTAAGGTTATCTTAATATAAACAAAAGAATTACTCAGTCCTAGGCATACCTAGGCTGACACTCCCTCACTCAAAAAAAATAAAAGCTAAGACATTTTTATTAATTCTTATTTCTTAAGGAAGAGGTGGATAGAGAAAAAAACATATACATTTCTATATCATATATACTGTTTCATTAACAGTATTATTTGGGTTTAAATTTTTTCAAGCATTTTTTAAGATCAGAGATTTCATTTTCAGGAATCCACTAGTCAAATTCACTTGATTTATTTTTAAACCTTAGTAGATACTCAACTCCCTGTTTTTTAGTAAGGTGTCTATTTTTAAGTATCTTGTCAATTTCTAATTTTTCAACTATTTCTTCAGGTTGCTGTTTATGCCTTGCTGATCTTCTTGGAGATAGAGCAGTATCATTAAAATGGTATGGCTTTATAAGGGAAATAGGGAATATTGAATGTTTTCTATCATAATATAACTTCAAAAGAATTGTTACCAACCAAATTTTTCACTATAAATGGTCCAAAAAATTAATCTTTCAATTTGACATTACCATTTATATTGAAATGTAGTGTTGAAATAAGGACTTCATCACCCTCTTTGAAAATTTGTTCTTTATGGGCTTTGTCCCACCTTTTCTTCTCATACTCAAATGCCTTATTAATACATTATTGAGCATGTTTTCTACATAATTGTTGCATTTAAAGAAATGACTTTGTTCCAGGATGGAAATCCAATCTTGGTAGTTTATAAAGAGTTTTAGCAGGGGTATTAGGTACAGAGCTCAACCATAACTCAAATGGCTTTTTCCAGTGACAGAATGCATTGGGATATTGTATGCAAGTTTAGACCAGGGATAAAAGTCACAAAATCATGTGTAAATTTGTCATTGTCTTTAAAGTCAAACCCAAAAACATAATATCTTCTTATCATATATTCTAAAGTTTGTGTCATTCTCTCCTCCAGCCCATGAGTTTGTGGATGTTATGCTGTAGAAAGTTCTAATTGACACCCTGAAACATCCATAAGTGATGTCCAGAACTCAGAAGTAAGTTTTAAATCTCTGTCTGATACTATCACTTTATTGGAAACTAGAAATATTTAACATTTGTTTCCACCATAAGAAAGCTAAGTCCATGGCAGAGACCTCTTTTTAGGTTGAAATAAATTTACACATTTTGAAAACATATCTACAATTACTCAGCAGGAGTTATAATACTTATTCCCTGCTATTGGCAATCCAGTAACAAATTCCATGCTAAAGATTTCCCATGGAGTCTTTGTTTTCTCAATTTTTTGTAACAAACTAGCTCTTTTCCCTGTCAATCATTTAGATTTCTGACAATAATCACATGTTTCAACATATTTATGAACACCATCAGACATGTTAATCTACCAACTTGTGTTTTTCTACTCTGGTTAATGTTTTATGGAAGCCATAATGACCTGAAAATATATCATCATGAAATATGCTTAAAATTAACTCCTTCATTGTAGGGGGAATTACAATTACATTACTTAATTTTTTCCTGTAATATATAAAACCATCCTTAATAGAAAACTTTCCTTTTTCAATACTTCTCAATACTTTTGTGTCAATACTTTTATCAAAGCACTCAGCGAAGCATTATATGGATTATTTAATATTGTAGAAAGTTAACCCAAGTCAGGATATGAAGCATAATTATCAAGAATTGATTGCATAAGTTCATACTCAAGGTCTACTATATAAATGCCAAGAATTTTAATAAAATCTGTTTCAGGAAAATAAGGAGGATTATAACCATTATTAGGTAGAGGTACTCTAGATAACAAATCTACATTAGTGTGTAAAGTTCCTGATCTATGTGTAATAGTCATCCTTCCTCTTTACTCTTGTACAGCTGATTTCCATCTAAAAATGTACCTGTTAGGAGTTTTCATGTTCAAGAGTGACTTAACTGAACTATGGTCAGTTATCAACTCAAATTTTTGGTCTTCAAGGTAGTAATGTAGTTTTCCAAGAGCCCATACTATTTCCAAACAGTCAATTTTAGTAGCACCATATTTCAATTCACTATTTCTCAGAGTTCTTAAAATGGAAAAGATTACTACTTCTGACATTTTCCCTTAAATAAGTTGTTTCTGATGCAAGGTAGAACCCAAACCAATAAAACTTGCATCAGTATACAAGACAAAAGGTAGTGAGAAATCTGGTAATCCAAATATTGGGGCTGTCATTAGGCATTCTTTCAACTTATTAAAATTTTTTTGTCTTTCATTATTCTGTTAGAATAATACTTAATATTAGAGCTGTTATTTTGTTTTTATCACCCTGCTTTAGTTTTACTACTCCCCATTGTAACCTTGTATCACTTGCTCATCCATAAACTGAACAATGTATCATGTCACCTCCTATAGCAACTTTGTATTTACTCACATTCTGTACCCAGTGCTTGTATTATCTACCTGTTGAGGCAAGCTCATTTCTGGCTCTAATAAGGACCACCCTTTTGGGTGCTTATTCCCTTGACAAGTTTCTTGCCTCTACATGTAGATTATTTCCTTCTCTTCTTCTATGCCTGATTTGTTCTGAACCTTCTCTTGTTTCACACTCCTCTTTCTCCAGGTATTGATTGACTCACTGCTCTTAGTGGTTTCCTCTGCTCACTAACCTCTTGTATTTATATTTAAGGTTACTTCTACTTCCTTTTATCTCCTACTACTAAAATAACTTGCAATTTATCTTGATAATTTTCTTGCCTCTACAGGTATTGATTGAATCGCTTCTCTTAGTGCTTGCCTCCTCTCACTAAGCTCTCGTACTTATATTTTAAGTATTGATTGACTCGCTGCTCTTAGTGCTTGCCTCCGCTCACTAAGCTCTCGTATTTATATTTAAGTGTTCTGTTTCCACAGATTATGAGACTGGGTGTCTATCTGGCTTTATTCCACATACTTGTCTTTCACTATCTACACATTATCATGCAGCCTACTGAAGTCCCAGCCGTTTTTGGCATTCCCCTTCTGACCAAAGACAATTATAAACTATGGTCCTTCCATATGAAGAGTCTCTTCCAACAGCAGAACCTGTAAGACATTGTTATTCGCAATGTCCCTGCTCCTACTACCGACGATTCTAAGATTGAGAACTATCATATTAGAGTCATGAAAGCATCTGGGTACATCACCCAATTTATGGACCCTTATCAACTGTCCTGTTTTGTTAATTCAGAAACTGAAAACAATCCAGCCTTACTTTGGTCAAAATTGTCTGAGACTTACTTGTCATCCAGTGAGACCAATCAAATGTGTGTCTTTCAGAAATTTGCTCTTGTTGCATATCCCAGTGACATTAATCAATACATCCAACTGATTTAAACTCTGGAATCTGAGTTAGGCACTGTTAAAATTGAGATGAAGGAGCACCTTCTTGCCTCCTATTTTCTATACCGCCTTCCAAATGAGTTTCATGCCTTTTGTGAATCCCTTACCTCCAACACCCGAGCTCAGTCTGAATCTTTCACCATAAATAAGCTAATTACAGTACTCAATGATCTACAAATGGAACGCAGTGACATTCTCCCTGAATTGTCCCAACCAAAGGCTCTTAAAACCACCGACAAGAAAAACTATGAGTTCTGTTCCAATGGGAAACATAACACTAAAACCAAACATGCTGAAAAAGACTGCTTTCAGCTTCATCCGCATCTTTGTTCCAAGAAATACGACGCTTCCAAGGCTAATTTAGCCATTGACATGCTCTCAGTCAAACCTTCCTCACCAGTTTGCCTATATGATTTTGCCTCCTGCAATAAAGATACCTTTGTTCTTGAAAGTGGTTCCAACAACCACATGATCCATTCAAAAGATCTATTCACTAATTTCACACCACTCTCCACATCCATTGCATTTGGTGATGACTCTACCATCCCTCGTGAAGGTTCTGGGACCATCTCCAGTGTATCCAATCACACCAAATTATTTCTACCCAATTGCCTCTTGATACTGAGACTTAAAGTCAACCTTATTAGCATGACAGCCTTAAGATTCATTGTCCCAGATCTTCAAGTCAACATCAAAGACTCCTCCTTCCTTGTAGAGTCAAAATTGACACTGGTTCTGTCTGGAATTATTGAGAACCATCTCCTGGTCATTACTTCTTTCCAACACTGCCAAGGTATGTTTTCTCCCTCAGTCTCTTTGTTATCCAACATGAATTCATACACCCTTTGGCACAACAGATTAGGGAACCCGAGTGAGAAAGTTATGAGCGAACTACGCTCTCAAAACCTTATATCTTACCCTACTTCTTGTCCTATACTGTTTTTCGAGATCTGTGTCCATGCAAAGAATCATCAGTTACCTTTCAAAGGAGATTTACCCAAAGCATCTTGTCCTCTTAAGTACATACATGAGGACTTAAGTGGAAAAATATCACCTCCCTCCATAAGAGGTAATCTTTATTACTAACAGCTTACTGACATCTACATGTCATATCGCTTCGTTTATCTACTTAAAAATAAGAGTGACACCTTTGCCACCTTTGTCCAGTTCAAAAAATTCATTGAAAATATTCTTAAATACAAAATTGCTAATCTTGTTAATGACGGCGGTGGTGAATTCTGTAACCATAAGTTCCTATCCTTCCTTGCTTCTGAAGGCATCTCAATGCATGTCACGTCCCCTTATACACCTCAACAAAACCCTGTTTCTGAAAGGGGTAATTATGACACTACAGAGAGGGCTAAGGCTCTTCTGTTTCAAGCTAATTTACCCCCTGAACTATGGGCCAAAGCGGTAGTCACCACTTTTTACTTATATAAAAGAACTCCTACAACCACTCAAAACTCTAAAACCCCCTTTGAAATGCTGTTCAACACTCCCCATAAACTCTATCACCTTTGCTTGTTTGGATGTAGTGCATATGCTTATGTCCCAAAGCATCTTTGGAAAGGAAAGTTTGACTCTACTTCAAAACAAATGATTCTCATTGGGTATAATGAGAAATTAAGTTCCTATCACTTGTTGGATCCTAAGACCCACCTCATCTCTTATAACCACAGTGTAGTTTTTAATGAGTCTGAGTTTCCTTACTCTAAACTGCATTTGAGCCAACAAGTAGTCTTGCCATATCCCTCCACTTCCAAAGATGCTCCATTAACCTCTGCATGTCCTCATCCCAGTCCACCTCTGAAAATGATGACTCCAATGACTCAAATTCCAAGTCTTCTTCATCTGAATCTGAAGCCTTAGCCAATGAACTGAGATACACTCAAATTCCTGTCTCTCAGAATCATGAATACGTTCCCTCTGATGTTCCCACTCCTAGAAATATCTCCTCTGATATCTCCCCTGACAACATTGTTAATTATCCCAGAACTCGCAGGCCTACTAATCAAGCCCTTAACTCTTGTTTGACACCCCTGGCCTCTGAGGTACCCATCCCTCGAAATTTCAAAGAAGCCATCACTGGTATCATCACTGAATCTTGGTCCTCCTCGATTGATAATGAGCTCTCCAACATGGAAAATCATCAAGTCTGGGACATTTGTGAGTTACCCCCCGACATTAAACCTATAGGAGCCACTTGGGTCTTCCAAGTCAAAGAAAATCAAAGTGGAGGGATCTCCAAATTCAAAGCTAGGTTGTGCGCCCAGGGATTGATTACTTTGACACCTACTCTCCCCCTGGTAGACTCACTACCTTTCCCACCCTCATTGCGCTTGCTGCTGAACGCAACTACTCCATGGAACAAATGGACATCAAAGGCAATTTTCTCCATGGCTCTCTGGAGGAAGACATCTATATGAAACTACCCCCTGGTGTTGTTCCTCCCCCTTCCATTTCTCATCCTGTCCTCAAACTAAAAAAATCCATCTATGGACTAAAACAATCCCCTAGATGCTGGTCAAAGGAAATCAATTCATTCTTCTCCTCTATAGGATTCTCCCCTTTGGTGGCTGATCCTTGTTTGTTTATATCTAACAATGCTAAAAACCCTGTTTTTGTCTACCTACACATTGACGACCTAGAACTTTTTTGAGCCAATTTGACTTCTTTTAGAACTAGCATCACAAAAAGATATAACATGAAAATCCTGGGTGACCTACATTTTTTCCTAGGAATGAAGATTACTTGTGATTTAAAAAACAACTATATTTCTCTTTCCCAATCATTATACTGTAACAAACTGCTGAAATCCTATGACATTCTGGACTATAAACCTGTGGTTACTCTTAGGTTGCCACACCAACAGCTGTCACCTGCTTCTCCATCCGAGATAGAACAATTCCAAAAACTTAATGTCAACTACAGGAGTGCAATTGGTTCTCTGAATTACCTTGTTCAGCGCACTAGGACCAAGTTGTCTTTTGTGATAAGTCAATTATCTCAACATCTTGAGAATCCTGGTATCAATCATTGGATTGCGTTTAAACACATCCTTCAATACCTATCTGGTTCTCGGAATTATTCCCTCACTTTCTGCCCTACTAAAGGGCCTGCTGATTTACCTCTCCCTATTGGCAATCATTCCTGGTCATTACCCCTGGGCTGGATGTCCCACCACGTGCCGCTCATCTTCTGGCTACTTGTTCATCTTTAACAGCAGCACTATCTCTTGGCAATCTAAAAAACAACACACCGTAGCCCTCTCCTCCTCCAAAGCTGAATGTAAATCATGTGTTACAGCTGGTCAAGAAGACATTTGGCTTTGCTCCCTTTTTTTATCTATTGGCATCAATATCCCTGGTCCCCTCACCATTTTTGGTGACAATCAAGGTGCTATTGCCCTCACTAAAAACCTGATTTTCCAAGCTTGGACAAAAAACATTGAATTTCACTATCATTGGATTCAAATGAAAGTCTTGGCTGGCAATATCATAGTCCCCTATACTCCTACTACTGAAATGTTAGCTGGCTCTTTAACAAAATCCTTGCCTAACAACCAAAATTCTAAATTTCTCATAGCTTGTGGTCTCCTGCCTGGATCCTCACAACCTGGGCAGGTGTTAAAATAATACTTAATATTAGAACTGTTATTTTGTTTTTATCACCCTGCTTTAGTTTCACTAGTCCCCATTGTACCCTTGTATCCCTTTCTCATCCATTACCTGAACAATGTATCATGTCACCTCCTACAGCAACTTTGTATTTAATCACCTTCTGTACCCAGTGCTTGTATAATCTACCTGTTGAGGCAAGCTCATTTCTTGCTCTTATAAGGACCACCCTTTTGGGTGCTTATTCCCTTGATGAATTTCTTGCCTCTACAGGTAGAGTATCTCCTTCTATCCTTCTACACCTGATTTGTTCAGAACCTTCTCTTGTGTCACACTCCTCTTTCTCCAGGTATTGATTGAATCACTGCTCTTAGTGCTTTCCTCCGCTCACTAAGGTCTCATATTTATATTTAAGGTTACTTCTACTTCCTTGTATCTCTTACTACTAAAATAACTTGCAATTTATCTTGACGAGTTTATTGTCTCTACAGGTATTGATTGACTCGCCGCTCTTAGTTCTTTCCTCTGCTCACTAAGCTCTTGTATTTATATTTAAGGTATTGATTGACTCGCTGCTCTTAGTGCTTGCCTCCGCTCACTAAGCTCTCGTATTTATATTTAAGGGTTCTGTTTCCACATATTCCAAATGAAAGCTTATTATTTTCTTTATCAGTGTGGTTAAGGGTGCAGCAATTAATTGGTAGTTTTTTATATATTTTCTAAAATAACCACTCATACCAAGAAAAGATTGTACATCCTAAGAATTTTTAGTAATTCCAATATTCTTAATTGCAGCAACTTTTTTCCAGTCAACACATATTTGTAATCCAGATACCATATGGCCAGGTACCTTTAAAGACTCAAACCCAAATTTACATTCCTTCAATGCAAGGGTAAATTTTATTTAATTAATTCTCTGAAATACCTTCCTTAAATGGGTTAAATGTTCACCATATGTTTTAGAGAGCACTATGATGTCATCAATGTATACCATTAATCACCCTTTAATTATTTCATTATGAAATGTGTTATCCATTAATTTCTGAAATACTGAAAGATTATTTTTTGGTCCAAATGGAATCCTAAAATATTTGTAAATTCTCATATGTGTTTTTATCAACAAAAGTTCCATGAATTCTTCTCAACTGGAATTTAATGGTACCCTTTATTTCCATCTAAGAAGCTTATATACTTGGCTACTTTCAGGGTAGCATGCATAGAGACAATCCTTGTAATGGGTTAAATATCATCCACAGTGAATGTATTTAATGCTCTATAATCACCACACAGTCTTTCCTTATCCTTCTCACAAGAAAAAAGCACTGGTGATATCACACAATATATTGGTGTAGTTTCTACCTTTTCAATAATTTTCATTCTCAGATATATTTGAATATTATCCTCTATGTCCTTCCTCTTCATTGGTGAAGAAGGGTATATTTTCATTTTAAGGCTAGCAGGAATATTATCCAGTTCACAGGTTAAAATAATATTCATCTCATTATCTTTCACAAGGCCAAGTTTATTGGTCCCATGTGCAAAAGCCATTTGAAATGCCTTTATTAAATCCAAAATATTTGTTTTCTCAGTTTCATTCATCTGGGTGCCAAATGATGCTTTGAAAATTTCTGTTTCCAGAAGTTCCATCTTACTGGTTTCTCTTCCTTTGCAGGGAATCACTACTTCTGACTCAATGTTTAAGACTGGGTTTAAAGAATTTATCCTAAAATTTCTCTTAAATTCTTTCTAATTGTGAAATAATTATTATCAGGGTCTAATTTTTAACCAAAATTTGTCATATTGGCATTACCAATAATAAAACAGCTACCACAAGAAGTATTATCCATTACCACAAAGTCATAAGTTACTGTTACATAACCATGTTGATTTTTGAAGAAAACAGAAGCTTTGTATTTAACAATGGGGTGTAGTACTAATCCAGAACCTCTCCAATTTTTTCTCTGAAGGGGTTCAAGCTTTGACTTATACTCACTATCAATTTTCTATAATGTGCTTGTAGAAACAACAGAGCCAGCAGCTTCTGTGTCTAAAACTATATTTACAGTCTCTCCAGTGATTACTTCTATGAAAGTTACAGGTGTTATTCTCAAGTAATCAGCTCATATATCTTTAATGATTTCAGCATCTTCGAATTCGTTAAGCATATATTTGAGCTCATACTTAATATTGCACTGTCAAAGATGGACAAATAATCTTCCAGAATATAGACTTCATTTCCATCACTTTATAAAATATTACTGTCACAATCATTTGAATATTTACCATTCTCTTTTTCAATTTCAGATTATTTCTGACTTTCAACAGTATTCATATATTTTTCACACTTGTTACCTTTGACTCAAGGCTTATTAAACTTATAAAAAGTATTTGTTTCATAATTTTTTGGCACTACAGGGGAAGTAGGTTTTTTCTGCTTCTACTGGGGTAGTTTTGAATTTTGAATTTGTACAGGTTCATTATTCATTATAAGTGGTTTACCTTGCTTCATGCATATGGTTTAATAAAATTTAAATAAAAATATTGATAAATTCAAAATATTCATTACCATTATTTTTCTAACTACAAAAATGTCTCTGATAGATATAGGTAATTTATATATTATCTTATGCTTCCATGAGTTAAAATCCATTTTTTGTTTAACACCTTTCAATATTTTATTTAAATTCATTAAAAATAAAATTGGTTTGCCACCATTCACTGTATTATACCTTGATTTCTCATATAATATATGCTGAGTTAGTCTAAATTTTGAAACTCCAAATTTTTTTAATTAGTTGTTTCCATTCATCCCAAGAGTAATCTTTACCCTCATTTAAAAAGCCTCAAACCATAATAAAGAGACATCTTTAAATAATGAAATTAGTTTTGATTTTATCTCTTAATCAGGTAACTTATATGATAATTTTAATTTGTTAATTCTTTGAATAAAGTGTTTCCAATCAGAGCTGGTTTCCCCATCATAAGTTGGGTACTGGTAAATTTTAGTCCAATTTTTATGATAGGATTTAATATCACAAATCCTGGGAAAACTCAATAAATCATTTAATTTAACTAAATGGTCATGTGTTTCCTCCTGTACAGGTTTGTGACCAACATTTGTTCTTTCAGATTTGACACTTCCACCAGTTTTTTTCTTTAGGTGGTAATGGGAGTGATTAAGATTCTTTTTTCCAAATTAATAGATTATTATTATACTGGATGTAGTTTTGATTATCCTGGTTTATTAGTAGATTAGAAGTTTCAATCTCCACTTTAGTTATCCTTTGTAAAAATTTTGAGACAGTCTATTTTGTTTGTGCAAATGATAAGCATGTTCTTGATTCATGTTTCAATAAATGTGCTTCAAAATTTTTTTCTAACTTAATAAATTTGTTTGAGAATTCACTATATTTAATATTTAAATAATTATAAGTAGGGGTTAGAGCCAAGTGTTCTTTCTCTAACTCCTTGTTTCTTGATCAAAACTGAAATAAATTTAATTTAATGGAAGAAATCACTTCAATAGTGAGCTTAATTGCTTGCTCTTCACGCTCATTCACTCTACCCTATAATGGTGAAATAAATTTTTAAACAGTTGGTTTTTCATCAAAATACACAACATCTCCCTTCTAAAAATTCTCTCTTTTTGGTGAGGATCTCATCTCACATTTTTGTGGTGGAAACTGAGTGTTAAATGTGTTGTTATCACAAATATTACTATTTTTATTAAAAAAAGAAAAATAAGGTGTATATACAACAAAGCCTAATTCTCTTAAGTCCTCCTCAATTTTTCGCATAAATTTTTGATAAATCAAACTACCTAAATTGTAATAATTATCATTATTTACAACTTTAGAAGGTCACTTACTTACCAAGGGATGGGAGCAAGTCCTGATTTATGGTGCTTTACCTTTGGCTTATAAGGGTGATTGGAAGTTGAATTATAAGGAACTGGATCTTTGTTGCAATTGTGACTGGCCCTGTCAGTCTGAGATAAAGTACAGAGACGTGAAATAGATTTAATGGTCAGTTTTCTAGAAGATTTAAATGGTAATATATGAATACTGTAGTACAAATCCAATAAGTATTAAAATATAACTCAATATAAGGGTCTCAGTAATTTAAATCTCACTAATTATATATATGGCTTACAATTTTATAGTTAGTAGAAAAATAGATTTTAATAATTCAGATACTATTCAAAGACTTTATAAGTACTATTAATATTTATTGTAAATTTTATTGGTTATATGTTTGATTTTAATGATAGAGAATGTAGAAAACAAGACAAAAAAGCCCCTCTTTTTATACCCAATAACTTCCCCAATGAACCACTTGATCTACCAGCTATACAAACAGTTAATGACACATCATTCCAACTAATAGACCTTTCCAAAAACATAAAGAGTTACCAGTAACATAATTAGAGTGATATCACCTGCCGAAATCCTGTAGTAATAGGTATGATCCATCAAAAATAAAGAATAAGCAAAAAAGAGAGTGTATGCATGTAATACATTAGAATGAAAGACTAAAAGTGAACAAATAAGACTAGTTATTAATCAGTATTAGGGGGGATTAACAGTAGAAATTATGGGGCTAATCATGACATTGAACTACGTGAATTACCCACTCAAAATTAACCAAAATTGACTGAGAAACCACTTAAAAACACAAAAAAAGGTGTGAGATGTGGGGTAACTACATGCTGTCCTTGGCAGGTGCTTTCATGGGTAAACCCTTGACTAATTTAGGAAAATATAAGTGTTGTAGTGAATTAAAGTGAAAAGCTTGAGGCTATTAATGAAATCAGTGCATATAATAAAGCCAATGCACCTATAATTAAATTAGGACACTAAATAAGTGCCTGTCACCTATTTTAGTGTGTTTCCCCACAGTGGGTGTAGAATGTGGGGTAATTATAGTGTGAAAAATCTAAATTTGCTTAAAATGAAGCTATTCACACAGGAAAAATTCAGGCAGTATGTGGCTAGTACACAGAAGCCATTTCTGGCATAAAAAGCACCAAATTTGAAAAGTTTTATTTCTATGAACTTGAGTACCCAAATAAATATTAGGACGTAAAGATTAGTGATAATATACAATTAGGTTAGGGAACAACAATTCCTGCATTTATATATTTAACATGCTGCACCCAGTCAGTATCCATACATTCTGGAGTAGAGACTGACAAGACTTACCTGGTCTATTACGGTGTAGAGAGTTCTAAAGTACTAAGCAGTAGACACAATGCAAGATGGGTTGGTTCTTCTTTTCAATTTCTAAAAAGAAGAACCTGCCACTCTTATTTTAAGGAAAGCACAATAATGTGTAATACTAGTATCTGACTAGATAGTTAATGAGTTGAGAGATGATTTAAAAGATAAGGAAAAACAAATATTACTATCTGGATATTTCTATTCTTAATAAGTGCTAATATCCACAGCTTCTCCCTCTTGAAGCGCTCTCTCTGAATATTCCTGATTATAGCAATAAAATAACTCTAATAATAGTTTATCCTACTGAATCTATATATTCCCTCTGTGTTGCGCTTTTTCACTAGACTATATGAAATACACACACAGACGCTCAAACTTTTTATCAGAGTAAACACAAAATAGACAAAATTGCTATATATCACAATATATTTTGAAAGTATATAATATGAAGCTCTAATGTTCATAATCAAAATGACTTATCTCAATAATAATTTTTTACCTCACTCTTCTCCCTACTCCTATAAGATAGCCTTTCTTTCTTATATTTTTCAGCACTGCAGACACAGTATCCTAGTGGATCTCTAGTTCTGTTTCTAGCACCACATTAGCAAAACACTAACTAATTCATTAGTAAACCTAATACACCGCTTGTAACAACTACAGCGCCTAAAAATACACTAATCGTACTAAAACTAGTATTTACTTGTTTCACTCATATTTCACATGACCTCTTATGATTGTACCTTTGCATTGTTTCAGCGCTACTTCCTATGTTGTCACCTTTCAGCACTGATCCTAGTCTCTTTGACTCTTGGGTAATTTTGTGATCCAGTTCCCATTCTCCTAGTTTCATTACTAAGTCCATAGTTCTGACAATTGAATTAAATAATTAGCCTCTGAAACTTACATTACCTATTTCAGTAAGTTACCACACTAGCTGCAGTGCAGTATACTATGTACTTGTGGCCTTCCTTGTGCCATAATTCCTTACTTAAAGCATAACTCACAATTATTGGAAAATCCAAATCCATAATGTTAAGCGTTTGCATGTTGATAATTCCTTTATGTGGCACATCCTGCTGCACAATCCAAGCGCACAGACCCTAAATCCACTTCCGCGCTTTTCTTTTGCTTTGTTCTTTTAAAACCATAATTACAAATTTATAATAGTGCTATCTTCTGTGCTATGCTTCTCCTTTTTTCTTCCTTGGATACACAAGCTGATTGGTCCAAATGATAAGTTACCTGCAATGCGCATACCACATCCTCCCTCTACTCAAGACTGTCCCCAGGAGCCTATAAATACCCCGCTCTTTGCAGCGTATTCTTCCTCCATCTTCCATCTTCTTCTTCTTCTACTTTTTTATACCTTTTTATATTATCTTAAATTTTTAAATAAAGAATACAAGAAATACCACAATTAATAATGAAAATACTGCCAACATCATGGATGCCATTTGAAAATTTGTGCAAATGCAGCCCCCTGATGCTCTTCCCATGAAGCCAGTTACTACACTGATGGGTAGGACAAATGCACCCACTTCATCAAAAATGGCCTAACCTCTTGCCATGGCAACAATTATTTTAACATGAGTCTTCCTTCATTTTTCTTCCTTTTCTTTTATCCTATCATTACTAACTTCCATTTCTTTCATCCTTTTAGTCGTGCAATTTTTGCAAAAGTTGCAAGAAGAACTGTAGCTACAATGGACCTCCCACCATTGCGCGTCTAAATCCAGATGCCTCCACCTTGGATATGATGAGTCAGATGACCATAAAACATCCTGCACCCGTACAGACTACTCCTCCAGTCAACAAAAGTGCCAGAGTTGATTTTTGGGCACCTACTCCAAGTAGTGTCACTTCCGTTCCTAGATGGCTCTTTTCAGAAGAGAGTATTCATACTGTAAGTTCCTTTCTCAATTTTTTCCTCTCCTGAACTAAAACTAGTACTCTTATTTTCTTTCTTAGGATGCACCAGCCACTCCTTATGCTGAGACGCCTCCTCTTCCAAACAATTCACTTTTCCTTCCTGGTCTGGAGGAGATTCCACCTGGGATGCCACTTCTCCTCCAGAGTTCACGCCTTGACCCGCAACTCCTAACTGGGCTTCTATGCATCCAACTGATAATGCTGTTGTTCTGGATGACTGGACCACTGATTCCCCTTTTCTCAACAACAAAGAAGAGACCGCTATGGCTCAAAACTGGGAATTTTCAGAGCAAATCGCCTTTGCACCATTCAATAAGACCATGCGTCAAATGAAAAATATGTTCACTGCTGCCAAGGAATTTCTTGAGGCAGTCCCAGTCTATACTCACACCAAGTTTAACCAATGTACTCAGCTCATAACCACCTTGCAACAAAACATGCAAGAAGCTGTTAACGACTGGGCTTCTGCGTCCCAATCTTCAATGATGCAGAATACTAAAAAAAAAACTTTTCTTTTTAATATTTTTTATTGTGTACATAGCCTGTAAAAATTAATAAATGTTTTCTCTCTTTTTTTTTATTTTTATTTTTTTATATTTGCATTCAAATTCCTTGTGTGAGCCCTACATGATGAGTTTCCTCCCAAAAAAATCTTCCTTCTTCCAAAATTTCCAGCACACCCTATTTTTACTAAGTGCCTCTGAAAGATGAAACGACAGAAAAAAAACAAAAAAACTTAAGATCAGTGCCACTCCCTATAGCAGAAAATACATCCTCTGCGTCATATACGCATGAGTTCCCTTGAAATCTTCAGATATTTGCAATATGACTTTCCCATGAGTGCACAGATTCCATTTTTGCATTGGGTTCCTTTTTTATATGACAAGAATCCTTCACATTTTCCTTAGAGACCATTCAGTGCTCAAGTCAGACATTGCACAACTGACGCCTTTTCTATTTTTCCATTCTTAACTTATAAATAGCCCATCTAATAATCAACATTTCCATCATCTTAGTATCATGACTCAATACCGCACTGTTCCCAGAGATCAAGTGTGCTCTTTCTGCAAGCATTGCGATTTCCATTTCACCTTTTCTAGACCTTGGGGGTATGCCTCCTTTAGACCTGCCTGAGATAATTGTTTCAGATATCATAAGACTTGTAACACCTCCATAAATCAAAATACTCCTCAGCCTACTGGATACATTTGTTTCCCTCCTAGTTCCACCAGTAGTGCTCCTATAATAACCACTAATAGTCCTACAAGCTTTAATTCTTCTCCCATTAATGATGTCCCTTATGAATCATCATCACTTACCACTTGTTTCAGGCACAAAATATCCATTCAGCCTAGCGCTGTGCCTTCTTCTGCCCCAAGCTCCAATGCTTCTATGCATTCAGGCGCCTCTACAGCTGCTCCAGACATGGTTACTTTCTCCTTGCCATCAGCACGCCCCATAACTTGTTAGAAAGTAAGTTCCTTTCACCATACTTATGCCTTCATTACCTACTGACTCCTGATCTAACTTGTAGGCTTCAGAAAATCCATCTCCCTGGGATGGGTTCCTATTCCATTACCTTTTGTACATTTCATGCAAATGTTTACCAGACTTTGCCTTATATATGATGCTATGTCTCTATCTTATAGTCACGCACCAGACTTTTCAGATGATGATCTCGAGACTTTCTATCCCCTCATAGAGATGATAGGTCAGCTAATGAATGAAATCAGTTCTTCGACTATGCTTGGATTCCCTGCAAATTCTTGTTTCTTTGTCATGCCTGAAGAATGGAAAGGATATCCTAATAGCTTTAAAAACAAAACTGAATAACCCACTAGCGCTTTCCCTATAAGCCTTCTTTTTCCAATATCTCTGTATATAGTCTCTATTTCTGCTATGCCTTTAAATAAACACCCTAGACACAGCACTATTCTTTTACACCTGTCTTCAACATTAGTTGTCTTTTCAATCTTGGAGTGCCTAACTTTTCTCCCTCTACTTTCTTTAAAAGACTATAGACCCTGTAAAAAAATCATAGAATAAACTTTAAACATTAAAATTTAACCACCTTTAATGCAATCCAAAAATACATGATGTAAATAAGTTATTGAAATGTAGCGCACCCCATCTATAAATTATTATTCCACTCCTGGTTAATTAACCTATTGGCTAAATTTTCAGTGTCTTTTGTGTTTACATGGTACACATCTCCTTCAATCCATTTAGCCATTTTGTCATGTCTTCTTGAAGAATGAAAATATAAGATTCCATTTTATCTATGCCCTCATCTGAGTGCTTATTCCAGTTGCCTGTTCAGCCATAGTCCTTCTAGCTTTCAGTTAGAATCCTCTACCTTTCACAACTGTGTCAAAGCCTTCTGTGAGTCCTCTTAGAAAAATAAACCTTAAACCTAACTTGTTAGTTTAACCTCATCGCGGAGGTTATTCTGGTAGTTTTCCCTCATTCTGGAGGTTATCCTGTACTACTGGAGCACCCCTTGGGTAGAATCTTTTTATCTGATCTGCCACTACACACTGCTTCCATTCAGCACCATCCAATTCCTACAGTAAATAAGACCCTCCAGTTATTTGCTTCCTTATCCTATAAGGACCATTCCATCTGTCAGCAAACATTTTACCCCATTGGATTTCTACACTTCTATTTTAAAGCAAAACCAAATCTCCTGGGTTCAATGGCTTCCTCAATCTATGCGCTAAGTGCTCATCCCAATATTTAACTGATTTGTTCCAGATCTGCATCATTCTTTAATATGCCTTATCCACAAAATCATCTTTCCTTTCAAGTTGGGCTACCCTTGCAAGAATTAAATCTTTAGTCAAGCACACTTGATCCCAATCACATCCTAGAAAAGATCCAGCCTCTAGATAAATAGGTAGTACTGCCCTTTGACCAAACATAAGTATATACAGTGAAAACCCAGTTGTCTTTTTAACTGAAATCCTATCTGTAAACAAAACTAATGGCAAATAGTTCTTCCACTTTGCACCATTATTTCAACATAACTTAACCAGCGCATCCTTTCTAACTTGATGCACTCTTTCTACCATTCTTCTGCTTCAGGATAATATGGTGTTGCAACTCATATCTTAGCACCTATATTTTTGACTACATCTCACTACACAATATAGGGGGTGGACTTGCTAGCAAGTCCTCAACCTGAACTCAGATGGAACTCAGATGGAACTCAGACTGAACTCATACTGAACCCATACTGAACTCTACTTGAACACCCACCTAAAACTGTTCTGCTGAGTGGTGTTCATCCCTGATTGAATGGTTCCTTTATCAATAGCTCAATGTGTGTTCAATCTATGGTGAGTTTGGGTCCAAGGTTGCAGACTTGCTAGCAAGTCTGCCCCCCATATTGTGTGGTGTCTTGGAATTGTCCAGCAAATTCAGCACCTCCATCCATGGTTACAATTTTCATTACCCCATACCTATAAATCTAATCTCTCTTTAAGAATTTGGCTACATTACTTACCTTGAGTTTTACCAATGGGGCTGCTTTGAACCATCCTGATAGATCATCCCTGGCTACTACCAAGTATTTAAAGTGCCCTTCTTTTATATGAACTGCTTCTAAGCTGATCCTACCAAAAACAGTACCTTTGCCCATTTCTCTACCTTTCTTTTTTGGCTTTCTGTAACTTCTGTGCTGACATTCCAGACAAGATTTAACCCAATCTCTTAACTCATTCACCACGGGAAATCTAGGGGTGAATTGCTAGCAATCCCCTCTCTTGAAATTTAGAGTGTCCCTTAATTATGCCAGGTTTATGAACACTTTATAAACATAAGTAAATTAGAGTTAGATTTACATTTATTCTCAGATTGGTCCAAAAATGAACCCCAATTGATCTCAAGTTATGCATAAGTTGATCAACTATAACCATGATTTTATCCTTCATTGAGCACACATTGAGCACACATTGATCCAACATAAGCTTTTGAATATACAATATTATTATCAATTTAGAGGAAGAAAATTATTCCTTAAAATACCTAATCATTATTTTGCATTCAAAAGATAAACCATAAAATTATGAAAGTAAATTTAATTTACAATAATAATATCTTTTACTACATAATTGTAACAATAGATAAATTTAGCAAATTTTTTGATGACAAATATTAATAGCTATAGGGATTGAAATAACTAATGCCATTCCTATTTTCAAATTTTAAAAAGATTATAGTCACTTCTCACTTCTAATCTATTAAGTCTTTGCAAAACTAAATTTTGTATAATTTTTTAAATTTTACCTAAAATATAAGACCAACAGGCTATTGAAAATAAAATCTTCAGTTACTCAACTAAAAGAAATATTTATATTTAAATAAAAATAAAAATAGTCCTTAAAGTGTATAACTTGAATGGTTGTTATGGAAATTAATATGCAAGTTTTCGGATTTAAGTATTTAATGCTTATATAAATCACTTTCCCAAGTTTTGGTATGAGTACATGTGAAATAGTAACTGCATTTAAAAGTGGAAACCAATATAATGACAAAAATATTTACAAAATTTATTTCAATTTATTATTTATCTGTAAAAAATTTTTAAAGCAATATTTTATTCATCTTCTTAAGGATCTCTTCCTCCTCCTCTACCCATCTAATTTTTTATAGGGGGTCTCAAACTTAAGCAAATATGCCCAGTGGATTTCATTTGAAAACCACCACATAAACACACCATGAAACATGGCTGATTTGGTACATGAGATCTTAAACATGGGGTCAAATATGTCCTACTTTAGTGAAAATTTTCCAACCACAGCACAGCCAACCAATCTACAGATCCTCCCAATTCACCACACATCACATCTTTCCCCTCCCACTTTTTTGATACAAATTTTTACACATGGTGCCCCAGTAAATTTTGAGCTTTTCATTACTTTCTTTATCAAAAATTCCTGAACAAATTTATATCCTCAAAACTTAGTCATCATGCCAAGAACACTACAAAATTTTCAACACAACCCTTTTAAATCCTTTTTTCATGCTCTAAAAATGATCAAGTTGCATGTACTCTCCACTTGGGATTGTTTTATTTTTGCATATTGACTATTATTTTGAGTTTTCACTGAAAGCATAATTTTTCCCTTCCTGATTCATTTTGGTTAATCATCTCTAAATGAAGTTGGATATTTCAGAAATTACATATTTTTTCATTATTTCTGTTTTTCAATGATCCCTCATATCCTTTTATCCATCTTCTCTCAAATCCTTATCTCTTCTTCTATTTCTTTTATCCATCACTTCCTGAACTTCTATCTGGTCCTTTTACATCTTTGAAGACATCTCATCAGGTAAGTCATCCTCCCACCATCTTTTTTTCAATTTTAACTGATGTTCTTTTTCTGAATTTGTTTTTGTTATTGTTTCTATTTCTTTTTTTGTTTTCTAAAATCACATTTTGACTTTTAAGAAGTTTCTACAGAAGCCTAGCTCTCATATCCACTATGCAACATCTGATTTGGCTTACTGGTTTTTGAGATATTTATCATCCACTTGGCTCAAACTTCCATCAAATTTATTTTAATGTTCTCAATTAGGTCTTACTCTGGAACAAATATAATACTTATAAAAAACATAGGTAGCTAAAATAGATCTTTTTAGACCATTGATAATACTTGGCTTTAAATTTTATAACCCTTTTTTGATTTTCTTTTAAGTCAAAAATAAAAGGTCAGAAATAGGGTTAGGGTTTTTTAAATAACATATCCTTTTGTTGGAAGAATATCAAGAATCATGGATTTTATTTCCAGCAAATGGTGTTGAATTTGGTCCAGTGGTTGCTGAGATAACTGCTTTCAAAGTTGAATCTTGTTTCATGGACTAATTTACATTTTTTAAGTTCAATGTTGCATAATATGCATATAGGTCTTATGCAATCTATTTCAAATAATACTTCAGACTTTTGGCTCTGATTCGATCAGCTAAATATCAGTTTTGGATGAGTCATTTTAATTTTTTAATTTTATTTTATAAGGATGAATATTAACATTTGCTAGATTTTGGCTCATTCAAATCTCACATTATTTTGATTACAGGTTCTCTATAGGCATGAATTTCATTTCCAGAAAGCATAATAAACTTTTGCTCAGAAATTTCTGAGATATCTACTTATAAAGTTGAGTCTTTTTATGTAAACTAATTTACATTTTTGAATTTTGATATTCCATAATATGCATGTTTTTTCTGATACTTTTCATGGTACCACTCCCAAGGTATGTCTATTCCTCAACTGTTTTTCATCATTTATTTCCTCAATTTTTCTTCTTAATAAATCATTTTTCTCCCTGATTTGTTGATGTTTTGAATTTTTTTCAGGAGATGGCATCATCAAATCTATTTGGAACTCTTCTCAGCATAATTATCAATCGAAAATCCAAGAGATAATCATCAAACTACCAAGGAAACTCCTTGTTTGATATCTTGTAAAAAGTGTTCTCATTTTTTTGGAATCTTGTGAAACACTTACTCATTTTGGTTTTTCATTCCAAATCAACCAAAGTCTGATAAACCAGGTAAGTAAAGCAAGGGGAAAGGGCCCTATTTATATTAAATCGTTAGGGAGGGGTTCCAAATATGGTAATTAGAAGATTTTCAATTTTTTTTTATTTTTATTTCATAAATTTTTAAATTATCAATTATTAAATATAATCAATCAAATAAAAATTTTGTGCAATTGAGACTTGCTGCTGTATAAATTTGTTCATTTTATTATTTATTTGTATTGAATGGATGAATTGTCAATACATTGCTTGTCATATGATTTATTTGGCTTTGGTCACATCTGAAATCATTAGTAGGTGGAATTGTGAATCCCATTACTTTTACTTGGCTGATTATATTTTTTTATTGATTTATTTAAGAATTTATGCAATTAAAATGAAAATTTGGTAATCTTTACCCCCTCCCACAGTAGATTACAGGGGGAGGTATTGTGATTTTTTTTCTTATGTAAAAATTTTTTTTGACATGAAAAAAATGGCAATCTCCACCCCCTCCCACAGTAAAATTCAGGATGAGGTATTGCCATTTTTTTTTCTGACATAAAAAATTTTTTTGACATGAAAAAAATAGCAATCACTGCCCCCTAATATAGTGAAATGTAGGGGAGGGTATTGCCAAATTGCTAGATTTAGAAAAAGAAAATTTGTTAAGTTATGTATCTTGTGCACAAGGGTTGGTTAATAAAGCTGTTGAAAAACCATATTTAACCAAATTATTAATAGAAATCCAGAATGAATTTTAGTCATGTAGATATGGAGAAAAACATTACTTAAAATTTAAATACAAAACATTTAATCAACTGGAATCCTAAAAATTAGCAAGAGTAGACACATGCAATGTATATAAGAGAGATTCAAAGCATTTTTTTACAATAAAAATATTTATTTCCATCTCTGATCTGGAAGAGGTTTTCAAGATGGGTAAATGTGCCACCATTTCAATTTGAACTAAAATGACAAAGTGCAACACAGATTTGAACAGGAGGATCTCTTCATGGACAACAATAATCATTTCTGAAAATTGAGTGATCTTTTATCAGTTCAAGTAACTGAGAAATCAAGGCAAGGTTGTGCCAAATATCTGTTTAAAGCTAATTTCAGGAATGCTTTAAAGAACATCAAGGTTAAATTGTGGTGGGTTTTGTATGGAAAGTGTTCTGGAATATAAGTAGTGATTATTCAGCATGTCACACATGTAAGCCAAGTTAATTTTGGCATTTGAGTTGGTATCTGAGATAACCAATAGATCCAGGGCTAGAGTGGTAGCAGTTATTTCTAGTTTACAATGGACTGAAAGAGGATTTTTGTGAATAGTGATGAAGACTAAGGGTGAGTGTATGATGAAGTAGATGCTTAAGTGGTGGGAAGTCATGTTTTTCACATGTTGAATAATAAGCCCTTAAGAATTAGGTGAAAAATAATCTAAGGAGATGGCTTGTCTGTACCTAGTGCTGACTAATCAAGATGAAGGATAGAAGTGTTTTGATGGCTTTTTCTTCCCAAAAGAAGGTGTGTTTGTGGTCAAACACACCATCAAAATACACCTGCCCTAGAAAGGTGTATTTCATTTTCTGATGGGGTGTTTGGTAATTTTTTTATGGCGTGATTATGTGGAATATTTGATCAATTTTGAGACCCCCTAATTTAATCCATCATATCTCATTTTCATAGAAAATATCTATTGTTTTAGAACTCTCCTTATCAGCAATGGCCTATTTTATTTTGAAGCTATTAATCCCTTCATCAGCCCTCTACCTCATAATTCATAATGTATCAAAGAATATGCATTTTATATTTCCTCTAAACTTTTTTACAAGATTTCAAATGTCAGATAACACCACAAGCCAGGGGGAGCCTGGCTGGTAATAATTTAAAAAAACAAAAAAAATAACCCGAGCCACTTCCTGTGGCTCGGAATTGAAAAATAAAAAAATAAAAAAGATTGCTTCCAGCTTTAAGCTGGCAGCGTTTAATACAAATGAGAAAAAATGACCAAAGCCACTTTTAGTGGCTTTGGTCAAATTTATAATACATCTTGCAGGCAGTTTAAAACTTCCTGCAAGATGTTGTGTTTAAAAGTGAGCGAAGTTGCATGCAGCAACTTCACTTGCTTTTTTTTATATATTAATGACTTGCAGCCAGTATAAAACTGGCTGCAAGTCTTTTTTTAAAGCAACCAAAGTCACTTGTAGCGACTTTGGTTGCAATAATATTTTATTCATCTCCCAGCCAGATATCACTGGCTGGGAGGTATTAAGGTGATCGAGCAGCCAATGTTGCTTTAAGCAACATTGGCTGCTTAAAATATTTACTACCAGCCAGGGGGAGCCTGTCTGGTAATTATTCAAAATAAATTAAAAAAAAATAACCTGAGCCACAGGAAGTGGCTCGGAATTGAAAAAAAAAAATTGTTGCCAGCTTTAAGCTGGCAGCATTTAAAAAAAATTAAAAAAAAAGACCAAAGCCACTAAAAGTGGCTTTGGTCAAATTTATAATACATCTTGCAGGCAGTTTTAAACTGCCTGCAAGATGTTGGGTTTAAAAGCGAGCAAAGTTGCATGCAGCAACTTCGCTTGCTTTTTTTGTTATATATTAATGACTTGCAGCCAGTATAAAACTGGCTGCAAGTCTTTTTTTTAAGAAACCAAAGTTGCTTGTAGCGACTTTAGTTGCAATAATATTTTGTTCATCAACCAGCCAGATAACACTGGCTGGGAGGTTTTAAGGTGATCAAGCAGCCAATGTTGCTTTAAGCAACATTGGCTGCTCAAAATATTTACTATCAGCCAGGGGCAGCCTGGCTGGTAATTATTTGAAATAAAGTAAAAAAAATATCCCAAGCCAAAGGAAGTGGCTTGGGATTGAGAAAAAAAACTTTGCTGCCAGCTTTAAGCTTGCAGCATTTAATAAATAATATGAAAAAAAATGACCAAAGCCACTAAAAGTGTCTTTGGCCAATTTTATAATATATCTTGCAGGCAGTTTAAAACTGCCTGAAAGATGTTGTGTTTAAAAGCAAGCGAAGTTGCATGCAGCAAATTCGCTCCCTTTTTTTTATATATTAATGACTTGCAGCCAGTATAAAACTGGCTGCAAGTCTTTTTTTAAAGCAACCAAAATCACTTGTAGCGACTTTGGTTGCAAACTGTTTTTTGCATCTCCCAGCCAGGTAACACTGGCTGGGAGGTTTTAAGGTGAGATTTGAGCAGCCAATGTTTCTTTAAGCAACATTGGCTACTATAGAAAATAAACTACCAGCCAGGGGGAGACTGGCTGGTTTGAATTAATAAGAAATAAGATGAGATGAGATATTGAAATTCACGCTACTCTTTTACATTCCATTTGGCATTAATTTTTTGACAGTGTGAAATGTATATGTGCATAATAAAAAATCAAAGCCAGAAAAAGAGGTATTAGATATTTTTAAATGCCAAAACTTATATAACCAGTTTGAAGATATTTGAAATATCAGAATACTGATTTTGTGTGCAGATTGTTTTGCAGAAATATATACTTGGTTGTTAACTCTTTTGTAGCCAATGTCAACTTAGTGGCAAAAAAATAATAAGTGATAAAAAAGGTGTCCATAACAGCTGAAGGTTAGTTTTCCAACCTTATGTGAACAAATGATATGGATAAGTGGATTGAAATTGAAAAATAAGCAAAAATAAATATTAATTGCATCCGTGTGAAACAAGCCGAGGCGTTGGTTCCTCGAATTATACGTCGTGAAACCCTATAAAAATAAGCTGTAAAAACAATATGTAAGTTTTAATTAAAAGCATGTGAAAATGTTTTTTCATCAATTGTACAATATATTGCTGTGTAAAAAACTGTTGCATATACTCCTTATGCAAGTCATTGCATGCCATGCAACAGGCTTCAGTAATTTTCATGTTTCTATACACATAACTGTAAGTGAATTTTCATCCAAGTGGAAAATTTTCTACTTCTCTCCATCCACTTACAAGAGACAGGTTATTAAAATAATTAGCTTTCCATCTGTTTCACTTAAGAGTTTTTTATTTTGGTTTGACCCTTATACTTGTTTCTTAAGAAAAATATTAATTTCACTTTAAATATATGTTCAACTTTTAGGGAATCCATTTTTCTCAATCATTAGGTTTTCCACCAAAGTAAATTATTTACAGATTAATAACTTGGATTGTTGGTCTTTTAATCTCCTTGTAAGTCTCTTTAAAAAATAAAAGAAAATAGAACTGATGATTGTTTTTAACTCTTGGCAGCTTGATCTCTAACTTGTCATAGTATAATCAAAAAGCTAATTTTTGGTTAGCATCCAAATTTTATATTGGTTTGTCTTTCTCTTTTCATTTTTTTCATTCAATAAAAATAATACTTATCTTTCTACAATAATCTATCCCTAAAAATTTAAATCAACAGATTAGTTGTCCATTTATTGATCAATCAACTTCTACCCAAGGATTTTTTTAAAATTTCAAGTAAGAATATCTTTTTTCACTATTTCATTTTTAAAGTTTTTATTATTCTCAATCATTATATATTAAATAATAAAATAAAATAAAATATCATAGTATCCACATGTGTATGGGATCAATTTTTTTCTACATATCAATAATTTATTGTATTGGCCTCCTGTAATTCTATTAATGGTAGAGGTATAGTTGATTCTTGTTGAAGGAAACTATACCTTTCAACATTATAAATTATGGATATCTGGCGGTTTGATATATTATTGATATATGGAGAAAAATTAAATAAAGAATCAACACATACTTATGTATTATTTCTGTATTTATTTTAATAATTGGGCATTAGATTTAAGCTTCACATTTAATTGTTTATGTTTAGGGTATAGTTGAATCTTGTGTGCCCAACGCATATGGCAGAATACTATACTTGTAAGCAATTAAATGAAGCTTTAATACCAAATACTTGATTAATTTTTTAAATGCAGCTAATACTCATGTTTTCTACATGCACGTTGGATATGATTTTTTATTTACTATTAAGAATATATAATGATTATTTTTGGAGGGGTTAATTTTAACAATTGCATTCTTTTTTACTTTTTTTATTTATTTTTAAATTAAATTAATTTCTTATCCACTACTCTACAAGATGCAAGCTTCACAAAGTTTGTTTATAAAGAAAAATCACCACCGAGGAAAATAATCAAACAACAAGCATGCAAAAAACATCAAGAATGCATTACTTATTGTTGAAAATTACAGTATTGAGACAGATGGAAAGAGGGCAAAATATTTTTCTAGGAGTTTTGTAAAAAATTTAGTTAATCCAGAACGGTGTTTTACTTCCAATTCTAGCTGTTATATTTTCCATCCAATCCGCTCCTCAATTCCAAGTGTTATAGTGAAAACATTTTCTATTGAAGATCTCATTCGATTAAACATGCTTGAAGCAACAATTCAGTGCATCAAAGACTTTTTGTATTGTGAACATGGAGTTTTACAAAATAAAGCTCATAAAAATGGTGGTGGATTTGGTAATATGTTTGTTGGTGGTCAGTTTTTAGATAGGAAAAAGTCTCTATTAATTTGTAAGTATCATATAGTTTTATTTATGAATTGTTTTAATCTATTATTATTTTAATTAATTTTATAGGTAAATATACTTCTAAGCCCTTAGATTTGGCAGAGTATGATTGTTGCATGAAGCGAATAGAGTTATTCTTTAAATTTTTTTATCAAAATATATCTAATGTTAAGTATCAAGAAGCAGTAAAACTCTGTCAAAAGCTCGGGATTCCTGGGTTTGGAGAGAATGTTGATGATCAAGAAATTGAACCATTTTCTGGCAATGTTACTTGGACAACAGGCTCAAATGGAAACGGGTTTTCAAAAAGTCCTCACTGTGACTCAGACCATAGCGAGTATACATTTGGACTTTTCATGCCTAAAGACACTGAGAAAAATTCTCTTCATCAATCTTATGACTCAAATCAACCATGTCAAAAAGGTGGAGAGCTTCATTTTCCTGAAATAGCTTGCAAAGTAGACATGGAGGCCACTAATTGCATCACAGCAATTCTATGGCCAGCAAACCTTCTTAATCATTTCACTTCACGATGTTATGAAATTGGTGGATTCACTCGCATTGGCTCTTCTATTCAAGTTAGTACAAGACTTTTCAATACATTTAAAAAACTACAAGAGTTTGAAATAGATATTTCTGAGTACTTAAATATAAATGAAGAGTTAGAAAGATGTAATTTTCTTATCATGAAACTTTCTAAGTACAATGAAAAGACTGATTTAACAAAAATAAAAAATGTGAATTACTATATATTTAATGTTACTAAAGATATTAAAAAATTAAATACAGAAAAAGATTCTGATATACATGTTAATAAAAAAAGGAAAAGACCATTAAGTTGTGATAGTTAAAAATGTGATTTTATTGTACAGGTATAGTTTTAGTTTAGTGGTAGAATGATATATTTAAACACACATCTATAAAACCTTTTTATGAAGCTGATGATTATGTATAATCTAGTGAAAAACCTAAAACAGTAAAAGTATGAAAAAAATGGATGTAAAAATTGAAAAATCATATTACAATAAAAAATTATCATTGCTACATGTAAAATAAAATAAAATATATTAAAATATAAGAAACAAAATATAGCTTTGTAACTTACTTAATTATTGCAAATGGAAACTAAAAATATACAATATTTTTAGTTTCCGTCCTAAAAGATCATATTCATCAATATAAATAGATCTGTACTATTAATATTGTTTTTAACAATATTAAAAATTTGCTAATTTTTGAAATAAGTTTTTTCTTATTAATAACTAAAGTAAAACCATGTATTATTCTATTCTTATTTAAGTAAAAAGAAAAAAAAATTAATGGAAAATTAAATATTAGTTTTTTTCTTTGAGTCATTCATTATTCACTTTCATATCTAACTTGAATTAATTTAGTGGCATTATTCAATCTTAAATTTACTGAAATTTGTACACTACTGTGACTTATGATTTTTTTTTTGATAAATTGAATATTTTTCATCACATAATTATATTTTAGTAAAGCATATAACTTCAAAATTAGAAGTGAAATAATCAATAAAAGGAAATGAGATATCTTGATAATGAAGAATCTATCAATCAATTTAGATCTCCAATAAAAATTAATTCTAATTTTAAAATTTACCTTGTAGAAGAGGAATATTTAATTAATGTCAAGGTTCACTTTTGGTCTAGAAGATTTGGTACGGTGTAATATGAAGATTTTAAGGATTTATTTGACTCTCAATAATTAGGTACATATTTTCTCAATCAAGTATGATTTCTTTACTCAAAATAAAAGGTAGATTTTAATAATTTATATAAGTTATAGAATTAGAATTACGTCTGGTGTAAATACTAAGGATATAAAATATAATAAATAAGTTTTAACTGTTGTAGTTGTAGTAATAAATGAGTTGGTAAAAAAGAATTATTAAAAGACAACAAAAAGAGAGGCCTTTTATAGGAAAAGGAGAGACAAAGCACGGCAATCAAATTCTAAAAACAGTAGGAAAAGAGAGAGAAAAGAACATTCCAGAAAGAGTATTTCAAATAATAAAGTTATTCTAAAAAGAAGGTGTCAAAAAGATGTATTTACAGAGTATGTCAGAAATACATCAATATTTTTAATATTTACTGTAAAAGTCAATACTAAATAAGAAATTTGATTTTTTTGTATATATTTAATATTATTTGAATATTTAAATCTTATTTTATCTTTGTATTTATTTTTTAATATAAAATTTTATTTTTTCCCAACCTGTCAAATGAGCACGGTGTTAGAGAAAAATATAAGGGACAAAATTATAATTTTAATTTTAATTATTTATTTAATTAATTAATTTTTTAATTTTAACATTCTGTAATTAGTTAATTTATTATAACTAATTTTAATGTAACTAAATTATAATTAAATAATAATTAAAAATGATAAGGTGTGGCTTCATCCAGTAAATAATTAATTATTTCACTGGGTAAGTCTAGTAGCCTGGCTGACACTCCCTCACTCTAAAAAAAACAATAAAAAAAATGCTATGATTTTTTCTTTTTATACTTTTTTAGTAGAGTAGGAAGATTAGATATCTCCTTCCCAGGTATCCAAGAATCATATTCAGATGATTTATTCTTGAATCTCAATAAGTATTCTGTACCTTTCTCAGCAGTGACTATTCTGTCATTTAAAATTTTTTCAATTTCTGCTGTCTCAGTGATTTCATTTGGGGTTTTCTTTGGTCTACCCCTCCTTTTTGGAAATAAATCACTATTGGATGTGTAAGGTTTCAAAAGAGATATTGGAAAAACAGGATGTTTTCTGTCATATGGGGAATACAGAATAACTTCAACTGCATTATCTCCAATCATTCTTCTGACAACAAAAGGACCAACAAATGGATCTTTTAATTTGTTATTACCTTGTAAGTTGAAGTGGACTGTAGAAATCAACACTTCATCACCCTTTTTAAAAGTGTATTCTTTATGGGATTTGTCCCATCTTTTCTTCTCATATTCAAATGATTTTTCAATACATTTTTGAGCATGATTTCTACATAGTTGTTGCATTTGAAGAAAAGATTTTACACCAGGATGTATATCCAATTTAGGTATTTTGTTATTGAGAATTTGGGCAGGAGTATTAGGAACATATCCAAGCCAGAGCTCAAAAGGCTTTCTTTGAGTAACAGAATGAACAGTGCTATTATAAGCAAATTCTAACCCAGGAAGTAAGGTAACCCAATCATGAGTGAATCTGCCATTATCTTTATACTCAAGGCCAAAGGCACAATATCTTCTTATCATGTCCTCTAAAGTCTGAATCATTCTTTCAGCTAAACCATCAGTCTGAGGGTGATGGGCAGTAGAAAGTTTCAGATCACAACCACAAACATCCATCAGAGACATCCAAAATTCAGAAGTAAATTTAGGGTCTCTGTCAGAGATTATGGCTTTAGGAAAACCAGCAGTATTAAACATATGAGACCACCATAAGAAAGCTAATTCCTTAGTGGAAACATCCTTGTGGGTAGGGATAAATTTACACATTTTTGTGAATCTGTCCACAATAACCCAACAAGAGTTATAACTGTCTTTACCAGCAATAGGTAATCCTGTTACAAAATCCATGTTTATTATTTGCCATGGAGCATCAGGAGGTTCAATATGTTGCATTAATCCTGCTCTTTTACCAGTTAATCTTTTTGATTTTTGGCATGAATCACAGGATTAAACATATAATTTTGTGTCCTCAGACATATTAGCCCACCAAGCAGTGTTCTTAATTCTGATCATTGTTTTGTCAAGATCAAAATGTCCAGCTAATATGTCATCATGACAAATTTTCAAGATGATTTCTTTCATAGAAGGAGGAATAACAATAACATTACTCAACTTTCTTCTATAATATAGATATCCTTCATCAATTGAAAATTTTCCTTTTTCCAAAGCTTTTTGGTACTTTGGTGGAAGGGTTTTAATTAATGCTTGTATTGAAGCATTCTTTGGATCATTTAATATGGTGCATAACTTTTTCAAGTCAGTGTCCTTATCATATGATTCCAGAATAACCTGTAATAGCTCTTCCTCCATATCAACCACATATATCCCATGGATATGGATAATTTCATCCTCAGGATCATAAGCAGGATTAGAGTCATCATTTGGTAAGGGTAACCTTGATAACATATCCACATTTGAGTGACCAATACCAGCTCTGTGAATAATTGTCATTCTCCCTCTGTACTCTTGAACAGCCAGCTGCCATCTAAACATATGTCTATTAGGTGTTTTCAAGTTTAAAAGGGATTTAACTGCACTGCAGTCAGTGACAAGTTCAAATTTCTGGTCATCTAGGTAATAATGAAGCTTTTCTAGAGCCCATACTACAGCTAAACACTCTAATTGAGTAGCACCATATTTCAATTCACTATTTCTCAAGGTTCTTGAAATATAAAAAATTACTACTTCTGAAACTTTATCATTTATCACTTGTTTTTGATGGAGGGCAGCACCAAGACCAATGAAACTGGCATCAGTGTACAAAACAAATGGTTGATCAAAGTCAGGTAAAGCAAGAATTGGTGCTGACATCAAACAGTGTTTCATAGTGTCAAAGGCTCTTTGTCTTTCACTATTCCAGACAAAAGCAACATCCTTTCTAGTTAATTGGGTAAGGGATAAAGCTATGACTTGGTAATTTTTAATATACTGTCTATAGTATCCACACATTCCCAAAAAACTTTGGAGCTCTCTCACTGTTGTAGGAGCTTTCACCTGTTGCATGGCTGCCACTTTGTTCTGGTCAACACATATCTGTAAGCCTGAAACAACATGACCAAGAACTTTTAAAGAATGGAAACCAAATTTACATTTCTTCAAAGCAAGTGTCATATTTATTTCATCCATTTTCTGGAATACTTTACACAGGTGATTAAGATGGTCCTCAAATGTTTTTGAGAATATAATGATATCATCAATATAAACCATCAGCCAACCTTCAATTATCTCTTGATGGAATGTGTTATCCATTACTTTTTGGAAAACTGAAGGGGCATTTTTAGGGCCAAATGGCATCCTAATATACTTATAAATACCCATATGAGTGGCAATCATCAGAAAGTTATGAGTATTTTTCTCAACAGGTACCTGGTGATATCCCTTATTACCATCCAAACAGCTGATATATTTAGCACCCTGTAAAGTAGCATGTATAGAGCTGATTCTAGGTAAAGGATAGATATCATCAACAGTATAAGTATTTAGTGCTCTATAATCACCACATAACCTGGCTTTATCTTTCTCATAAGAAATTAGGACAGGTGAGATAACACAATATTTAGGTGTTTCAACTACCTTTTCAATAATATTCATTTTTAAAAGGGTAGAGATATTATCTTCAATATCTTTTCTCTTTGTGGGAGAAGCAGGATAAGGCTTCTTCTTTAAACTAGGTGGTATATCAGTTAATGGGCAAGACAATGAAAGTTTCATTTCCTCTTTAACTAATCCCAGTTCATGTGACCCATGAGCAAAGGCCATAGGAAAAGATTTTATCAAGTTAATGATGGAATCTTTATCCTCACCAGAAAGTTGTTCTCCAAAAGAAGCATTGTCAATTTCAGACATAAGGGCATGCATTTCCTTTGTAGATCTTCCTTTATATTGAACCACAGAATTACATGTGTTCAATTCTGGTTTTAATAATTTTTTAGGGGAGGAAATTTTAAATTTTCTCTTCCCATTCATCCCCATTGTGAAACATTGGTTTGAAGGATCCAATTTTATGCCATACTTGGTTAAAATATCATTCCCTACAATAAACCAATTGCTCAAGTTATCATTTTTCATGACAACAAAATCACAAATAGCTCTTACAAAACCATGGTTATATTTAAAAAACACTGTGGCTTTGTATTTACCAATGGGGGACAAAACAGAGCCATACCCTCTCCAATTTTCAGAAATGATAGGCAACAGTTTAGATTTATAGTCTTGATCTACTGAAGCAAGTTCTCTTTCAGATACTACACTTCCTCCAGCTCCAGAATCCAGAACAACTTCAATGCTGGTTCCATTGATCAAGACTGGTGCCTTAAGAGGGGCAATAACAATTGAGTTATCCTCAATGTTCTTTATGATCTCAGCATCCTCAACTGTAGATAAATCATTATTATCAATGTCAATAGTATTTAAATAATGAATATCTTCTTCCAGCATCAAGATTTCTTGTTGAGATTCATATGAAATATTGCTGGCAAAATCACTTGACGTATCATCCAGTGCCACTGTGTCATCAGCATGCTCCTCTGTTTGTTCTACAAGATTTATCTTCCTGTCACAAAAATGGCCTTTCTGCCAAGGTTTGTTGCACTTGAAGCAAGTGTTTGTTGCATACTTCTTTGGTGCAACAGGGGCAGAAGGTTTACCAACCTTTTCCAGAGGTTTTTGTTGGTAAGTGGAGGGTTTCTCCAAAGGGGTCCTAGGAATGAATCTTCTTGCATCATACTTATTGTTTAGAAGTATCTCATTGAAAGTATTAATGAAAGAAGAGGGTTCTTTGGAGAACTCAGTCCTAGCCACAATCAAGTCTCTCAGAGACATTGGTAATTTATAGAGGATCCTGTCCTTCCATAAATCAAACTCCATATTTGGGTCCATTGCCCTTAAGATTTTTACAAGTTTCATTAAAAACTCAATAGGTTTATCAGTAGAAGAGCTATATCTAGTTTCCTCATACTGCCTTTGTTGAGCCATTCTGAACTTGGAGCCACCAAATTGTGCTTTAATTAATTTCTTCCAATCCTCCCATGAGTAGTCATTCCCATCCAGGAGAACAGATTCATACCACATCAGGGCAACATTAGTGAACAAAGAAATTAACTTGGACACAATTTCCTCATCTGGGAGTTTGTAAGAATTTTTTAAATTATCAATTCTGCAAATAAATTGTTGCCAATCAGAAGAAGAATCACCATCAAATGTTGGGTACTGGTCAAGTTTTGGCCAATTCTTTTGATTTGAAGGAGTCTCCTTAGTACTAGCTTGTTTCTGAGTAAGAAGCAGCTGTAATTTCTCTAATTGTGCTGAAATCTCATTGTTTAATCCTTCTGTTGCAGATCCTGGTGCATCATCAGTTTTTGATGGAAACTCAGTGTTATCAACAGGTATTTCTGGATCAATTTTTTTTTAGATGACCTAGCCACAGGTACTGGTTGAGAATCCTGCACTATATGTTCCTTCACAGAAATGTCAGAATATTTTTGGTCATTTAACAATGAGTTCAATTTTTCTTCAATGGTTGTTAGTCTTGTTTTCATTCTTGGAAGACTAGATAAACTTTCATTGATAGTTGCAAAAGATAATTGATTTTTATGTTGAAAAGATGACAAATGGTCACTCAATCTTTTCAGATTTATCTTATCTATCTCTACCTCCTGGCAACAGGCAGATACAGTATCTTTTAGTTTAGACTAATCATTTTTTATATTTTGCCATAAAGCAATTTTCTTTTCATGGGTTGCTTTGTAATGAAACAATTCATCAGAGACTCTCTGTGCTTCACTTTTTAATGCTTGATAACCCTGATCAGTTAACAAACTATTATATCTCTGAGTCAATTGCATATTGTTTATTATATGATTTTGCTTGGCAATAATATCTCTCAAGTGCTCATCATTAATTCTTGCTACATCTGGAGTGTTTTTCAATAAGGAAACTGAGTAACTTTCCAGACTCTCATAGAACTCAGGGTCAAGAGTTTCATCAATCACAGCCATATCAGGATTAATCATTGAGGTAGCAATTAAAAGTAATGGATTAGATACATGAGATATCTGTCTACTATTCCCAGCCTCTATAGGTCTCAAGGTTTCATCCTGCCTTCCAGATTTACCTGAAGGAACAGAGTCAGCCACAAGAAAAGGCACTTGAGAATCAATAGAGGGACGTACCAGGGTTTGCTGGGTATCACCATATTGGGCTTCCTTCTTCTTTTGCCTCCTTGATAAGGGTGGGGAGGAGTGGGGTTGGCCTGGGTGGGCCTTGATGGACCTACCTGAGGTAACTGATGCTGGTTTTGAGCCAAGTAGTCCCACTGAGTGTTGAGCCAGTCCCACTGCCACTTGGACACTTCCACCATCTCTTGGGATTGGGGAGCCAATTGTTGTTGATCCCTGGGAGGAAGAGGTTTCTTCTTCTGTTGGAGAAAAGTATCTGTTCTTTTCACCTTTTCTTCCAAGGCATCTACCCTTACCTTTAGTCTCAAGCTGTCTGTCCTTAACTCCTTTATGTGGGTAGACAGATTCTTTACCTGCTGAGACAACAGCATCTTTTTTATCCTGAAGCCTTTTGGAAGCTCTTCTGGTGGGTTTGTCATGGGCTTCTGATCTTGAGTATTTTCCACTAGGATTTCTACTTCTTCCATTTCTACATCCTGTTTGGGTAAAGGATTTATTAGTTTGAGAAATTCTTCTTGTTAAAGGAGAACTTACAGAAGTAGGCTCATCATAATCAATTAAGTCTAGTTCTTCTTCACGTGCAGCAAAACCACTTTGATCAGTCGTTTTAAGATTCTACTGAAATGAAGGAAAGAGACAAAAATTAATTAGTCTTTATTTTTAATTTTTACTTAACAGAAATAAAATAAAAATAAAAAAAAAATCTTTTTAGGATAAAAATCAACTTAAATAAAATTAATAATAAAAAAAAATTAAAACCAGGATAATACAATCAACTGTAGAAATAAATTAGAATTTCTATTAATTTTTATTTTCAGGATTTAAATCAACTAATTTATTACCAGGATTTATTGTCAACTGAAATAATCAAATATGAATCTTTATTAATTAAAAAAAATTTATTTTAACTGATCCCTTAACTACCAGGACTTAATGTCAACTGAAGTAATTAAATATGAAGTTTTTATAATTTCATTACTGATCACTTAACTACCAGGACTTAATGTCAACTGAAGTAATTAAATATGAGTTTTATTAATTAAAAAGATTTATTGGATTACCAGGACTCAAAGTCAACTGAAGTAATTAAATGTGAATTATTTATTAATAAAAATATTATTGTCAGGACAATTTGTCAAATGGAACAATTAAAAATTTAAATTAATCAGGACAAATGTCAACTGAAAAATTATAATAATTATTTTATTTAATAAAAAATATTATTGTCAGGACAATTTGTCAACTGGAACAATTAAAACTCAAATTGATCAGGACAATTGTCAAATGAAAAATGATAATTAATATTAAAATATAATTATTTTATTACTTCTGAGACTAAGAACACTTATTGCTCTATTATGGTCAACCAGGAAAAATAAAATAAAAATATAATAATAAAATTAAATTCCAAATTACCAGACACCTCCCCCTGCAAAATGAGCAAATTAATGCCACTTACAGAGTGCTGAGTAAAAGGAAATACGTAGCAAATGAAGAGTGAAGAGTAACCCACAAATAGTAATAACAATAATTACCACGATATATACAATCTTTAGTCAGTATATGAGCTTAAGTTTTGGAGCGCAGTTCGATTCCCGTTCGCAGCAAAAACTTTTATCACGCGACATATGACGTTCGTCGTTTTCTTGCCTCCACTCGTCCTTTACAGGTACTTGTACGCCGATGGTCCCCTCGATTACGCCTCAAGTAACTTTGGGCCGTCAATATTTTGGAAAGGATCCCAATTGTCAAGGTTCACTTTTGGTCTAGAAGATTTGGTACGGTGTAATATGAAGATTTTAAGGATTTATTTGACTCTCAATAATTAGGTACATATTTTCTCAATCAAGTATGATTTCTTTACTCAAAATAAGAGGTAGATTTTAATAATTTATATAAGTTATAGAATTAGAATTACGTCTGGTGTAAATACTAAGGATATAAAATATAATAAATAAGTTTTAACTGTTGTAGTTGTAGTAATAAATGAGTTGGTAAAAAAGAATGATTAAAAGACAACAAAAAGAGAGGCCTTTTATAGGCAAAGGAGAGACAAAGCACGGCAATCAAATTCTAAAAACAGTAGGAAAAGAGAGAGAAAAGAACATTCCAGAAAGAGTATTTCAAATAATAAAGTTATTCTAAAAAGAAGGTGTCAAAAAGATGTATTTACAGAGTATGTCAGAAATACATCAATATTTTTAATATTTACTGTAAAAGTCAATACTAAATAAGAAATTTGATTTTTTTGTATATATTTAATATTATTTGAATATTTAAATCTTATTTTATCTTTGTATTTATTTTTTAATATAAAATTTTATTTTTTCCCAACCTGTCAAATGAGCACGGTGTTAGAGAAAAATATAAGGGACAAAATTATAATTTTAATTTTAATTATTTATTTAATTAATTAATTTTTTAATTTTAACATTCTGTAATTAGTTAATTTATTATAACTAATTTTAATGTAACTAAATTATAATTAAATAATAATTAAAAATGATAAGGTGCGGCTTCATCCAGTAAATAATTAATTATTTCACTGGGTAAGTCTAGTAGCCTGGCTGACAATTAATATGAATTTAAATTTCCTTGTATATCTTGACTTAGACTTCATCATCTATCTTTAATTAAGGTGCAGAATTCCAAAAGTTAAATTATATGATGATATTTCTATATATCTAATTGAATTTTTTTTTAAAATTCATAAAACCAAGTATGTAAAATAGAAACTACTACATCATTTTTAAGTAAATTTTATTATATTATAATAAAATATTAATAATTATAAAAGGGATTTTAATTTTTTCATATAGTGGAACTCAATATATTTTAAGATAAATATAACACAATCAAATTGAAATTTATTTTTAAGTGTTTGAATATTTATCCATTGAATTAATTTTAAGAGTTGTGGAAGAATTTTTCTTTTTTCTTGGAGTTGAATGAATCTTAAAAACCAAAAAAAATATTGTAGATACATTTTTATTGAACTTGATCTATTAAGGTAGATGTAAGTAGAATTTGATTCATATGAAATTTTAGTAGAAAAATAACATTTCAATAACTTATTATTGACATTTAAGGATGAACAAGAAGGATGGCAATCTAAAAAGTGTTTGTTTTAATATTTATAGAAATAATATTTTTAAGTTATTAATAAGGAGTACCCTAGTTGCTTTCTTTTATTTTTTTGCTTTCATAGAAAGAATTAAATATCTTTTTTTCCAAATTATTGAATGAAATTTGATATCTATACATGAATCTGTAAGTGTAAAAAATAATCAATATAAAATATGAATCAAAATACAGCAAGCTAAATTATAGATCATCAAAATGTAGAGTAAATATTGTTTTTCAAAATAATTGACACTGATAAAAAGATATTTTTTAAATTTAACTAGTTTTTCAAAGACACTTTAATATGATTTCATACCAATATTATGGCTTCTCATTATTTAAATGTCTAGATATTATTTTATCATGGTACATATATATGTTACTATTATTAAATGAATTAAAAATTATTTCAAGGAGTTTTTCATAGAGAATACTTAGTATAATTAAGATAATTATGCATCTATAAATTATCGAAATTAGATTAAGAAAAGTCTACTTAAGAAAAAGCTTTGATGAATTGTGAGCAAAAATTCATTACACTTAATATATTTAACTTTTTAACATGCTGGAAAGAATTGATAGAAAACTGTTTCAATTTTTTGTAATAATTATCTTAAAATTTGCGACAAATGCTAAGATGTATTGCCATATTGAAGAAATATATAGTGTTATGAGAAAAATGACTTTAATGTATTCTTAATTTTTTTCCAAAATTTTGATCCATCATGATTTTGAGTTATGATTATTGAAATAATATTTAATGAATAGCAAAAAGGTGTAAGAAATTTATACAATAATATTTATTGATAGTTTAAGCATCTTTATTCAGATTTGGTAATAAATCTTACATAAATAAATAATTTGAGTTACACAAAAAAATGTAGCAATATGATAAAGCATATATTTACATGAAGTAGGATTATGTATTAATTACATCAACAATAGAGAAAAATGAAGAATTCCACTTAATAAGATTCCAATAATAAAGAAAATCAGCTGCCATTGCTTTAGCAATATGGCTCATGGTGGGAGTATTAAAATTAAGTGGCATAGGCCCAGAATCACCTATTAAGGGTTTGATAATATTAAAGATATAAAAATTAAGGTTTTTCCAGATTTTTTCACCGCCCGGATTATTATTATCACAGTATTTTCTAAGGAGGCCAAGTTGTGTTATGAATTCTAAACAGTCTGAAGCTGAAACAAGCCAGTGGTCCTGTGAGGAAAGAAATAATCCACAAACACCATCAACCAAGTAAAAAGTAAATGATTGATATTTATGGTGTGCATATTCTTGATTCATCTTCTGAATAGAATCATTATGAGACTCATCAAATTGCTGCATATCTGTTGTTTTTTCTATTCCTTGAATGTCATAGTTTCTTGCTTTCAGCTTGAGTTATATTTGCAGCAGCCTCTCTAGATTTTAAAATAATTATTGAAATCATGACGTCAATTATTATGATTCTAAGTTGGCACAGGGGAGTGATTGAAAAATTTGCAGCAATTAACTGTGATGTTGAGCTGTCAAACATATTGGGAACTTTGATTTTCAGATGTGTAAGGCAGGCTAGAATATGTAGGGCACGTTCAATAGGACAATCTGGATTGAAGTCGGATTCTTCAGCAGGAAGGGTAAACTCTTGAGAAGCAATATAAAGAGATGATGCAATGAGGGATGCCAAAAAGAACGCTGGTGAGCACTTGGGCTAACTAGTCTTGATAGCATGCATATCATCGATGATTCAGGGTGATCAGTCTTCTTAAACGGAGAAAGATTAATTGAGTTTGGTTCTTCAGAGTTACAAAAATTTTCCAAATTTTAAAAGTTCAAATTATTGACCACCCAGATCTGCGAAGTTTCAACATTAAGAAAATCCAAAGCTAAAAAAATAACAAAACAATTAGTAACCATAAAATAAATTAACCAACTTCAAGTAAGTGATACATACAGAGTTCATTAATTTTTGTAAGCATTTTGTCATGAGCAGATTTCATCCATAGAAAATTGAATTTGTGGGAAATTTTGTCTGGCTTTTCAAGAGAAGCAGACAAACGGATTTCAAATAACTGATCAATTTCTGGCCATGCCCTAAGTACCTTTTGACCATTGATTCTACCATCAAAAAATCAATGAATTTCAGCTATTTGCTTCTGTAATTTTGAGTTTCCAATCATTGTTGGAGTATAAGGAAGGGAGTTATTAGCAGTTTTTATTGATAATGATAGAGACCGTAGGATTTTGTGAATTTCAATTTTATATTTTAAAGATACAGCAACTATAAGCTGTTTCTTTGAACTTGAAGTATTTTTGTGTGGCTGGCTAGGTGGATTGATTTCTTCATTTGGTATTTTCTCAACCTCATCAGCAGAAGTAGCTTCATCATCTTTTTGAGTTAGTGAAGCTTCATATTTTGAAACTTCATCATCATCATCTTCTTCTACTTCTTCTTCATTAGAGCAAGATTTGCTATTAGTGACGCTTTGGAGTGATCATCGTTTTTAGAGCTGGATTAAAAGATAAGAAAAAGACAAGAAATAATAAATAAGAAAGTAACCAATTTGGAGATAGCTTTAAAAACTAATTTAAAATTGATTGCTATATTACTCATGAAAAAAATGACATACCTTTTCGACACATTTTGGCTAGTTTGTTTAGATTTTTGAGATGCTGAGTAAGAGGAATCCTTGGCAGGAGTAGTTTTAGTAGCACTGACAGAACTAGAGCCCCTAGAAAGTCTCATTCTTTTTGAACGTCAAAGAATAGTCTTATCTCCCCCTCCAGATGTTGATGCATAGCCTTCAGCGTCAGGTATTTCATTATCATCATCATCTTTGATGATAATGACATCATCAGGAGGAATGATACCTTTTCATAAGCTGAATTTGAATAAGTTTTAAAGAAAAAGGGTCGATAATCTATCCTTCTGAGTTTAAAGAATTTAATATAAAATAATTACTTACATTTTTCTAGGTCATAAATTTATTGAAGCAAATTGTTGTAGGCATTTGAAATATAAGATGACAAAGGCTTCTCGCTAAGAGTTGACAGTAGTTCTTCAGTTTTGCCTTTAGAAAATTCAAGTATCTTGCCATATTGAGATTGGGTAATTTCAGTCCTTTCATTGGAAAGAGAAGGGGGGTTTGGAGACATGCCTAGAGGTGGTTGTTTCTTGAGTGTGAAGGATTTGAATTGAGGATGCTGATTAGATTTTGTCAAATAACTACTTGTTGGAAATATATCAAATATATTAATGGAAAAGAAAAGTTAGTCTAAGAAGATATAAGAGATAAAGCAATAGATCTTACATAAAAGAGGTGTCTGTTTATCACAAGGCATTTAAATGACTTATTACTTGAAAAAATTGAAAAATTCTTATATCAAGGTAATAAAGAGATAAAAAATATTTATTACTATTTATATTTTCAAGTTGTACTAACACAGATAATTGTGATAACCAAAAGATAATATTAGTAAAATTGAGAGAAATAAACGAATTGAGAAATGTGGTACAAAACAAGAGGGTTTATATATTACGAGAAGAAGGTTTTTGATAGGGGTTCTTTTACAATGAAATCAAGCTAGCGAGCATATTGGAAAATAGTCTGATGATAATAATGGGGTTAATAGTAAAAGGGAAGTAACTAGACATAAACATTGGGGGCTTAAAAGTATGACAAACAAAGAAAATGTCCGATTTACAATTTGATAATTGCAAAGGGTAAATAGTTGAGAATTTAAGTTTAACTAATTTAAATATTTAAATTAATTTGTAAATATTGATATCATGAAATATGAAAAAGGGATCTATTATTTGAAATTTCGGCATCTTTATGTGTTATAAAAAATAGGGGACAAAAACAAAGGAAAAAGATAATTTAAAAAAAGGGGATAAAAAAGTTAACACTAAATAGTATTATATAAAATTATTAAAAAAAATTAATTTATTCTATGATAGGAGCTTGTTTGGGCTGCGCTGACACCCCCTGGCACAAACCTAGTCTAAACTTAGTTAAAGTTAAATTGATATAATAAATTGGAAATAGAAACACTTAAGAATCTTAGCATATGAATAAAGTATAAAATTATTTGAAATTATTGCCATATAAAATCCAATAACCAAGTACCAAAGTCACAATTTTTTAAAAGTATTTTACAGATTTGTACAAGGTTATGTACTGTAAACATCATTCAATAGTAATTGATGAACATTTTCCACTGAGATAGCTAAGTTGAAAAAGAAAATAGATAATGGATATATGTTTCTTAATTGAGCTATTATTGAATAGGAACAGTCAAAAAAAATATAGCAGGATTAATCAGGGTATTTTTTACATTGATGTAAAGCTTGGTTGATAAAATAGTAAAAACCTTTAAATCAGGACTAAAAAATAATCAAATCAAAGAGGAATATTAGGAATAGGTGTTATAAAAATTATAACCAATATCTTAGAAATATTGAGAGAAATAAATTACTAGTAATTGCAAAAAATATTGTACTCTTTTACCTTAAAATGGAAATATCAACTACTCATAATATACTCAAAACAACTACTAATAGCTAAAGGTTTCCCTCTTTACCAAAAGACAATGGTAAGGAATATGTTGTCAGCTGGCAGATTCCACTGGACTACCCACTGACAATTTTATAAATCATGATAAAAAATACTTGATAAATAAAATAACAGAAAAATCTTGATATAGTATTTATAATAATAAAAATTATTATTATATAAAATAAAAAGATAAAAAATAGTAGAATTATTTCTAGAAGGGATAGAGTGTGGGAAGAATCTACTATTTCCAAACTCAATACAAGAAAAATTATCCACAAAATATCCTTGGACAACTTAACCCAATAAAGCGCCAAACCATGCTGGATATCAATCTCTAGTCAAACAACAGGGCACCCCAGGATGATGGACAACCTTACTTGGACCCCTCAGATCTCACTCCTGGACCAAAAATGGACCCCTCATGGCGCTTTTACAGGACTTTGTTGGATATATTTAATTATCTATCTTATAATTAGTAAAATCACTTTTGTTTAAGTTTTATCCATTCCTTTGATCTTATATTCCTTTCATTTTATTTCCTTTTATCTATTTTCCTTTTAAACTATATCTATAAAATCTGTGATCCCTTATCAGTCACATTAAAGCTTAAAATACTTAATACCTCATTATTACTATGTTTTTTATGGCGCTTCTGAGCCCTTTTTACAAAACCTATTGTCTAGAAAAAACTATACATATCTCCTTTACTTATCAGTCATTTATCTGAGGCTATTTTCACTTTATCTTATCTTAAATCTTGGTTTCTTATCATTTATATTACTGTTTCACTTTCATTTATCTCATTTTCTCTCTTTTTAGTATAGTGTGTGTCTCAGGCTTGAGAAAAATTGTAAGCACATGGTGTGGGAGGCCAAAAAGGCTCTTGACTCGACTCATCCTGAGTAAGACTGAGGAGAATGCAGTTGTCACAGCTTGAGGAACTGTTGGCATACTGCATTCAGGGGGGGTCTGAAAGCCAGATAGTAGAGTTGAGGGTCCAGAGGTCTCTAATGCGCTGTGGGGCAGGTGAAGGTATATTTTACTATATATAGGATTGTTTCTGTGAAGTAAAGATCATCTTTTAACTCCCTTATATTATTAAGTGCTAGTTCTTAGTCATATAGTAATAGTTCTATTAGTTACACTAGGTAGTAAGATTAGTTGAGTAGTGTTCCTTCTGTTGCGTGGTGCTTAGAGAAAGTGATATTACAGAGACTGTAGTGTTGATTCTCTTTTACTTCGCAAAACTCACAAAATAAATAAGTGGGAAGGCTATTGTCTCCAGAGACTGGTAGACCTAGCCACAGATATATCCACATATCTTGATATTAACATCTCAACGTTCATTCATATTATTGCTTGAGCTGGTCAGTCCCCACTGTGACTAGTGTGGAGCTGACATTTGGGGGTCTTTCCTATCAACTGGATAGAAGGCCGCGCAAGTTTTTTTTTCTATTTTGTTCACAAAAAAATAAATTTTTTTTCGATAACAGCAAAGAAAAAAGATAAAAGAAAAAAAAAAAAAACTCGCTCACAATATTGCATCATCTTTTTGTAATAGTCTACAACGTACGTAGGTAGCAAAATCATACAGAAAGTAAGCTTTATATATCAATACAAAACGAAAAACTCACCTTTTTTCTCATCAAACAGTGAAAAAAGAAATTAACATTTTTCTTCCTAAAGGTTACGCAAAGAAACACGCACCTACTAGAAAGAAAATGTCAAACCCCGTGTCGGAAAATTCTTTGGTTTCAAGCGCTGTAAGTTTTCCGGGTGCTTTTTCTCCATGGAGCAAAAAGAAGAAAAAGACTTACCTTAGTCAATTCACAGCCCCTCATCAGCGCCACAGTCGAGGATATAAAACCGACAATCGCGCAGATGGAACAAGCCCTGAAGGGCTATGTCGATCCGGCGGCGGCGGCAAATCTTCACTTCAGAAAGATATCAATCGAGGAGAAGCTCGAGATGAAGGAGGTGGAGTTATCGGTGATGTTCAAACAGCTCGGCCAGAAGGACATATATATCGAAAAGCTACAAAAAAGAATCTTGCTGGTCGAAGATCTCCTCAAAAAAGAGAAGGAGAAAGCGAAGCCCGAGATGGTCGAAGTTTCGAAGAGCGAGCTAGAACGCTTGAGAAAAAAATCGAAAGTCTTCAGCAAGGGAATCAATTAGCCGCTTGTCTGGATGATATAGTAAGTAGTCTAATAGATGAATCAATAGACGTACCTGATATTGACGTCTTGCTACTTACAATCCTAGATAACAATTTATTGCCTCTTTTCGTCACGAAGATCACGGAAGAATTGGCGATAACACGTAGTAGTCAGCTAAATAGGAATCATATTAGTCTGACTAAAATATTACTTACTTTGATGAATTATATGATAGTCATACAATCCTCGTTTAAAACCAACGAAGAGAGTCTTGAGTTCCAAAGTGAGTTGCCTGTGAGAATAAAAAAAATAATTCTTGACACAATAAAAACAAATATCGACGACTTAGTTGTGAGAAATAACAAATTAAGTGATATGAATAAATCTATATTAGATAACCATCAAAAGTTAATATTGAAAATAGATGAGTTAGAAAAGATGAATGCTACACTAGAAACTGCAGCAAGTGAACAAAAAAATAAACTCACTGAATTTACAAAGCGTTTCCATAGCTTTGAACCATTAATAAAAACGATAATGAAAAAAATTGAACAAAATAGTTCAACGAAGGATGAGGCGATGCTAGATCTAAAAAATGAGATGAGTACACTAAAAAATGTCCTTACAAAAGATAAGGAAACACTTACTTTGGACTTGAAAGCAAGCTATCGCCTTGCCATGGTAGAAACCGAGTCAAAATTTGCCTTGCTGATAAACGAAAGAATTTCACAGTTAGAAAATAGGTTTCTAACCAGTGAACATAAAAACCCACCGATGAATAAATCCAAAGGTGATACAGAGCATATGTCTGACTGTACCAAATCTAAAAGTGGTGAAAAAAATATGTCAGTACAATCGTCTTACAAAAAAGGTGAAAGACATACGTTACCAAATGAAGATAATCTTGACGGTAAACTGGATGCACAATCGAATCTGTCCGAGACAATGATATGCGCCTTGCAGGAGTTCCTAGCTAAAATAAAAGACAGTGAGAAAAAAATAAATGACTCACCAAGAGAAAAAGGAAAGGGTAAGGAACGTTCTTCCTCCCCTGACCTACCTATGCAGTCCACATCTAAGCAAACCTTAGATGGAGACAAGGTGGAGGACACGAGCCCTACAGCTAAAAATCCCGTTAAGCACTCGCCTGAGAGAAACTTGAAAAAAGACTTACCTCCACATCAGAGGCGAGGATCTAGTTCAGCATCCTCTATAGGTGATAAAAATGATACCTCATCTTTTATCTACCAATCTAATAAACTTGACAATAAAAAGAGAAGAGCTGATGGCGACAATAAGATGTCTCATAAAGAAAGAGACCTTAAAATTACTAAAGAGTTTATTAATAAAAATATTAATAATTTAAATAAAAACACGCCAAAATTAGATGAATACCCCAGATTTTCTGGTGATAAAAATTCAGATTGGGTTGACTTCTGCAATAGAATTGACAATCTTAAACTAAGCTATAAACTTCATGATGATGAAATAACCTCAAAATTGATTACTATTTTTGAAGGGATAGCTTTTGAGTGGTTCAGTGATATATACCAATCACATCAACATGATGACTGGGATACTTGGAAATCATTAATTTCAAAAAGATTTGGGGGACCAAAATGACGCCAAACTCAAATTAATGATTTAGATAAATTACAATATAAATACACTGACAGTATACCACCAATAAAATTTCTACTTACAGTAAGTAAAAAATTGAGAAATATTTATCCTAATATGTCTTTTGAAGATAAAAAGGAAAGGATAATATTTAAACTACCATATAATGTCCAAGATACCATTAAAGCTAGATCATACGAAATAACTGATATAGCAGGTTTTATTGACATATGTGATGAAGTAATACAAAACCAAAGATATTACAGAAAAAATATCTCACAAGATAAAAAACCTTTTGGTGAGAAACAAAACTTTTCTTACCCTGATAATAAAATAAGGGAAGACAAAAAACCTAAACCATCTGCCCCTCTACATGGTATAGTTAAACCCAGCCAGAGCAAAATAAATAAGTGCAAAAGATGTGGTAAACCATGGGAAAAAGGGCATAAGTGTGATACTCCAGTTCAGGTGATTGAGGATGAACCAGATAACCCTTCATCTGAGGAAAATGGAAATGATGCCTCAGAACTGAGCAGTTCTTTGCCAGGTGAAGATTCTGAAATAAATATTCTTCAGTGTGTTGACGCAATAATGGTCAATAAAATTGCACATAATGTGTGTCTGCCTTATAACACAAATAAATTGGGCAATATAGTGAACATACAAGAAGCTGAATGTCTGGAGCCAATCCCTCAGAAAGGGAAAATGCACACCAATTTTAAACCATTGAAAACTATAGTAAGAATCAATGGCCAGGACATCATAGCAGTCATTGATACAGGTGCTGGAGCATTTGTTGCCTCTTCAGCATTAATTGAAAGTATTGATGAACATTGGGAAAGAAACTTATTGCCACCAGATTCCAATAAAACCTGGAGTGGTTATGGTTCAACCCTTAATTGCATGGGAATATACCCTACTGAAATCATAATTGCACACCAAAAGGGAGCTATAAAATTAAAACTTGAGTTGATCATTATGAAGAATGACAACTTACCAAAAAATATAATTATAGGTAATGATGTTCTATGCTTATATATGTTCAGAATACACCCATGTGACAACTATTTCACAATTGGTAATAATTTTAAAAGAAAATTTATGATAGGTGAAATGTCAACGTACAGAGAAAATATTAAAATTAATTCTCTAAATACAAATGTCACAACTTCATCAAATGAAGAATTTATGGCTGCTGTAAAGAATATTTCAATCAATGATGATATTAGCATTACTCAAAAAAATGAATTGCTCAAAATCATTATTGATAATGAAAAAGTAATTGCTCATGGTAGGCAACAATTAGGTGAAATAAAAGGTCATCAACTGATAATAAAACTAAATTGTAGTAATGATCAATTACCAAAAAATTTGAAAAGCAAACCTTATTTCACCAGTCCTCAACGCAAAAAGGATATTGAGGAGAATATTAAAACCTTGTTAGACCTTGATGTCATAATGAAGGTTGATAATACTCCCCAAGATGCAATCATTTCACCAGTATTGATTGTATACCAAGGAGACAAAGCCAGGATGTGTGGTGACTTCAGAGGTTTAAATGCTGTAAGTGTAACTGATGTATATCCCATGCCCAGAATTAATAGTATTCTATCCAATATTAAAGGGGCTGCATATATATCATCCTTGGATGCTAACAAAGGCTATCATCAAATCAAAGTATTAGAGGATAGTCAAAAATATTTACACATCATAACACATTGTGGTGTGTATAAATATAAAAGAATGCCTTTTGGGCCTAAAGGTGCTCCATCCTGTTTCCAAAGATGTATGGATGAAACCTTTCACTCTCAATTAAGAGAAGGATGGATGAAAGTTTACATGGATGATATAATAGTATTCTCAAAAACTTGGGAAGATCATCTACGTCATTTATCAACTGTATTCTCAAAGCTTGATGAAATTAATCTAATAGTCTCACCAAAAAAATGCAGGCTTGGATATACAACAATTAAAGCCTTGGGACATATGGTTTCTGGCTTAATGATGTCTGTAGATGACAACAAGGTGGCAGCCATACAAAACATTCCAGAGCCTACTAATGTCAAACAATTACAAAGTTTTCTTGGAATGTGTGGCTACTACAGACAATACATAAAAAATTATTAAACTATTGCTTTCCCTCTAACTCAATTGCTTAAAAAAGACACAGTCTTTGAGTTTACAGATGCAAGGCGTAAAGCCTTTGAAAAATTAAAATTTTGTCTAATGACTGCGCCAATATTAGGTCTTCCAGACTTTGACAAACCATTTATATTGTACACTGATGCAAGTTTTGTTGGTTTGGGAGCAGCGCTACAACAGAAACAGATAGTAGACAACAAAGAAATTGAAGTTGCCATCTGTTTTATTTCAAGATGCCTAAGAGGTGCAGAGTTCAGGTATGGTGGTACACAACTTGAATTCCTAGCAGTTGTATGGGCACTTGACAAACTACATTTCTACCTAGATGGCTCAAACTTTGAAATAGTAACTGATTGCAGTGCTATTAAAAGCTTATTAAGTCTGAAGAGCCCTAGCAGACATATGTTCCGCTGGCAACTAGCCATCCAGGAGTATAAAGGTAGAATCTCTATTATTCATAGAGCAGGTACAAAACATCAAAATGCTGATGTATTATCCAGAACACCTCTCCCTAATAATGGAGACAACCCTGCTGGAGTCCCAGATCATGATGAAACTTATGAAATATATGGCTTACATATAGTTGATTTGGACAATGAATTCTGTAAAGAATTAAGTGACTCCTATAACAAGGATAAAAACTTGAAGAAATTAGTAATCATTTTGAATACACCAGCTAATGACAATAGTGAATTAATCAATTCACTAGATGGACCATTTATAAAATTGGTTAAAACTGGTAAATTTATGATAGAAGAAAATCTATTGTATTACCGTAAGGGTCCATTTCACAGGCTAGTAATCAACCCTGAGATGAAAGAAACCTTTCTAAAATTATGTCATGATGATGTAATCTCAGGACATTTCAGTCTTGAAAAAACACTTGACAAAATTAAAACTACTGTCTGGTGGCATAATTACCAACATGACACAGAACAGTATGTCAAAACTTGTGATGTTTGCCAAAAAGCAAATAAACAAACTGGCAAAAGATATGGTTTATTACAGCATATTGAAATGCCAAAGAAACCATGGGATATGGTTAACATGGACTTTGTGACCGGTCTACCCCCAGCAGGTGTAATGAATTATAATTCTTGCCTAGTAATAATAGATAGGTTCTCAAAAAGAACTAAATTCATTCCCTGTCACAAAGAAATTGATGCTAAAGAAGTGGCACAAATTTGGTGGAAAGAAATGTTCCCAGAATTTGGTATTCCAAAGGCAATAATCTCAGATAGAGATCCAAAATTTACATCTGAATTTTGGAAGAGTCTCATGAAAATTGTGGGATGTCAAATTAAATTATCAACAGCACATCATCCACAGACTGATGGTCTTGCAGAAAGAATGATACAATCCTTAGAGGACTTGATCAGAAGATACTGTGCATTTGGTCTTTTATATGTGGATGAAGATGGATTATCTCATGATTGGGTTAATCTGCTACCGGGTTTAGAATTTGCATAAAATGCAACTAAACACTCAACAACTGAAAAAATTCCATTTGTGGTAGAGAAAGGTTTAATACCAAATCAACCTAGAAGTTTAATCAACTCTAAACTAGCAGAAATGGATTTCCACCCTGGAGCCATTAGCTTTACAAAAATGCATGACATGGCAAGAGTACATGCTCAGAAATGCATTGAAAAATCATTCAAATATGAAAAAGAAAAATGGGATAAATCTCATAAAATGAACAATATTAAGGTAGGAGATCAAGTTTTACTGTCCACAGTTCATTTTAACAACCTCAATACTAATCAAAAATTGAAAGATCCTTTTGTGGGACCATTTCTTGTATTGAGAAAAGCTGGTGAAAATGCTGTAGAGCTTGACCTTTACAAACCATTTTCAAGGAAACACCCAGTATTTCCTATCTCATTGCTAAAAAAGTATGAGAATTCAGATCCTGCAATCTTCCCTGCCAGAGCTAAAAAACAGAAAGCTTTACCAGAAATGGTGGATGAGGAAGCAGTCATTGATAAAATAATAAATTATAAGTTGGTAAAAGAGGGCAACAAAAAGATAAGACATTACCTTATACGTTATAAAAACCTAGCATCTGATTATGATAGATGGGTACCAGAATCAGAAATTAAAAATTCTGCTGTGTTACTCAGAAATTTCAGAGTAGAAAAAAAAAATGATAAATAAGCATTTTTTTATTGTTTTTTTTCTCTGGGCAAGTGTCAGCTGGAAGATTCCACTGGACTACCCACTGACAATTTTATAAATCATGATAAAAAATACTTGATAAATAGAATAACAGAAAAATCTTGATATAGTATTTATAATAATAAAAATTATTATTATATAAAATAAAAAGATAAAAAATAGTAGAATTATTTCTAGAAGGGATAGAGTGTGGGCAGAATCTACTATTTCCAAACTCAATACAAGAAAAATTATCCACAAAATATCCTTGGACAACTTAACCCAATAAAGCGCCAAACCATGCTGGATATCAATCTCTAGTCAAACAACAGGGCACCCCAGGATGATGGACAACCTTACTTGGACCCCTCAGATCTCACTCCTGGACCAAAAATGGACCCCTCATGGCGCTTTTACAGGACTTTGTTGGATATATTTAATTATCTATCTTATAATTAGTAAAATCACTTTTGTTTAAGTTTTATCCATTCCTTTGATCTTATATTCCTTTCATTTTATTTCCTTTTATCTATTTTCCTTTTAAACTATATCTATAAAATCTGTGATCCCTTATCAGTCACATTAAAGCTTAAAATACTTAATACCTCATTATTACTATGTTTTTTATGGCGCTTCTGAGCCCTTTTTACAAAACCTATTGTCTAGAAAAAACTATACATATCTCCTTTACTTATCAGTCATTTATCTGAGGCTATTTTCACTTTATCTTATCTTAAATCTTGGTTTCTTATCATTTATATTACTGTTTCACTTTCATTTATCTCATTTTCTCTCTTTTTAGTATAGTGTGTGTCTCAGGCTTGAGAAAAATTGTAAGCACATGGTGTGGGAGGCCAAAAAGGCTCTTGACTCGACTCATCCTGAGTAAGACTGAGGAGAATGCAGTTGTCACAGCTTGAGGAACTGTTGGCATACTGCATTCAGGGGGGGTCTGAAAGCCAGATAGTAGAGTTGAGGGTCCAGAGGTCTCTAATGCGCTGTGGGGCAGGTGAAGGTATATTTTACTATATATAGGATTGTTTCTGTGAAGTAAAGATCATCTTTTAACTCCCTTATATTATTAAGTGCTAGTTATTAGTCGTATAGTAATAGTTCTATTAGTTACACTAGGTAGTAAGATTAGTTGAGTAGTGTTCCTTCTGTTGCGTGGTGCTTAGAGAAAGTGATATTACAGAGACTGTAGTGTTGATTCTCTTTTACTTCGCAAAACTCACAAAATAAATAAGTGGGAAGGCTATTGTCTCCAGAGACTGGTAGACCTAGCCACAGATATATCCACATATCTTGATATTAACATCTCAACGTTCATTCATATTATTGCTTGAGCTGGTCAGTCCCCACTGTGACTAGTGTGGAGCTGACATATGTAGACAATTTAATCCATCAAACTGTTTTGAGTAAAGTGTCCAGCACAAGTTTGGCCAAACTTGTGCTGGACACTTTTATGAGGAAAACCTCACTTCTCTTAAAAAACATGCACCTTACCAACTTCAAATTAGAGAAGTGTCCAGCATAAGTTTGGCCAAACTTGTGCTGGACACTTTGGTCATGGACAGTAACCTATTACTTCAAGGAAATTAAAAAAAATTAGGCTAGAAAATGAAGATATCTGATGGCATCAATTTTTTTTTTTGGTAAAGGTGTCCAGCACAAGTTCGGCCAAACTTGTGCTGGAAACTTTTATGAGGAACACCTCACTTCTCTTAAAAAAACAAGCGCCTTACCAAATTCTAATTGGAAAAGTGTCCAGCATAAGTTCGGCCGAACTTATGCTGGACACTTTGGCCAAGACCAGTGACTAAAAATTTCAAGGAAAGCCAAAAATCAATAGGCTATGAAAGGAAGTTAATTGATGGCATCAATATTTTTTTTGGTAAGGTGAATGTTTTTTTAAGAGAAGTGAGGTGTTCCTCATAAAATTGTCCAGCACAAGTTTGGCCAAACTTGTGCTGGACACTTTTACCAAAAAAAAAAAATTGATGCCATCAAATATCTTCATTTTCTAGCCTAATTTTTTTTAATTTCCTTGAAGTAATAAGTTACTGTCCATGACCAAAGTGTCCAACACAAGTTTGGCCGAACTTGTGCTGGAAACTTTTATAAGGAACACCTCACTTCTCTTAATAAAACATGCACCTTACCAACTTCAAATTGAAAGTTTCCAGCATAAGTTCGGCCAAACTTGTGCTGGACACTGTGTCCAAGATCAGTGACTAAGAATTGCAAGGAAAACCAAAAAAAAATGGCCCATGTAATTAAGATAATTGATGGCATTAAATTGTTTTTTGGTAAATATGTCCAGCATAAGTTCAGCTGAACTTATGCTGGACACTTTTATAATTTGAAGTTGGTAAGGTGTATGTTTTTTTAAGAGAAGTGAGATGTTCCTCATAAAAGTGTCCAGCACAAGTTCGGCCAAACTTGTGCTGGATACTTTTACCAAAAAAAAAAAAATTGATTCCATCAAATATCTTCATGTTATAGCCTAATTTTATTTAATTTCCTTAAAGTAATAAGTTACTGTACATGACCAAAGTGTCCAGCACAAGTTCAGCCAAACTTATGCTGGACACTATTCTAATTTGAAGTTGGTAAGATGCATGTTTTTTTAAGAGAAGTGAGGTTTTCCTTATAAAAGTGTCCAGCATAAGTTCGGCCGAACTTGTGCTGGACACTTTGATCATGGACAGTAACTTATTACTTCAAGGAAATTAAATAAAATTAGGCTATAACATGAAGATATTTGATGGCATCAATTTTTTTTTTGGTAAACGTGTCCAGCACAAGTTTGGCCAAACTTGTGCTGGACAATTTTATGAGGAACATCTCACTTCTCTTAAAAAAACATACACCTTACCAACTTCAAATTATAAAAGTGTCCAGCATAAGTTTGGCCAAACTTTTGCTGGACATATTTACCAAAAAAAATTGATGCCATCAATTATCTTAATTACATGGGCCATTTTTTTTTGGTTTTCCTTGCAATTTTTAGTCAATTGTCTTGGCCAGAGTGTCCAGAACAAGTTTGGCTGAAATTATTCTGGACACTTTTATAATTTGAAGTTGGTAAGAAGCATGTTTTTTTAAGAGAAGTGAGGTGTTCCTTATAGAAGTTTCCAGCACAAGTTTGGCCAAACTTGTGCTGGAAACTTTGGTCATGGACATTAACTTATTACTTCAAGGAAATTAAATAAAATTATGCTAGAAAATGAAGATATTTGATGGCATCAATTTTTTTTTTGGTAAAAGTGTCCAGCACAAGTTTGGCCAAACTTGTGCTGGACACTTTTATGAGGAACACCTCACTTCTCTTAAAAAAACATGCACCTTACCAACTTCAAATTATAAAAGTGTCCAGCATAAGTTCGGCCAAACTTGTGCCGGACATATTTACCAAAAACAATTTGATTCCATCAATTATCTTAATTATATGGGCCATTTTTTTTTGGTTTTCCTTGCAATTTTTAGTCACTTGTCTTGGCCAAAGTGTCCAGCAAGAGTTCGGCCAAACTTGTACTGGACACATAGCACAATACTTAAATTCTACTGAATTATGTTTATCAATTACATGTTATTAAAGCCTCTTTTATTTTTTTAAGGCATGAAAACCAAATATAAATTGATGATTTTTTGGTTTTTAATGATTAATAATTTTCAATAATTGTTGCAAAAAGTGAAGTTAAAAAAAATTTTTCTTAATATCCTTGTGAAAATGAGTTTCCATCGGTTGAATGCTTTAATTTTTTGTATATATTTTGTTTATTAACTATGGTAATGGATTATTGAGTGCCTTTAATGATGTTTCTTTTTTGGTGAGGGATGGTGTTCACTTTCATAAATTTTTTCACATGTGCATTTTTATACTAATCATTGGTGGCGTATAGCCAATAGAAAAGCAATTATAATTGTTGAAAAACAGGTATTTTAAATTGAAATTTAGAGTCTAATTCTATTCTTCTTTTAGTCTTTAATTTGATCTTGTCATAAGTATCTGAGAAGAGATTCAATTTAATTTATTTCAAGTTCATATATTGTGCATAAAAAATTTCACATTTATTTAATCAAAACATTTATCATGTCTTAAAGTTTTACAAAAATATATATCTATTTTTCTATCCTCAATAATTTTAAAATCCTTAATTATTTTGCTCTCTTTTATCTTATACATCAATTGGAATTTTTTATAAGAAAGTATAATAATGTTATATTTAAAAAATGATTACTATCACTCTATATACATGGTTACCAGTGGGGTAAAAAAATGTAAGGTTCTGCTTCTTGATCTAGTGCTTCATTAACTTTGGAGAAATCTATATCTTCTTGAACGTCAAGTAACTCCCTCTCATTAACCAACAAATTTGCTAAATATCCAGGTGAATAGAAGTTTTTTGGAAGATATTTGGGCACATTCAAGATACCATCTGTTGAAGCTGTCTTTTTAGTTGAGCGATCATAAAGTTTCTTCATTGAAGCCTTTTCAACATTTGAATGGGCTGTCTTTTCAGTCAAGTTGTCCATTTTATCTAAAATTTCATCCAGTTTTGGATTTCTCCATCTAGGAACTACTCATTTAGGACAATTCTCTTCTGGATCAGGTGGGGCTTCTTCTAAATCAGACATGAGACCTGTATCATGAAAAAGTGCTATAAAGCCTGGCTGATCAAAGCACTTTTTTCTTGCCATTTTGTAGCGGTTTTTTGAAATCTAAAATCAAATCAAATTAGTAATAGAATTTCTTTAGTTATTATGCTTTGAATAAATACCTTTGTTTGATAATGCTTTATCTGTGCTCTTGATCTCTTTTCCTTTCTACTTGCCTCAATCACCTCACAGTTTTGACCAGCCACCTTTTGAATCTCCTTTCCCTTGTTGACCACCCATTGCATGACAATGATTGGTGTAAACCTGAGTTTTTCTGAATTAATATTTTTCAATGTTGAGAGCCACTTAGTACAATGGTCTGATACTACACTCCCCATTACTTGATTCCATAGTGACTCAGAAAAATTTTGACAGTTCCAATCAAAAGTGAGTCGACGAAATCCTTTCTCTTGAAGCCCTCATTCCAAATTTTGTTTTACAGAGATTAGTAGAGCAGCTCCTCCCTTTAGTCCTCAGGGCTCAGGTGTTGAAATAAAAGTTGGTAGATGAATTTTGGAACGTAAGAATATAGCAGTATTTGTTAAAATAAATTGACGATCAGCAGCTGAAGTTGCCTGTGGTGCGTTTTGAACCTGTTTTTATGCTGTTTCAATCGTCAATAGCTTGTACTCATGCCAATTTTTCCAATCTGTAAACTCTTCATTTGTTAGGCCTTTAGGAAACTCAGATACATTAATGGGTCCACCAAGACAGAACTTCAAAAAGTGATAGATATTTTGTTTAATAGAATCTGAGCTCCTTGGTACATCACACCTTGCAACTATGCTTCTAACCATTTGCAAGTTTCAGTCATTTTGAAGTGACTCATAATCAGGAATTCTGCGCTGATCATTAGCTCGAATTATAAGAGAGGGATTAACTGCAAATTTTTGAAAATAAAAATTGGTAAACCTATTTTAAAACATAAAAGCATGTTGAAAAAGTTTACTCACCAGGTCCACTGGTACTGGCTGCTGGGTTAGTAGAAGTGGATCCCCCACCGCTTCCAAGAAACTGATTCAAAAACATACTAGCCCAATCATTACCTACACTTTCTGCTTGCTGCTGAAAATTACTAGGTGCGGATTGACCATCTGTATTTGTGATATTAGAAGAGAAATCAGTTGATCAAATTTGGGGATCTGATGAAGACTGAGAAAAAGGTTAGGGTTTACCTGGATTTTCACTAGGTCTTTCAGGGGGAGCAGGACCCAATGGATGTATTCTAGGATTTTTAGGGGGAGGATTATTTTGCACTCCAACATTACTTTATAATGGAGGATCAACCTGCATTGCATCACCAGTATTAGAAATTCTGTGCTTTATAAAAAATAAAAAATAAAAAAAATATTAACTTTCAGAATATAGACAAGATAATATTAAAGAGAAATTAGTTTTACATTTTAATTGTGAGTTTAATGAATAAAATATTCAAGAGAAAAAATTAGTGGAAAACTCAGTTTTATTGGCTTGAAAAATATGGTCCTTAGATTTTTCAACCCTGGTTCTGAACTATTTATAATATTTTTCAAGTATAGGTAGACTTTGTATAGTACATTGAATTCCTTTTAGTTGGAATTAAATTTACAATAAAATGTCACTCTTTAATAGCAGGTTTTCTAAACTGTAAGTAATGCCCTTGTTATTTTTTTCTTAAACATTTAGGCAAAATCTCAAAAAGTTTTATTTATTAATCTTGCATCTAGCTGTTCCAAAGATCTATTACAAACTTTCCAAATCCTCCAAATTCTTACCAATCTTAAATAATTTAAACCATATTAACAAAAATAAAATGTCCATGTTGTTTAATTTTTTACTTACTAGTGTCTGAAGTCCAACAGCAGTGATAACATTGTACTTTATTCCAAACATTCCCCTTTGGTGCTGTAAAGTGGCAGCATGTCCAATAATTGAATCTTGATTTATCAAACTTTGTGTCGCTTTTTCTACTCTTACTAAATGGAAATGCACTTGTGGAAACACCTCATAGGGATCCTTTTTTGTATCTTCTGGTATAAGCTCTTTAAATGGACTAACAATTAGATAGACTTTTTCATTATTGTCCTTTGAACTAAAAAGCTGATCAATATGCCCAAACTGACTATCTTTTCCAAAGTAGAATTCAATGGTAGAATTCACAGGATTCTGGTCATGAGTTGTATAACGCTTTCCATGGACCAATATGCTTGCTATATTTTCAACTACCCAGTCTCCTACCTTCTCTGATGGTAACAAAGCCCATTTAGATGTCTCTTTTCTTAAGTGTGCCCTTACCCATTTTGTAAATAATGCCTCAGTTAAATGGAAATGTTTTTTTTGTATGGTGCTCAATTTTTTTAATATTAGATCCATACTGAGCATCATCTTCAGCTTCAACTAGTTCCAATACCCTAGACTTCCAATGCCAGTGCTTGAGCATGGTCCATGGTACTTCTTCTATGTTAAATAAAAATAAATTATCTCATTTGCATTTTTAAGCACCCAATTACCAATCTAAATACCTGGATGATGATTGTTTGGAATTTCTAATAATATACCATTAACTCTTTCAGCAGCCCAAGTAGCCATACCTACGGGTGAACCAAAACGTTTAATCATTTCTGGAAAATGTTGAGTGAAATGAAGATTTGGCTTAAAGCTTATATTTTTCCAACCTTCTTCCAAGCAATTACGATACTCCAATAAAAGTTGTTTTAATTCATCAACTTCATTGGCAGACACATTTTTTAAAGTCAAAAAGTTGGTAATTGAACTTAAAGTGGTGAGTGATTTGAGAAGATAATATTCTCTAGGTTTGTGGTCTGACTTCAAGGATGTCTCGGCTTGATTTAATATTTCTACCCAAAGGGGGATAAGTGACAAAGGAAAGTAAACAGTATAAAGTACATTCCACTCCACAGCTTTGAGGGAACCTGACATTTTAGATCCTACTTGTTTTGGCACTCGTGAAATCCAGGAAGATTTTTTTGTTTGCTCTATCACACTCCACACTGCCTCTAGCTCAGTGGCTGAAAATCATGGACTTCTAGTTCTTTTGCTTTCTTTCTCTTTGCCCTTCTTTTTATCTTCCTTACTTCTAATAGTCTCAACAGATGAATTAGATATTTCACTTTTGGATATACTGATACTTTTTGCCTTAAGTTATAGGTTGAATTTTGACTTCCACTTTCAGAAGCATGTTCAGAGCCAAACTCTAAGGTTTGAAAGTGATGTTCAGAACTTTATGACTTTGTCTGGCTGTTTGATCCCTCCGATTCACCTCCTCCACTATCCATTCTAAGATATGTTTGTGATGGTCTTGTTGTACTAGTATATTGTAGTCTTTTTTGCCGTCCCACTGGTTCAATATTATTGGCATCAGTGCTGATTAAGCAGCTTCTACGTTTTTTATATTGCTTATTTAGAAATATATAAGAATGTGCATCATCATTGTATCTTCTTACATGCCAATTTTTTTCCTTTGTCAGCTTTTTTTCTAGTTCAATTGCGGCATTTTTTATTAGATAAAAAGTTAGACTGTGATCTTTAAGATTTCCAAGCATGTGTGAATGCATCAAGTCAATTGAGCAATATTCCATAGGATGCCAATATACAAGGTTATTTAGCTCCCTCCATCGAACCCCATGACTCCTAACAATAGATACCCGCTCCCAATGTGACTGACACTTTTTCCACTTCTCTGCCGAGTGCATATGATCCTCATGAGTACATAAGGAAAATTTTTTGACTTGATGCTCACCAATTTCATCTTTTGAAATATGAAAGACAGAGCAGAACTTAGTGGCTGAGTGACTTGCAAAACCAGCAATCTTTTGCATTGCTGGAATGTCTCCTATTAAAGAGAATAATGCAGCCCTTATTTTTTGGCCTTGTGGATAGTGAGATGTTTTTTCAATAAATATGCCATCCCATAGAGTCTTTAGTTCATCAACAAGAGGCTTCAGAAGATGATTTATTTTTTCACTTGTTGGCTCAGTCGGACCGGGAATAATAGCATACAAAAATAGATTTTTGGTTTTGTATCTATCTTCTGTAGGCAAGTTCATACACACCAACAAGATATTACCCACAGATTTCTGATGACCTCCAATACGATTGCCACCCAGCTTAAACCAGTCAATATATAAACTAAACATTAAATTACCTCGTGTTTTTGTATATCCATCGATACTTCTATTTTGAGTTGTAGAAATATCTGGAAAATTTTTCCATACAAAACCATCATATACATCTTTCATGACATCCCTTTCCATGTTTTCTAGAAAATAATTTTTTTTCTTAATCAGCATCTCAAATTTGATTAGTTTAAGCTTTCCTGAAAGCCATTCAACCAAACTGTTGTGATGAATTGTTTTGCGAGGATGGTGGATTGCTTCTTCTTGTTTGTACTTAGCCAATTACAAACTTTCATCACAATTGACAGTTTCTTCTCTCTGTCCTAAATCTTTCAAATAGTGCTTTGAGGATGAATAAAAAGGTTGAGTACAAGATTAGATTGATGGTTGGTTTTTGGGGATATACTCATAAAGAGAAAAGCACTTATCACAGCATGTCTTGGTGACAAATAATGGATTGAGTTGCAATAGACTAAAAACTGTCTCTATAGAAAGGGGAATCAGGATGATGATTCTGCTAGCATCTAGTTTACCTATGTCACTAAGAAGTTTGAGTTTGTTGACTTCATCATGAAAAAATTCAGCACAACCTTCTTTGCTTAAATGATGGATAAGAGAAAGTTTTGCTGCTTGCCACATTATCTTTTGGCTGTAAAGCTCTTCCAAATTCAAATTGTTTGACCATGGTAGAGATTGAATTGTTTCCAAAACAGGCTGCCCCTAAGCAAAGAAAAAATAGAGATTAATTGAAACATAATTTCTCTTTATTTACCAATTATTTATGTCTTACAAGATCTTGGATGTTGGATCATAAGTTAGGTGAAGCACTGGATGTACCAACCATCTGTGCTTTGCGATTTCTTTCCTCTTCATGTTTGGAGTATGACTGAGATGTTTTGAAAGCTACACCATCTTCAAAGCTTTCCAATGAGGTCTGATGCTTTCTTGATGAACATCCAAGCTCTTCACATTTACAAACGCGAAAAAATGGTGGGATTTTAATACTTCTGGATATAAGAAATATGTTACTGGAAAATAGAAATTGAACAAACTATTTATTTATTGTGAAGCACTTACTAAAATAAGCTAATTTTTACATCTCAAGAAGTTTATCAACAAGTTGGTTACCATGGATTTCTTTGGATGTTTGTTTCATGGAAATCAACCATGCATTAAGTAAGTATCCATACTGTGCATCAGCAAAATGTTTCAAACTCGCTACATTTTACAATGTTGCATACATGTTTATCAAACAGCTTATTTTGCACAAAGAATAATACTATAAGAGAATACAAATTAATCACATTTTTAAATATAGGAGAAGCTATGATATAACTTGAATCAAAATAATACCATTTAATTTATAATAATAAAGTTATTTAAGTGTTGCCGTTTTTTTTTCTACAATCACCTGCATTAATAAAATTCTGCCAAGTAACAGAAAGGTTTTCACTAATAATCACTATAAGATATAAAAAAATTTATAATATTTATTTTTCACAATATAGAATTACAGTCTGAAAAAAAAATATTTTTTCAACAAAATATATTATTTTAAAATTTTGAAATCTAAGAGGTCATCAAAGTAAAGCTTCCAGAATCCAAAAAACAGAATTTTTAAATTAAGTTGCTTATTCCAAACTCTGAAAAATTGGTATGGTTTCCGAGTAATCTTGGTAAATAAAATATATACATACTAATAAGGTGTTAACATAAATTTTTACAATAAGTTTGTTGGCACAATCAACAAGCTCAAATAAGGTCATTATTTGCATTAAAATATTATCAAAATAATTTGGAAAATCAAAATGATTCTGCATTATATTTTTACCTGTTTATCATGCAATAATTTTCTATTAAAGCTGAGTTATTTCTTTTTGAATTAATTATGAACATACATAGATATCAATATTTTATAGAGAAAGATATTCATGAGAAGGCTCATCTGTCCATCCACTCAACTCTTCATTATTAATTATTTTCAAAATAAAAAATTTATTAGGGGGTTTCAGTTCTGGCAAATCCGCACTTAACTTAAGTGCGGATTTCAAACCAAATCAGCACTTAAATTTTGCAAAAAAGTCACTTATTTCAAAAATGGGTGTCAGTTCTGACCTCAAATCAGCACTTTTTTTGTGATTTTTTTTTCAAAACCACATGTTGGCCACATCATCCCTTTCTTTCCCATACCATTTTGTACTCTCCAAATGTCCTCTTTGTGTACTTCATTCACTCGGGTTAGTATTTTGCTTTGTTGCATATTCATTTTTTTTTGGAATTTACGGTGAAAATCTTTTTTTCGGATGGCTCATTGGTTTTCTTTCACCAGCTCAACATGAAATCGCATATTTTGTCAGTGATTTTTTCCATTCATCCCTCATATCCTTTTCCTATTCTCCTCCAACATCCCTCAAACAATTTGGTTTCATTCATTTTGTCATCTCATCTCTCCAGCTAAGTCACTTTATTCTTTTTTTTTGATTTTTTGATTACTAATTATAATTTTTTTTGTTTTTTTCTGTTTATTTTATTTTTTTTATCTAAATTTTTTTTGTAAGTGGTTATTTTGGATTTCAATGGTATAATTAACCTTTTTTTTCTCTCCCTCTTTACTTTCTTTTTTAGCTCCATCACCCTACTCTTCATCCCTCCTTGGCATTGTCATTATCCCCCCTTTCCCTTATTTCACTTTTTTTTGGCTCCATTTCATTGAAACACATAAATTGCACATTCTTTATGCATTTCACTTACTCCATATTCAATTTCCCCACAATTCCAACATCAATCTTTCTCACTCTATTTTTCCTACTTTACAATCAAGGTAAGTTTCATCTCCTTTTTTTCATGCCAATATGATATCTCATTCCTTTTATGAAAACTTCATACTTAAATATATGTATGACTCTTATCTGGATAACAGTGAACTTATAAAACTCCTTTTGATCTCATCTTCATTACCACTTTACAAGTTTTTGTAAAATTTTGAAAATCAGACTCAGAATTAGGGTTAGGTTTATTCAAATCTAATCTTCTTTTTACTGGAGATTCTCCTGAAGGCTACCTTTCATTTCCTACAAACAGATTTGAATTTGATTTAGTGGTTGCTGAGATATTGACCGTTAAAGTTGAGCCTTTTTTTTCCCAATTTAAATTTTTATTTCATTTTTTATGTAACAAATTAGGGTTAGGTTTATTTAAATCACATGTCCTTTAACTGAAGATTCTACTAAAGCATATCTTTCACTTCCCACAAACAGGTTTGAATTAGGTTCAGTGGCTGCTGAGATTTTGACCTTTGAAGTTGAGCCTTTTTTCCAAATTTCACTTGTCTTATTTCACATTTTTATATTGCATATTTAGAGGATAAGGATTCTGAAAGTCTTATATGATTATTATCTAGGCATTTCAATTATATAGGCATATATTTGTTGCTCACAAATATTACTAAAGCTCAAAAAGATGAAGATTTTTGCTTATGGGACACTCTACCTTCCTTTAACTCTTTTCTTGCTCTTAGACTCAAAAAGCACTGCAATAAAGCATTTGAAAAAAATAATGAACTTGCAACCAAAGTTGGAATACCGAATTGGTGTGACTCCGAATGGGAAGATATCAGCCACGAATATCTTTTATTTTCTAATGTTATTTTCACTCATTCTGGATTCCACAATAGGATTCATATTGATAGGAATGATGCCATTTTTCTTACTTTTGGTATATTCTCATATATCAATCCGATAACTGGCCAACCAATACCATCTCCAGCTAAAATCAAAGGACATGGTTTATATTTTCCAGACCACCGGTGTATCATTGATTTTGGTTTGGGAAATGGTATCATCAAAACTATTTGGAATTCTTCTAAGGATAATCATCAAACAACAAAAGCTCCTCCTGGTTTGGAATCCGGTCAAGATTTAACACATTTTGGTTGCTCATTTCAAATCAGTCATAAGTTGATTCAAAGAATCAATAAGGTAATGAAAGAAGGTAAAGTTAATCGATTTAAAAAAACTTTATCTAGATCCAAAAAGTATGGGGATTAGAGTTGTCATCAAAAATTTTATATTTTTTCATAAATTTTTAATAAATATTTTTTATGTATCAATTTCCTCAACTAAAGTAATGGGCCCACGATCTTGTGTTGTATAACAGGTAATCATGATAACATTTATTTGTTTCATGGGGTTCTTCTAGCCTATACCTGTGGAAAGTCCCAAACTTTTGTTTCTAGATTTGATCTGCATTTTGGCTTGAGGGATTGTCATTACTTTAAACTAGGGAAATTGATATATATTAGATATTTATTTAATAATTTATGTAATTATATTAAATTTAGATGACTTCCACCACTTACTTCAATAAAATGTAGGGGGGGTATTGCCAAATTTTCAAATCTGACATGTGAAATTGATGACTTAGAAAAATTTTGGTGATATACACCCCTTGCTTCAATAAAATGCAGGGGAGAGTATTGCCAATTTTTTAAAACAGATATAGAATTTTTTTGACTTTTAAATATTTTGGTGAAATTTTTTGACAAGAATGTGAAAGTAATTTTTTCCACCTTGAGTAGGTTTCTGGCTCAAAGAATAGTAGTACCATCAACAAAACCAATACATCCTGGGAAGCCCTCTGCTTGCATAACCTGAGATGATTCAAGTCGCTCTTCTTTTGTTGGCCAGGTGAGAAGTTGAGATTTCAAGGAGCTGATGGCAGTGATACATCATTTGGTATAAGTGTTAGCTGAACCATACCCTAAATCAAAGACATTTTCTAAATGTTTCAAAGCGGCTCCATTACCATCTGAACCCAAACAACATAGTGTGATGGCCAATTGAATTGAAGGATGTCGTTGTTCTTTTTGAGAATTATTGTGAAATATGGGATGATCCTGAATAAGCTCAAGCAATTTAGGGAAACATTCCTGAGAAGTCCTGAACAGCTGTCTAAAACTGGGTGTAGATAGGTTAAGAAGTTTTTGGATGGTGTACTTGGGGGTATGAAGTATTTGAGGCTTTCTGGGAAGAAGGTAACGTTTTGTGGCCATTTTTGATAAAAAGACAAAATCTTCTTCTAGATCAGAATCAGAATCGGAATCAGAGTCCAAGAGCAGTTCAAGAGCCATGAAAGTCATTGCTTTATGTAATTTATCATGATTTGAAAGTGAGGATGGCATAACTCTTATATGATATGATATGAAGATGTAAGTGATGTACGATGTTTTGAGTTATGAAGTTTTATGCTGCGGAGTGCTGTGTATGAATGGGATGATGCTGACAAATCAGTGAAATGGGACTTGATGGTGAAATCAGCACTTTTGGTTGAGAAAGTGCGGATTTGAGTGAAATAAGTGACTTATTTCATTTTGAAATCTCCCAGTATTGGGGCTAGTGTGTTTTGGAAATCCGCACTTATTTAAGTGTGGATTTGGTCAAATTTAATTGCGGATTTGTAAGTGCGGATTTGCCAGAACTGACACCCCCTATTATAGTAGTGTTTTTGTTTCCATATCCTTTCAAAATTTTATATTTTTGTTCATTTTGCTTTTCATAATGTACATGATGAGCTCTAGTTGTTCTTATTTTCCTCAGGGAAAAATATCTACTAATACCCGTGTACTTAATAAAAGATTCAATGAGATACTCCCTTGATCAACTTCTCATTTTTGCAGGTCTATTTAAAATTTCTGTCGTGTGCTTTTAAATATTTCACCTCAGTCTAATGAATGGAAGCTGAACCTCACCAAAGAACAACTACATAGGTTTTCATTGTTCAATATAAGCTCTCTCAACATTGATATTAATTTGCCATATCCTGAACGAAATTACTGTGTTTCTGAACAAATCCCTGCTATATTCCACAATGCTTTTATCCACTTTCTTCATCAATGCACCTTTCCTGGAAAAAAGTTTTCTTGGAATCTTGATTGGTTTCACGAGTGGAATCAAGTTTTGGCAAAAATTATCATTAAGCACTGGGATAAAGCTTTGGAAAATAATTATTTGGTTTCTTATTCAATTGACTCTACTCATATTTCCTACCTAAATCAAATGGGTGTTCTTCACCGCTGGTTTATAGGTTATGCTGATAAATTATGACTCCTAAAATATTCTGAGAGTTTCCGTGAAATAGTTAAAATAAGTAAGTATAAATATAAAATAAAAAAGAAAGTAAGAACTATTTTTTTTCTCCTATTTTTTCCAAAGGCTTCTATAATTTTGACAATATTTTTCAGAATTCTTTGAAACAAACTCACCTTCTTAAACAACTTCCAAGTGGTGAAACCTATGAGAATCTATTCAAAAACGTCAAATGTTTCTCAGACACCGAAATTGATGATGAAGGTTCTTTTAAGCGGATTTTATTGCCATGGAGATCTGAAGAATTCTCAAGACTTGCACAAAATCTTGACCAGAAACACATTCAAATCCGAGAAACTTCCTCTTATTCAGGAGAAATACTTAAGAACTTGGCATTATATGATAGATTAAATTTGGTATCCTCAATTGAGACTCAATTTAATTCTTTTCCAGTCCCCAGGGGTTCGCCAAATGACTGCTATTCTTCATTATATCTCACTTCTCTTAATCCTCAACAATTAAGACTTCTTAATTGTCAAGCCCCAATAAACATTTCCTAAATACTTGAACAAATTTAAAGTTCTAATGTGAGTTATTGATGAATTCCCTAATCAATAATCTAGCAGACTCATATTCCTTGTTTCCAATGTTTGGGACACTTAACCTTAAAAAATTAGAACAGATAAATATTTTTAGCTATGATGCAACTTTATATAAAGAAAATTTAACATAAATTGATAGCTCAATCTTTTTTTCTTTGTATCTTATAAATGCTGAATTCAATACTTCTTCTTAAAAAATACTTGAGTACATGAACTTCATTTTGTTGGCTCATTCTATACAGACAATCAACTGCTTGCTGTTCAACTGCTGGATTCCAATTAGGCTCCTGTTTCAATATTTTAAACAAATTCTCTTTTCAACATTTTTTATTTCAATATAAGACTCTTTGAATTATCATTATATATACATTTTGTGCACACCTCAAGTCTATTCCAACTCCTGCAGCCTTGATCGTACCAAGCAAAACTTGACATATTTCATCATTTTTGAATTTGTCAAGATTTTCATCCCTTTTTTCATGCTCAAATTTCCTACAAGCTCTGTGTAGCTAATTCCATGGTCATCTAAAGCCTTTTTTATACTGTTTCAATGGATAGAATATTGAAATGTCGTTTAAGCTAAAAATAAGTTATTGAGATAATTAATAGAATTCCTTACATTTCCAAAAAGTCCACATATTCTGAAAATATAACAGCCTTGGGACAAATTATCCCCCTTTCTCCCCTAAAGAAAATTTCTAAATGACTGATTAGATGTATAATCATTGCTGAATGTTTCCATGTGAAAGGAAATGTTAGAGGTTGATCTGGGTTTTTGTAGACAGGGTGGTTACAAAATTGCCGTAAAATTGACAGTTCTTGGAGAAACTCAGCTGAGTCCCAAGGGAGGTTGGTGTTTCAAGAAGGCCCATAATGCTCAGAAAAACGTTCTTGAAGCTTCGTAAGTTTTGAGTGCCAAGGTTCTGATAATTCTACAGATATTCCTTGCTCATTTTTTCAAGGAAGTGATAAGATTGCTTCTTTAGTCCTCCGCAGGCATATGACATTCATGAGAGTATTTATCAATTTTATTGAGCAAGAGCTTCCTCTGTTTAAGCCATTCATAATAAAATTAATCCACAACCAGTTTTCTTACCATCTTTCAATTCTGAGGAATTATATAAGGCTTTGAAGATCAGTTGTCTGGTTCTGAAGTGGTGTCCCTGTCAAGCATAGTCAATACTCAGCCTCCAAGGCCGATATATTCTGATTCTTGTGCAACTGGGGATTCTTGATTAAAATTTTAAATTATGTTAAACATTTCATCAGCTTTTAAAATATTATGTTCAAAATTTTTAGTAATTCAAATGAATTCTTACTGAGCCTCATCTAAAACTATTCTGTACCAAAAGAGTTTATGAGTTACTTGTGGAATAGGTTGATGAGTTTTCTTTGAAGAAGATGTACTTTCTGTCTCATAGGTAGTCAAAACAACTAGTTGGTTCTGAAGCTCCTCAAAATTAATTTTCTTTGAATCCTTCCCATAAAGAACCTTGAAAGGTAGTGCATTATATTCAAAGTGAATTCTTATTTCATTGACCCACTTTAATAATGTTGCAAGTGGGCAAATGATGAGAGTTGCTGATGTCCTATCTTTCTCTTGTCCACCACCAAAGAGTTGGAATTGTCTTGCTTCACTTTGAGTTGCAGTAATTAGGCCAAGAGTTGAGAGGGTCTTTCCCAAGCCCATATCATCAGCTAGAATTGGACCAATTCCTGAAAAGGATAACTCTTCTTCAAGAAATTGTTCATAATAATTATTAAAACCTACTCTCATCCAGCTGTTGTCTGCATGCCTCCACAGATTTTCTAACTTTTTGAATAAGTTATTTTCATTGTCTATCATAAAATTGATAGCTTGAATCTGATGCGTTTTCAGAGTTGTTTTCATACCACGTATAGATAGATTTGCCATTTGATTATCCCTTGTCCCAGAAATTTTAGAAGTTGTGTGAATACAAGAATGAGGAATATTGAAGAAGATGGTTGGATTGTAGTGTGGAATTGGTGTCAGATCAATTTGAGCATTTAGAAATACTTCTTTAGCCTGACTAATAAAATCAGTCAAACAAAAAAGGAGGCCACAAATTCTATACTGCCTGATTAAAAGTAGACGCAAGTAAGAGCAAAAATAATAAGGTATTTGGAGATTTAAAGCCCTTTCCTCAGTTAAAATTTGAGATCCAGATCCAATTTCTATAAGTAGTTGTCCAATTTGGCTGCTCTGTTTGTAAGAAAGATCACCAATAGGTTTTGATTCTCCTTCTTTGAATTATCCAAAAACATGATCAAAAGATCTTCCTCGTTGCATAATAACTGGAGTGGATACTTCATCAAATACAGATCTTTCTTTTGGAAAAATAGGTTTAAAATATAAATAGAATTGTCCAATGCATCTTAAATTTGACATTTTAATTAAATGAATTTTATGGTGATGGTGGTAGTTTAAAGAAAGAGAGGGTGAGAGCAAAGCTTTGAAAGAGAATAAAGTAGAGAATATATATAATATTGGATGAATATTCAAAATTGAATTTTTCATGTATGTTAATAATAAATGTTGACTCATATTTTAATAATAACTAAATACAGATAAATAATTAAAAAAAGTGCATTATTTTAGAGCCTAATTTTTGTGCCAATATATTAAAATTAGTTTCTGTAAAAGTGTAAATTTTTAAAAAAATACATTACTATTTTTTCCCCTTATAATATATATATATATTTTTTCTCCTACATTACATTTTTTGAACATGGTCTTATACTTTTTTATTCCAAGGAACAATGAGAAATTTCTATTGATAAGGGCTCGATATCAACTTTTGTCTAGAAAATTTAAAATTATGTGCAAATATTTTTACAGAGTTATATTTTTATTAATAAAATTTTAAAAATGGACTAAAATAGTATTCTTTTTTATATATTTGCGGAAATAAAATTAATAACTGAAATAATATTCCAGAGCTAGTATACTATGTGTCATTTAAGATATTTCTACTAATATCAAACCTGACCTCCCAACATTAAATGGATCTATATATAAAATTGAATATTATGGTATGTTAAGTGTTGTGGCTCAACCATTCCTCAACTTTGTTCCAACTGATGCTCAACTTAAATCCAAAGCTCTGCTCAAGAAGGGATAAATTGAGGCTTAATTTAGGGCCAACTTTTTTTTCAAAATTCTTTCATATAATTTAAAAACAGTTTCCTAATTCTTTCAAAACATTTCCCCAACAATTTCCCAACCTCTTCCTGAAAGTTTCAAAAAGAGGGAACTTCTAGCAGTTCACCCCCTGATTTCCCATGGTGCTTCTTCATATTTGGCCACAAAAATCTTTCCCTGACTCTACAATACATCTCATCCTGACCTCTAGGACCTAAATTCTCATGCAAATCCCTGAGTATTTTCACCTTCCTTTCCCTAGTTTGAATGACTAACTGAGGAAACAAAGAATGATTCATCCATAAATTGCCATCTTTAATAAAATAGCTTTTAGAGCACTTTTTGATATTGCGCCAATCCTTTTTGTCACAAAAATATGGTTGACTACTATCTTCCAGATATAACCTTAGCAATTCTGCCTCCTCATCAGCAGGTGCCTCATCTTCAGAATACTCTCCATTGTCTGAATGAGTATTACTGTCAGCCAGGCTATTCCAGGAGTCCAGTAAATGATATGTAACTTATAAAACCTGAAAGAGTGGGTAAGAATTGTATTTAATGAATATAAATTATTATTTTATTGCATAATAAAATTATATAAGTATTTTATTATATACAAGTGTTATATTAATTTTATTGGTTATATAAATTTTTATATACATTTAAATTGAACATAATATAATATATTCTACAAATAATGGCGCATTTTTATGTTACTTAATAATTATAAATTTATATTTAATTAATTGAAAAAACATATATTATAATTATAAGTGTAAAATTGACTTATAATATATGTAAATTAATTATTTAAATTTATATATTAAATAACACCTTTCATATAATACTAAACAATAATTAATGACGCTTATTTTGACCCTTAATTATGTCAGGAAAAACCAATTAAGTAATTTATACTAAATTAAGATTAATTACATGTTTTGTTGCGTCAAAGTATTTTTTGTTTCACTTAAAATATCCTTAAATAAGACTGTACCATCTGTTTGGAATTATTTTTCTCATAGTTCCTATGTTCCAATCTTGTTTAGTTATTCACTATTTTTACTTACTGATTTGGGAATTAATGGCGGGAAAATTGGATTCTTAATTGGGGTTTAAATTATTTGTTTCATATTTTTCTCTACATTGTTATGTTTCATTTACTCTTTGATATATTTGTTTTATTCTATTCTAACTATTGTATTTACAAACATAGTGGCGCTTCAGAGGACCCATTGCCTATAAAAGGGCCTTGGATCATCCCCTGTAGCCTCATCACTTATTATACACTCCACAAATTAAATACTATTTTACTACGTTTATATTTTTTATTAGTAATACAATTCTAATTAAAATTCTATATAACAATTTAAAGGTTGCTTTAAGTCTGATAGTAATTAAAAGTGTTTGCCGCGCAGAACCCTTACATTAAATAGTATTATTATTAATAAATCCTAAGTTTTTGTCATCTCTCAAAGTTTCTCGCCATTGTTTTCCTTTTAAATAAATTAAATATTTTATTATAATTTATTTCTTTTATTTTTCCCTTGTCCTCCTCCTTTTCTCCTCCTTTTCTCCTCTTTTCCTTACCTTCTTCTAGACAACTGACATACAACTGGGGGCCTTTCCAAACGACGATGACGATCGAGCCTGGCGACGAACGACAAAACGCACGGACCACCTAGCAAAAACAAAACTTTTGCCGTGACTGTGTTTCGAACTTGGGTTCGATTTCTTAGGTTTATATTATATTAATTTTTATATTATTTTGAAGTGATTTTTTGATCACTATAGTAAGTTCACCTTTGGACCTCTCACTCATATTACTATATTTTTACTGCAATAACAGTGATTGTGGCTTAATTGCTGATTCACTGAGTGTAAGTGTTCAATTATTAAATATTTTTTTTTCCTAGTTGACCATTATAGAGTGTTAAATCCTCTTAGTCCTAGAAGAATTAACATTTTTTATTAATACAAATTGAATTATTAATTTAATTTTCTATTATTATTAATTATTGTTAATTTTGGTTGACTTAAAAGTACATTGTGCTTAGTCCCAAATATATTGCCATATTTAATATTGGTAATTAATTGGTTGAATTAACTTGATTGTAATTCCCAATTTAACCTTGCAATCCATTTTTTTTAAATTAATTTTTTATAATTATTACTTTATATTGAAAATTTTTTTTTCTATAATTTAATTAATAAAATTTTTATTATTATTTGGAGCAATTATTGACTAACTTTTATTATTTTTTTAAAAAATAAGAAGTAAATTAAATTCTTCCCACTAGTATGTACAACAATTTGGAAGAAAAAATGAATAACATGCAAGTGGATGAAATAGAAATTGACTATGATGCTGACACTGTAAGTTCTTCTAAAGTTGGTCATAAAAAATCTTATGCTAACACAAAGAATACACATACTGCAGGATGTGGAAATGACAGGAAATACAAACAAACCAAACCCCCTTCCTCCAGTACCACAGAAGGAAGTAAAGCCTCTAGTGCCTCAAGAAGGTCTTACAAAAGGCTTCAAAATAAAAAAGCTTCCTCTGCCACAACAAATCAGTAACCTATCCAGTCATATAAAAGAGTTGAAGACAGAAAATATGATGTACAAAGCAAAGGTAGACACCTTGTGGGATCAGGTCCAAGAGCTCAGGAACCAGATTCAGGCCCAGGCCCCTCCTCAGTTGCCTCCCAATCAGCCTCAGTTTCAGGCTCAACCTTCACAGCCACCCAGCTCAACCATCCAAAATCTAAATACTATGGAAGTAGATAAATGGAAATGGGATTATCTAATGAGTCACTACCAACAGAATGTGCAACACCCTCCTCATCATCAGCGTGGCCCATCCAGAACACCCACTTTCCATCCACCTCCTCATCCCTACCAACAAGGCAGGAGAAAGAAGGCCCAAGCACAATCCCAAACCCAGTCCCAGGGGAAGTTTCCTCCTCTGCCATGGTAAGTAATTTGGTTGATAGTCACTTGGGTATGTTTCCTAATAAATCTTCTTCTGCAGGTAATATTATTGAACATGGTGAAAGAACAGTTAAACCTGTTAAAAGACAGCTTCCTGTAACTAGTAGCCCTATTGATGTAATTAGCAAATTGTCATTTGATGAACCTTTACATTTAACTTCTACATCTTTAATCAATCCTTCTCTTGCAATTAAAAATGATTCTGTTCCCCCTGAAATCTATACCTTAATTGAAAAAACTTCTGAGGAAATATTGAAAGATACCCTTGATTTTAATATTGTGAAAGACAAACATGTGAGAGATGTGTTAATTCATGAAAATGATAGATTAAATAATTTACACTTGCAATGTAAAGTGAGTTCTTCTGTACAAGATACAGCTTATTTAAAAATCAAAGAAACCTTGAATATTGTTCTTAGTCAACAAAAACAAATAAGAAGTGACCATAGAGCTATCTCAGATAGAAATATCAGTCTACATAAGACCTTAAGTGAATTGAAACCTCTTATTGAGGAAAATTATTCATTCAAGAATGAAATAAAATCTCTGCAAAATGAGTTTAAGAAGCTAAAAAATGATTTCAATGCACTAAGTACCAAACACTCAGTTTCTGAGGACAGAAATGTTCTATCTCTTGCAAAAGTAAATGACCAGATGTCTGAAATTCCAAGAATAAGAAACTATGTGTCTGACCTGCAGGAAAACTTCTCAAACTTAACCATCAATAATGAATTAAATGAGATTTCTGTAAATAAGCTGCATAAAAATAAAGAGAAAAAACCTGAGCAAAGTTCATCCTTTCTTCCTCATATTTCAACCATTAAACAAACTGACAATGAGTCTGTAAAATCTTTTGCTACTAGCAAAAAATCTTGTGATGGTCATGCACCAGCTGTTTCTGTAAATAATGAACTTTCTGAACACCTGGCTAAACTTCAGGAATTATTAATAATGAATAATTCAAACTAGAAAGTGGACCATCCCAGTAGTCAGAAAAATTGGCCTAAGTTAGACCAATATCCTACCTTTGATGGTGATTCTTCCTCTGATTGGTAACACTTTATCCAAAGAATTGATAATTTAAAGAGATCTTATAAACTACCTGATGAGGAAATTGTTTCTAAGCTAATTTCTTTATTTTCCAATGTAGCCTTGATGTGGTATGAATATGCTCTTTTAGATAACAATCATTATACATGGAATAATTGGAGATCCTTGATTGAGAATCAGTTTGGTGGTTCAAAATTCAGGTTAGCTCAGCAGAGACTGTATGAGAATACTAGATATGTATCCTCCTCTGTTGAAAAGCCCATTGTTTTTCTGATGAAAATAACTAAAATCCTTAGAGCAATTGATCCAAAGATGGATTATGATATTTGGAGAGATAAAATCTTGTATAAATTGCCAAAATGGATTTGATTGTTGCTAGAACTGAGCATGTAAGGGAAAATTTTTCTTTCATTAATATCTGTAATGAAGTACTGCTCAACCATAGATATGAACCAAAGAATTACCTTGGTAAATCTTATAATGATCAGAATAAACCTTCTATAAAGCTCCCAGAAAAATCTGGTAAACCCTCTGCCCCAGTTGCACCTAAAAAATATGCAACAAATACTTGTTATAAGTGTAGCAAACCGTGGCAGAAGGGTCATGTTTGTGACAAGAAAATTCATCTTGTTGAACAAAATGAAGACACTGATGAAGTTAAACTTGATGTCAATAATTCTTCCAGTGACTGTGAAAGTAATATCTCCTATGACAATGAATCTGTTAAAGATGTTTTAATGTTGGAACATGATGTCCATTATTTAAATAATATATCTGAAGATTGTGTATTGAATTTATCTTCAGTAGAAAATGCTGAGATAATTAAAGATATTACTAACAATTCTATTCCTATATCCCCTTTAAAGGCACCTGTTATCATTAATGGTAAAAATGTTGATGTAGTTCTTGATTCTGGTGCTGGAGGAAGTGTAGTATCTGAAAAAGCTTTGGCTTCAGTGGATAAGGAATATTTGAGTAAATTATTACCTATAACTTCTGAAAAATGGAGAGGGTATGGTTCTACCTTATTTCCTATTGGCAAATACAAAACCTCTGTATTCTTCAAATATAATAATGGTTTTGTCAGAGCTATTTGTGAGTTTGTTGTCATGAAAAATGATAATTTGAGCAATTGGTTTATTATGGGAAATGATATTTTAACCATGTTTGGTGTGAAACTGGAACCAGCAAATAATTGCTTTACCTTAGGAATGAATGGGAAAAGGAAATTCAAAATTTCCTCTCCTAGAACTTCTGGGCATTTGTTGAAATCTTGTAACTCACTAATCCAGTGTAAAGGTAGAACAACAACTGAAATGGATGATTTATTACATGAAATAAATACCGCTTCTTTTGGTGATCAGTTGACTAGTGAACAAAAGGATTCTATTTTTGCCTCTATTACCTCTTTCCCTATGGCTTTTGCTGATGGTTCTCATGTCTTGGGAATTGTTCAGGAAGAGATGAAAATTACCTTATCCTGTAATTTGAGTTATATTCCTCCTACCCTTAAGAAAAAACCATATCCTGCTTCTCCATCAAAAAGAAAAGATATTGAAGATAATATTGAAACATTATTGAGAATGAATATCATTGAGAAAGTGGATGTCACCCCCAAATATTGTGTCATCTCCCCAGTCCTGATTTCTTATGAAAAAGATAAAGCTAGATTATGTGGAGATTACAGAGCTTTAAATACTTATACTGTTGATGATATTTATCCTTTACCCAGAATTAATTCAATACATGCTACCTTGCAAGGTGCAAAATTTATTAGTTGTCTGGATGGTAATAAAGGTTATCATCAAGTTCCAGTTGAGAAAAATTCTCAAAATTTTTTGCTTATTGCTACTCATATGGGAATATATAAGTATGTTAGGATGCCATTTGGCCCTAAAAATGCTCCTTCAGTTTTCCAGAAAGTCATGGATAACACTTTCCATCAAGAAATTATTGAAGGTTGGCTCATGGTTTATATTGATGATATTATTGTTTTTTCTAAAACTTTTGATGAACATATGATTCACTTGAATAGAGTTTTCCAAAAAATGGATGAAATCAATATGACCTTATCTTTAAAAAAGTGTAAATTTGGTTTTCAATCTTTGAAAGTCCTTGGCCATGTTGTTTCAGGCTTACAAATTTGTGTAGACCATAATAAAGTTTCTGCCATTCAAAATGTGAAAGCACCAACTTCTGTAAGAGAAATCCAAAGTTTTTTGGGTATGTGTGGCTATTATAGACAATATATTAAAAATTATCAGGTCATAGCCTTGCCTCTTACAAAACTGACCAGAAAAGATGTTGCTTTTCTCTGGAATAATGACTGTCAAAAAGCTTTTGATACATTAAAAAGCTGCTTAATGACAGCCCCTATATTGGCTCTTCCAGATTTTAACAAGCCATTTGTCCTTTATACAGATGCTAGATTTATTGGTCTGGGTGCTGCCCTTCACCAAAAGCAAATTATTAATGATAAATCCTCAGAGGTTGTAATTTTTTATATTTCAAGAACCTTAAGAAATAGTGAATTGAAATATGGTCCCACTCAATTGGAGTGCTTAGCAGTTGTTTGGGCTCTTGAGAAACTTCATTACTATTTGGATGACCAAAAATTTGAGTTGGCAACTGACTGTAGTGCTGTGAAGTCTCTCTTAAACCTCAAGACACCTAACAGATATATGTTCAGGTGGCAACTTGCTGTTCAAGAATACAGAGAAAGGATGACAATTATCCATAGAGCTGGAAATGTTCACTCTAATGTTGATATGCTCTCCAGATTGCCTCTGCCAAATAATGACTCAAATCCTGCTTATGTACCTGAAGATGATACTGTTCATATCCATGGTATATTTATAGTTGATATGGAAGAGGAGTTATTACAGTTAATACTGGATTCATATGATAAAGATTCTGATTTAAATAAATTGGTTACTATCTTAAATGATCCTAAGAATGCTTCAATTCAAGCATTAATAAAAACTCTTCCTGCCAAGTACCAAAATGCTTTAAATAAAGGAAAGTTCTCTATTGAAGATGGTTATATCTATTATAGAAGGAAGCTTACCAATGTAATTGTTATTCCTCCTTCAATGAAAGAAACTATCCTCAAACTTTGTCATGATGACATATTAGCTGGTCATTTTGATCTTGAAAAAACATTGATTAGAATTAAAAACACTGCATGGTGGGCTAATATGTCTGAAGACACAAAATTATATGTTGAATCTTGTGATTCCTGCAAAAAATCTAAAAGGTTAACAGGTAAGAGAGCAGGGTTATTACAACATATTGAAGCACCTAGTGCTCCCTGGCAAATCATTAATATGGATTTTGTCACTGGTCTTCCTGTTGCAGGTAAAGACAGCTTTAACTCTTGTTGGGTAATAGTGGATAGATTCACAAAAATGTGCAAATTTATTCCCATCCACAAAGATGTATCCACCAAAGAATTAGCTTTCTTATGGTGGTCTTACATGTTTAATATTATTGGTTTTCCAAAAGCCATTATCTCTGATAGGGATCCAAAATTCACTTCTGAGTTTTGGACCTCTTTGATGAATATTTGTGGCTGTGAGTCAATATTGTCTACAGCTCACCATCCTCAGACTGATGGTCTAGCTGAAAGAATGATTCAAACTCTGGAAGATATGATTAGAAGGTATTGTGCCTTTGGTTTAGAATATAAAGACAATGACAGATTTACTCATGATTGGGTCACTCTTTTGCCTGGTCTTGAATTTGCATATAATAGCACTGTTCATTCTGTCACTGAGAAAAAGCCTTTTGAGCTTTGGTTAGGTTATGTCCCAAACACTCCTGCTCAGATTCTCAATAATAAATTACCTAAGTTGGAACTACAGCCTGGTGTAAAATCTTTTATGCAAATGCAACAGCTATGCAGAAAACATGCTCAGGGTTGTATTGATAAAGCATTTGAATATGAAAAGAAAAGATGGGATAAATCCCATAAAGAATACACATTTAACAAGGGTGATGAAGTGTTGATCTCTACTGTCCATTTCAATTTACAAGGTAACCACAAACTAAAAGATCCTTTTGTAGGACCATTTGTTGTTAAAAGAATGGTTGGTGATAATGCAGTAGAAGTTGTATTGTATTCTCCATATGATAGGAAACATCCTGTCTTTCCCATTTCTTTGCTTAAGCCTTATACTTCCAACAGTGACTTATTTCGAAAAAGAAGAGGAAGACCTAAGAAGAACCCTAAGGAAGTCACAGAAACAGCAGAAATTGATAAAATTCTCAATGATAGAATTATCACTTCTGAGAGAGGTACTGAATATTTATTGAGATATAAGAACAAATCATCTGAACATGATGCATGGATACCTGGCAAGGAAATTTCAAATCTGCCTACTCTGTTGAAAAAATACAAAAAGAAAAAATCTTAGCATTTTTTTTATTGTTTTTTTTAGAGTGAGGGAGTGTCAGCCAGGCTATTCCAGGAGTCCAGTAAATGATATGTAACTTATAAAACCTGAAAGAGTGGGTAAGAATTGTATTTAATGAATATAAATTATTATTTTATTGCATAATAAAATTATATAAGTATTTTATTATATACAAGTGTTATATTAATTTTATTGGTTATATAAATTTTTATATACATTTAAATTGAACATAATATAATATATTCTACAAATAATGGCGCATTTTTAGGTTACTTAATAATTATAAATTTATATTTAATTAATTGAAAAAACATATATTATAATTATAAGTGTAAAATTGACTTATAATATATGTAAATTAATTATTTAAATTTATATATTAAATAACACCTTTCATATAATACTAAACAATAATTAATGACACTTCTTTTGAACCTTAATTATGTCAGGAAAAACCAATTAAGTAATTTATACTAAATTAAGATTAATTACATGTTTTGTTGCATCAAAGTATTTTTTGTTTCACTTAAAATATCCTTAAATCAGACTGTACCATCTGTTTGGAATTATTTTTCTCATAGTTCCTATGTTCCAATCTTGTTTAGTTATTCACTATTTTTACTTACTGATTTCGGAATCAATGGCGGGAAAATTGGATTCTTAATTGGGGTTTTAATTATTTGTTTCATATTTTTCTCTACATTGTTATGTTTCATTTACTCTTTGATGTATTTGTTTTATTCAATTCTAACTATTGTATTTACAAACAAGGTGGCGCTTCAGAGGACCCATTGCCTATAAAAGGGCCTTGGATCATCCCCTGTAGCCTCATCACTTATTATACACTCCACAAATTAAATACTATTTTACTACATTTATATTTTTTTATTAGTAATACAATTCTAATTAAAATTCTATATAACAATTTAAAGGTTGCTTTAAGTCTGATAGTAATTAAAAGTGTTTGCCGCGCAGAACCCTTACATTAAATAGTATTATTATTAATAAATCCTAAGTTTTTGTCATCTCTCAAAGTTGCTCGCTGTTGTTTTCCTTTTAAATAAATTAAATATTTTATTATAATTTATTTCTTTTATTTTTCCCTTGTCCTCCTCCTTTTCTCCTCCTTTTCTCCTCTTTTCCTTACCTTCTTCTAGACAACTGACCGACAATTACTATCTTGACTTCCCCTTGAGTTGTCTTTGCCATCTGACTCTTCCGCTGTCTTGTCTAGCCCACTCCTTGTTGCTACATTAAATTCAGCATTCTCTAAATCCATTTGCAGACTACCTTTGCTACAAACATCCTTCATGTCATAATTAACTAGTTTATTGTCTATGCCAACTACCCGTAACATTACTTGGTTATTGTCTTTTAAGAAGCCTCTATCAAATACTTCATAACAATAATCTATCCTGCTTACCCATCTTTTATCTTCTTTAAATTACTCGGCTTCCAAGTCTTCTTCACACAACAGCCTTCTAGATAATGAATCTGGAATTGTGAAGGACTTCCCTGGCTTATGCACTAAGTCAAAAGAAAATAAACTAATTTGCACCACCCAGCTAGTCATGGGCACATCTGGTAAACTTTGGCTACTAATCATTTGCACCAACAATAGCACATCAACCTTCAACTCAAAATGTTTCCCCCAAAGCATCCACTATAGCTTCTTAAGTATTTTTGCTACTCTGTGTAACTCCAGCTTAGACTGAGAGTACCTAGACTCCAATTTGGTAAAAGCCTTATATCCGTAAAGGACAGGTCTGTCATTACCTTCCTCATCCTCCTGCATCAGAGCTGCACCTACTGCAGACACACTAGAATCCACCACTAGAGTAATTTTCCCAGGGTATGGTCTATATTCCAATATTTTCAAAAGTATATCTTTTCCTGCAATCCTTTTTAATAACTCCAATGACTCTTCACATTCCTCCATTGAATCTCATACAACATCTCTCTTTGTTAAGCGCCTTAAAGGTGAAGACAGCAAAGCAAAATCTCAAATAAACATTCTTACATATGTACAGATGCCAAAAACCCTCTAACTTCTTTAGTATTTCTTGGTCTTGGCCATGTAAGCACCTTATTCTCCTGCTTTTCAGAAATTATCCTCCCTTTGTTGCATACCACATGTCCCACTATATCTAGCGCTGGAACACAACAAGAAAACTTGGAACCAGAGATTGTTAATCCTGCCTCCTCTATCCTGAATAGCACTCTCTACAAGGTAATCACATATTCCCAAACAAAACTTCTAATTTATGGATTCTCCTCTAACACTTCCCCATTATAATCACTGGCTGGTCCTTTTATACCACCATAATCAATGAAAATTCTCACATGCTCTGGAATTTCATCCTGCAGCATCCACATCATCTACGCTTGGTATACTGCCACATAATTTTTTGCGCCTTGCGGCAACCTTGTCAACCTGAGACTTCCCAATGGCGTTTCAAACATAGTCATGGGCCTGGATAATTTTTCCAATTCATGCTCATCGTATCCTCCCATGATATCACCTGATCCATAACATGAGGGCCCCTCAAATTAATTTATGAACTCTTCTGGCATTGGTGGCATTCCTGCTTCTTTTACTGTAACCTTTTTCATCTCTCTAAGATCATGAACAACCCTCAGTTTACCACAGTGCTTAACAACAAAAAAAACTGGACATGAATAAATAGACATAGACTGTTCATACAAGCCAGAACTTAACCTTTCCCTAATTAATTCCATATACTTTTCTCTTATAGCCACTGGTATTGGAAAAGCCTTCTGCTTCCACAGCACATGAGGTATAACTGGAACAATATAAGGTTTACCGTAAGAGTGTTTCAACAAACCTCTTTCCTCTTCAGAAAACGCAATAGCCTTCTCCCGAAGAACCATAACATGTAACAACAACTTCTTTTTTTCCTGAGATAATCAATCCTCTGGTCCAAAATTAACCATCTGAAGCCTTTCCATTGTGATTCTACTAGTAGGAATAAAATTAGATGAAAACTTTGTTAAAGGAGTATCATAAGGATTTCTAGACAGTGCCCGCCTCTGAAATGGAGGATTCAAATCCAGCATTGGTACCTTTACTGGTTTAAACTTAACAGCCACTGGTTTATACTTTAATGCAGAACAGTCCTTGCTGCTTCCTTCATTACGTAAACTTAAACCCTTTCTAATATAACTACAGGTTTTACCTAAACCCTGTTTTTTCTTTTTCTTTTTAATATAAGTATAACAAAATCCATAATCAAAGAATTCAAAAATCTTAGGTATTATACATTCTACAGTAGTACTACCAAGACAATTATGAAGTACCACTTTACGTATCCCCTCTTGTTGGACTGACTGGTCACTATTGAGGTTCCTCTCATTTTGGGAGATAGTAACACCTAAAATTCCAGCCCCTAATGAAAATTTTGGTGCTTTCCTTATGGTTTCCCCATTTCATCCTCTGAGACGTCCTCATAAATATCTCTTTCTTTCTCCAATCTCACAGCTCCAGAGTACTTAGTTTTCCAGCCACCATCCTTAGGTGCTACTAAGACCCCTGTTACTGGAATACCACCATCACCCATAATCCTTATTCCAATAGTCTTATTCAAACAATAATAAATAGTTGCAGAATAATCCATTAAAAATGGTGTGCCTAAAACTGGTTTAACTACACCCATTGGAACATAAAAATTAATATCTCTTGTTGCTCCTGCAACTATAGTGCATAAATACTCTGCTACACCTAGAACAGGCAACCTACCTCCACCAATTCCTGCAACAGTGCCATCACCATCTTTTACAGGAAGACATAGCTCCATGGCATCGTCCGCTGAAACCACATTGATTTGTGAACCTGTATCCACTAACACTCTAATCTTCTTACCATTTACAGTTATTGTCAAATACCCTTAGGGACCTACATAATGTGGTGCCCTAGGCAATCCAACAACTGGCTGAAATGACTGCTCCCCTACATCAAATTCAGCGCAACTATAAATCCTTTTCTTCCTGCACTTATCCACAATTCTACTTGCTAAATCTGGTGCTACTGCCGTCAGCATCCCCAATGGAACTGAAACCGTAGTTTTTAAACACTGCACAACTAAATCCTCAGCTGACTTAGGAAAATCAGAGTGACCTGGGCACGGCATTTTCAATTTAGGTTGTGTTGCCTTTTCACCAGCTTTTGCTCTCCCAGGTGGGTTCTTTGGAGTATTATGCCTTGTTCCTGGCATTCCTTCAGCAAGTACCGCCCTTTGCTGTACTACCTATGGCTCCTCCATCATCACAGGTTGTTCTTCTCCCTGATGATCCACACCATACCCAACAGGCTCCATACCTTCCGTTTCAACATCTTCCATAGGCCCAGTTGTATTTTATCTAGTAGTATACTCTACTTCCTCCACATCCTCTGGATTTTCATACCTAGCACCAGCTCTTCTTAGCCTACTAATAGTTGGTGGAGCAATTTTCTTGTTTTTTGCCGCAAACATCTCCAGACGTGCTGCAGTAAGTGGCGCTGCAACCACTCCTTCTTTTACTTTAAAATCCAACACTGCACAAGTAACTGATTTTGCATCCTTTCCTTTCTCTTTTTCTTCAGGCTCTTTGCCCTTGCTCAACTTGCCCTCCATAGACTTCTTATTAATATAATCAATGACCATGGCTCACATCCCTCAATCCTTGTATTTAACAAGCTTAGTCCCATTTTCCAACATAAGCGTAGTTCCATCTTTGTAGACTACCCTTTCTTCTTTATCCTTTTGAAGTGTATTACACCTCATACTAGTATGCCCTTCTTTATTACAATAGTAACATACCATAGTAGCAAAGAGCAATGGTTGGGAGGAACTCTTGGGCCTAAACACCCCTTTCGCTTTCGCTGCTTCAATTATTTTCTTCTCCAATTTTTCAATCCTAGCCATAACAGAATCTGGCTGCTGTTTAGTTAAAACTTTAGCTTTAGCGGACAGCACCTGAGGAGACAATCAAACATCAGACACATCCTCGTCCATTTTCTCATTATCCAAAGCAACTCTAACTGTGCTGTGCTAAACTCAATTCAACTTCATTTCTGCTTTCACTTCTGTCTCTACTTCCTCTAATCCAGAGTACTTATAATTAACGTCCCTCTTCTTGACTAATTTCCCTTTGTTATCCAAGCGCCTCTTCGCCCAGTATTCCACTTCTGGCTCTAACTCTTCACAAAACCAAGATAAATATGCATTATTATCACTAAAATCTTCATTACTGACAAAATAATCAACCATTTGATCAAAATCTTCCCTGAAAGTTTTAAATTCTTTAGGGTCCCAAACACCCCCTCCAGCTTTGGCCTTCGTAACCAAGACATCTAGATCCTTAATAGTGTACCTAGTTTCCTTAGTAATATTTGGCCATCTCTTAAGCATCTGTTCCTTTAGTGCTGACAAATCATTCTCTTTGTGACCCTTTAGATCCCCCAGATTGTCCTTGCACTCATTTGATACAAAGAACAATACTTTGCACACCATATCATATTTGGTCTCTCCATGAACTTCAGCTGCTTGTTCAAACCTACATAAGAACTTCTTGGTATTAATTCCCGCAAAACTCAAGCTTTCAACTTTACATCTGATAATTGAAGTTACCCTCTTCAGAAATGACACTGTTGTATTGGGTGATTTAACCCTCTCCTAACATCCCATAGATGTAGTTGCAGTAGGTTCCATCTTTGAAATAAAAGAATTGAAACAAAATCAAAAATAAACACACACTTGATACTTTAAACCAACCATATTCACAATAAAGTCCTACATTATCCTCTGATAACAGCTATTGATCCACTCATTGAAACCCTACAATGCTTCCACTGAAGCACCGGCTTGATTAAGCCATCTTGACAAAACCCTGAAAACCAAACAATCTAATCCAAGCACTAGTTACAATTAGGCCACTGCTGGGACGCCAATTTTAGAGAGTTCTGAAGTTCTAAGCAGTAGACACAATGTGAGATGGGTTGGTTTTTCTTTTCAATTTCTAAAAAGAAGCACCTGCCACTCTTATTTTAAAGACAGCCCAATAATGTGTAATACTAGTATCTGAGTAGATTGTTTATGAGTTGAGAGATGAGTTAAAAGATAAGGAAAAATAAATATTACTATCTGGATATTTCTATTCTTAATAAGCGCTAATATCCACAGCTACTACCTCTTGAAGTGCTCTCTCTAAATATTCCTTATTATAGGAATAAAATAACTCTAATAATAGTTTATCCTACTGAATCTATATATTCCCTCTGTGTTGCGCTTTTTCACTAAACTATATGAAATACACACACAGACACACAAAATTTTTATTAAAATAATCACAAAATAGACAAAATCACTATATATCACAATATATTTCAAAATTATATAATATGAAGCTCTAATTTTCATAATCAAAATGACTGATCTCAATAATAACTTTTTACCTCACTCTTCTACCTACTCCTATAAGATATCCTTTCCTTCTTATATTTTTCAGCGCTTCAGAAACAGTATCCTAGTGGATCTACAGTGCTGTCTCTAGCACCACATTAGCAAAACACTAACTAATTCATTAGTAAACTAAATACACTGCTTGTAACAACTACAGCGCCTAAACATACCCTAAGCCTACTAAAACTAGTATTTACTTGTTTCACTCATGTTCCACATGCCCACCTATGATTTTACCTTTGCATTGTTTCAGCACAACTCCCGCTTTGTCAGCTTTCAGAACTGATCCTAGTCTCTTTGACTCTGGGGTAATTTTGTGATCCAGTCCCCATTCTTCTAGCTTCATTACTAAGTCCATAGTTCTGAAAATTGACTTAACTAATTAGCCTCTGCAACTTACATCACCTACTTCAGTAAGTTACCACACTAGGAATGGTGAATTATACTATGTACTTGAGGCCTTCCTTGTGCCATAATTCATTCCTTAAAGCATAACACACAATTATTGAAAAATCCAAATCCATAATTTTCAGCACTTGCACTCCTAAGTTGATAATTCCTTTATGCAGCACATCCTGCTGCAAAATCCAAGCGAACAGACCCTAAATCCCCTTCTGCGCTTATCTTTTGCTTTTTTCTTTTAAAACCATAATTACATATTTATAATAGCGCTATCTTCTCTGCTATGCTTCTCCTTTGTTCTTCCTGGGATACACAAGCTGATTGGTCCAAAAGATAAGTTACCTGAAATGCATGTACCACAACGGGTTGCAGCTTAATAGGATAGTAATGAACTTTATCCATTCTGGAGTAGAGACCGACATTACTTACCTGGTCTATTATGGGTTGTGGCTCGATTGGTTATGGGCATTTAGTAGCTCTCTCTCTATATATATTTTTCACTCTTGCCATGTAAAAGTCTTGCAAATTCTATTCCTGGATGGTCACAATGCAATCCAATGCAAAAACACATACCAAATTATCATCATCATCAAACTAATTCAAATTGTCTATGCCCACCTAAGAATTATGAGAAATGGATGTCTGATTCTTATCATCCAGTTTATCCCAAGTCAAAAGGTAAAGCGCAATTCATGGAAATTGAAGATTGGGAACAACAAAAACAGCAACAAAACCCATTTCCCAACAGCTATGAAAGTTGAAAAAATTAATTGGTCTTCTGAGGGTGCTACTTCCATATTGAATACGGGGCTTCAGAACATGTAAGCGGAGATAAAAATATCTTCCCATGGCTCACAATTCTGACAAATCCTATACCACTTACAGTTGCAACAAAAAATCCCTCACTGGCTCAACTTACAGGAATAGGAGAAATTGCGGTTAGAGGCATTACAACTGACATACTAATAAGACAAGTATTTTATTTTCCAAAGGATACAGGTACTCAAATTTCTGTGGGATGATTAATTAAATAAGGAGCTACGGCAGAGTTTGACTCTTCTCAAAAGTTAAATGTCTTAAAAAATAGTATTATCATGTTTAGATGTATTTTTACAAATCAAAAATCTTGGAAAATAGATGTAGTTAGTGATAGATCATTACCTTCTTGCAAATAAAACTTAATAATTCCCCAGTATAGATCAATACCAAGCGCACAAGATCTGATTTCTTTGAGTCCTCCATGTAATCCTGATTCTGAGCGAATGGATAGGAGCATTCCAGTTCTTATGCATTGGCACAGAGAGTTGAGACATGTAAGCATGAGAGTGATTCAAAGACTTATAAACCACAAATCTGCAAAAGGTTTACCGGACTATTTACCTACAGGAAAAATACAATGTGATCAGTGTCAAATATCAAAGAGTCTGAGTTCTAGCACACTGAGTAGTACAGAACAAAAACCTGAACCCATGGAAATTATTGTATCAGATGTAATGGGACCTTTTGAAGAAGAAACCTTTGCGGGGGCCTTATACTTTGTATATTTCTGTGATGTGGCAAAAACTTATACAGTATGTGAATTAATCACGTCAAAGAACCAAGTAGCTAATGAATTTGTGCAATTCCAAGTTAAAATGGAATTAAAAACAGTTAAAAAGATTTAAAATTTGCAGTCAGATAATGGAGGGGAATATCTTAACCATAAACTACAATCCTATCTCACAAAATTTGGTATAAGCTGGGAGCACGCAATGCCATACCACCACAAACAAAACAGTGTTGCCAAAAAATTAAACTGCACAATTGCTGACATTGGTCGGACAATATTGTTTGATAGTGGCTTGGACAAATCATTTTGGGGAGCAGCTTTTTTATGGGTGGTATTTCTTCATAACAGACTTCCAAATAAAAACACTGAAACATTAGCACTGTATCAATCACTGTTTATACAGAAACCAAACATGGATATGTTAATGATATTTGGAGAAAAATAATTTGTACATATACACAAAGATGTGAGTCATAAAATTGACCCATGGGCCATTGAATGTCGTGTCATAGGTTTTGTAGAAGGGGGAAAGGGATGGTTATTTTGGGACATAAATAGACAAACAGTAATTCAATCAGAAACGGCCACATTTCCTTCTTTAACAGACCTCAAGAGTAGAAAAAATAAAAAACTTGATTCTACTAATCCAAAAAAGGGGTCGATTTCTTACTTGCTTAATTCCCTAAATCTAGAAGATCACACACTAGAGAAGGAATTAGATGAGCAAGACACATTAAACAACAAAATTCATGATGAATGTTCAGAAAATGGCTTGCACACACCAAATACGTTCAAGCAGGAAATGAAAACAGCAGATGCAGAAAATTGGAAAAAAGCCTGTCATGCTGAAATCAAAAATCTAGAAAACAAAAAAGTGTGGGAACTAGTGCCCTTACCAACAGGAAAAAAAGAAATAGGGGGTAAGTGGGTGTTTTCCCTGAAAAGAGATCCTGATGGTAATGTGATAAAGAATTAGGCAAGGATTATAGCACAAGGTTTTTCACAGACATACATGAACTCTTTCAATCAAACCATTTCACCCACAGCCACCTTCAAATCACTACATCTCATCTTTAAATTGGAAGCAAACCACAATTAGCACATTAATTCATTTGATGTGATTGGAGCTTACATGAACAGCCCCTTGGAAGAGGAAGTCTATGTGATGAAGCCTGAAGGTTTTACAAAAGACCCAAATTTAGTCTGAAAATTGAAACATGTTCTATATGGAACAAAATAAGCAGGTCAGTGTTGGTGGAAGTTTTTATCAAAAAATTTGGAAAGTCTGGGGTACGAGTCAAGTTTCTTTGACTCATCAGTTTACACACTTATGTCAAAAGGCTCATAATCATTAATTTAGCTACACGTTGATAATGGCTTTGTCGCAAGCAATACGGTAGAGGAATTAAAAAGATTAAAACTGGATTTAACCAGTTTCATGGAAGTAAAATGGGAAGACAACATAAAAAAATAGTAGGATTGAAAGTTGAAAAAGAGAAAGATGGATACTTACTGTCACAACACACTCTAATAAAAAAATTGAAAAATTCAATCCTTTGCGAAAACCATCAAACACACCCCTGCCTACAAAATTGAACATAGAAACTGCCAAAAAATCTATGACTCCAGTAAAACCCACAGAATTTCTTTCTCAAATTGGAGCACTTATATATGTGGCACAAGGCACTTGACCAGACCTCAGCTTTGCAGTAAATTTTCTAGTGCAGTTTGCTAGCCATTCAAACACCAAACACTTGCATGCATTGAACCACTTAATCTAATATGTCACAAAAACACAAAATTTGAAATTGAGTATAAAAACCATCAAAGTTGACAAAGTAAAAGTAGAGGTCTTTGCTGATGCAGCATGGAGGGGAGAAGGTTGGAGAGCAGGTCATAGAAATGTGATACTAGTATTCAGATTTCCAGTAAGCTGGATGGCCAAATGGCAACAATCAGCTGGACTGGCAACTTCACATGCAGAGTATATGGCACTGGGTATGGGAGCTAGGACAGGGTTATGGGTAAGAAACTTGATCAAGGATTTTTTGGGGCATGATCTGGATGTTCTTTTAAATTTTAACAACAGTACTGCAGTGGATATAGGATATTACAAACCATCAAACAAAGATACAAGACAGGCAACACAAGTTTTTACTTTTTAAATCAATTACTTTATAAAAATGAATTAAGTCTGATGTGGATACCGGGTATTAAACAGATAGCAGACTGTATGTCAAAAAGTCTAAGCCAGGTGCAAATGAATAATGTCATCCAAACTTTAGGTCTAGCATATTAATCATCATTTTGTTTTACATTTACTTAATAATAATAATAATAATAAAAATTATTCTTTTCTTTTCCTATATTCTATATTTTACATACAGTCATTGTTGCGTGGAGGGGTATTAGGATGTAAAGATTAGTGATAATATAAAATTAGGTTAAGGCAAAACAGTCCCCACATGTATATAGTAAACATTCCGCACCCTGTTGGTCTCCATCCATTCTGGAGTAGAGACCAACAAGACTTACCTGGTCTATTACGTTTTATGGCTTAATAATAAATATTCCTAATTAAGAAAAATTGATCTGTCAAGGCGCATTTTTAATATTATTAAATTTATAGTGCATATATTCAACTTTTAAGTGATTTAAAGCACATTTCTTGTTTTACACATAAAACAATGAAAACAATGGCTTTGAGTCTACTTAAAAATTATGTAGAATTATTTTTAAGGCTCTTAAGATTACCCCAGCATATTCAAACTTAATATTAAGTATATAAGACTTATAAAAGGTGGATATATGTGTGTATATAGGGTGTTATAATGGCATATATTATATTTTATTGTAATTTTCAATTATGTATACAAATTGTGTACTTTAATTTATAGTTCCCATTTATAGTCCATGTGTTTAAAATAACTTATAAGTACTTTTTACTTGGTGCTGGGGATATCAAGGCTTACAGGCCCACTGTTGGTGAAACCAATCCCACTTCAATTTTTCAACCAAGATCTTGTCCTGGGACTAACCTGATCCTCCTTGGATATGGGATAGATGGGTTTTCTGCATACATTTCAGCTCTGACAGAGTTTGATTTAATTGTTGGAATAATAGCCTGCAATTGTTCTATTCTTTCTCTACCTCTTTGATTATGGAAGACTTGGATTCCTCAAGACTCAGGTCTTGTTTGGTCAAGTGGGACAGTTGATCCTGAAGAGGAGGTGAGGTCTTCTTTATAGTTATATTTCTTAGGATGGAATCCTTTTCCTCTTTACTTATTTTTTCTGGTTCAGGGTAGGTTTCTCATTCTATGGTTATGTCCTGATACATTGTTATTAGCTCTAGACTTGGTATTAAGAGAAGTTTTACCACTTACATTGTCCTGTGGAGAACTAATGATGTCTAAAATAACTATCAAATACACTTACAAAAGGTAAAACCTGTATGGTAATCAGTAGAAGAAAAGTATTAGTACATTTAATACTAATAAAAGCAGTGGAGCTAACACTTTATATATATATATAAAAAACTCAAAAAAATCTGTTAAAATTTGTATAATAGTTTTAACTGGACGTTAAGAATAGTGAGTAATTAGTTTACAAAGCATTAACCAAATATCAATCACCTTAAAAAATGTGGGCACCTGATAGAAGGTGCCAATACTCATCTTTGATTTGATTCAGTTTTAGCCCAGCTTTAATTTGTCTGAGAAGACTTTACACTGAACACCAAGCATGCAAGCTTGTGTAGCAATAAATTTGAGTAATTTTTAAATCAAAGATGGATTGAGGGATTGGAATCTACTATGAGGTGCCAGGTATTTTTTTGGAATGAATCAAATTGGGTGTTATATTGGTTTCCAAATACCAAGTAAAAGTTAAATATATATTGGGTAAAATTAATACTTTAAATACCTCATTTTTATTTAATAAAAATTTGTAAATTTATAATAAGTTTTCTTTTCCACAATCACACAGTTATGATGACCCACTAATATTTTACAGGCCCAAAAATTTGGTTTATATGAGCTGTAGTAAAATAAAAATTACATTGTGGCAGCCTAAAGATTAGTACAGCACTAAGGTTTATTTTTGGAGGAAATTATGAGCTTAATATTGAGTTTGGAAAAGTTAATCTAATTTTATATAATTTTTTATTTGAAAGAATGGATTGTTATAAGCTGTTAAAAAGGGTTAATTTTACAAGTCAAAATTTAACAAATATTCAACCATCAAGAATTAAAATTATAGGCTTAAATGTGCACGGAAATGAAAGTTAGGAGTCTGAAGAGCCTTTAAATATTTTTAAGGAGTTTTTACTATTTTTATATTATTTTTAAAATTTTATAAAGTATTTTTGATTTTTTTTTAATTTCTCTTAAGTTACTTAATTTTGATGCTTTTTAATTAGATAAATAGGGCTGTTCAAACTAAAAAAACTAGTTTGGAATTTAGAAAAGAGGTAGCTCCATCATCTGTATTTTTTCTAAATTTTTTTAAGGCTTTAAGGTTTTAATTGTGTCTGGAAGTCTGTACAAGCTCCATACAAATTTTGGGGTACTCCAGGATGCTCTGGGCAGGGAAAAAATGGCATGCGACCTAACTATGCATATAAAACTATAGACTAAAAATTTTATTAGACATAATTGAGCTTAACATAGAATTATGATACCATAAAATCATTATTTAACATTAACAAAAACAACACATATCAATAATTACTAATTGTAATACCCTTATAAAATAACACTTTAGTAACACTTTATAAAGATTATTCAACAACACATTTACATATACTTATAGGGTATCATTGTAAAGGTCTCATCATCAGAGACTTGATTAAAGAACTTGTTGAAAAAATATATAACTTCATAAAAATTAAAAAAATCAATCATTTAAATAACTTTTCTAGTACAACTTGTTGTATTTCTTCACCTAACTTAGAAAGAATAAAGATTCTACATTACAAAACCATTATTTTGATTTAGTCAACTGGTATTTATTTATCAAGTAGACTTATTAGCTTAGTCAAATTTGAACCTATCTTTTACTTAAAGGGATAGGGTTTTCTTTTGTTTATCCAATTCCCTTGGATTCTGCTTACAGCAAGGAAACTTTAAGAGTCTTTCTACAATGTCCTAAAGTTATACTAAAATTATAAGTAGTAAATTAGGAAAGACCCCAATTTTCAGTGTATGCTAGTAAAAAAGTATGATTTAATATTAAATATTAATAGTAAGAATACTTAATAAAATATGATTAATAGTTTAAGCTTCAGGAAAAGACTAATAAAACTGTTATACTCAATTGTTAACTCACAATATTTAGATTGCTGCACGCTAGTGATGGAAAATAGACTAATAAAATATAATTTAGCTATTATAAAGATAAAATCAATTTATAATGGTTTTTAAATTGACTTTTAAAAAGAATTAATTTTTTTAATTGATTTTTTAATGTGTAGTAAGTAAGTGATGTCCAATAATTGGCCAAATTCCCCTTTACTTATACCAAAATCCACTGGAGTGCACAGACCTTCAGCAAACATGCTTCCACTTCTATCCCCAGAAATTACAGCACTGTGAAGGCTCATCACCTCCCCATGGGGTCCACTTCAATAGTTTCATCACCCAGACCTCCAGTTTGGGTCCTCCATCACAATTAATGATATAATACCACTATACCATAAATAGAAGAAACAGATAAAAGTGTGTACCATAAAGGAAACAATTAAAATAACTCATCAAAAGAGAAAATATGAAAAAAAAAAGATATAAATGAAAAAATAAGTTTCCAAGCTCCCAGTAATATTCCCAAGCCCCCACACTGACCCAGTAATCATGACCCAACCCATAAATCTGTGATAATCCATTGAAGGAAGCAGATTAAGTTGTCCAAACACACTATATGTGTGTGTAGGTGTGGTGAAACCATCAAATACTTGCTTATGACCTAAAATAAGTAGAATAATCATGCATATATGCTATTTTGAGGGTTAAAACTGCATATAGTCCTCTATATGCATAGTAAAACTGCATATTTCACTGAATATGGAGTTTATACATACATATAGGCTTATGTATGCATCTAATTACTTAATATGACTAAAGATAAGTATATTATGACCACATTAGCACCTTAAAGGTATTATGGTGCTGCAGATAAGCTATTTAAATGTTAATAAGTCCATACAATAGTATAATAAACATATATATAAGTATGATAGCTATATATAAAAATATAATAACTATATATTTAGTTTATAAGCTTATTTCAATTAAGGCTATCTCAATTTAAACATAAGAATTTCTTATTTCTGGGGATACCTAGGCTTAAAGTTGGTGTCTGCTGGAGAAATGTGCTAATTATTTAATATCTTTGCATATACCACTACAAGTAGCAAGATATAAAGAATTTCCTACTTTTTTCAGTAAACAATATGTATAAGATCATTGACATTGATAGTGATGATTAGGAATCTTGTGATTATTTTCTGCTCCTCAATCTACAGAGGGATGGGTTATTGTAAGCTTTAAGATAAAAAAGGTTAAAAATTGGGTAAAGCCTGGCAAGTTAGGGGGGGAATTAAAAATAGCAAAAAGAATTGTGAAAATAAAAACCTTTCATTGCCATATCTGTGTCTCCATAATCTCTTATCAAGTTTTAAATGAGCATGAACAGATAATACACTTGATCTAATATTTTTCTTCATTTTGTAAAAGGTTTCACCCAAAAGTCTACTGTTTTTACTGACAGGAAACTGTATCCTCAATCAATGAGGAAATATCAATTATCCTGCCCTTTATTACAAAGGAAAAAAGTGCACTTTATAACTCACGATATGGTAAGGTAAACTCTTACAGTCGCCTTGCTGTAAGCAGAATCCGGAGGAGATGTGTGGATTTAGCTGAAAACCCCGTCCTTCCAATAAAAATAACAAAATGGGTATTCTAAATCACTAAGCTAACCAGTCTACTTGGATCTGATTGATAAAAATAATGAAACTCTAAAATAATTAACGCTTATTGAGATTTAATAAAAGTGGCTGTTGAGGAAGAAATACTGATAACAACAATTAAGGTGTACCAGTGAAAGATCTGAAAAGATTGACTTTTATGTTTTTATAATAATTTGAATTTTTATGAGACAGCAATAATCAAGTCCCAGCGATGAAGACCTTTCTAAAGATACCCTGTATGAAGTGTGATTTAAATTGTTAAGTAGTATTTCTAAAATGTTATATATAAAATATAAAGTTATAAGGGTATTACAAATTTATTTAATTTGTTGAGTAATAAAAAATGAGACCGTGGTAGTTAAAGATTAAGCTGTATGATGTGTCCCCCCTCTCAATTTCGAGTTTGAGAGGCGCTTAAGTATTCCTAGTCACGTGCCTAAGTTTTTTCCTCCAGAGCTCTCCCAGAGTCAATCCGGAGCCCGTCCGGACTTCCAGACTCAATTAGAACCTTAAAACTATAATAAAAAAGCTAGAAAAATTACAAATAATAGAGCTACTTCCTCTTTACATACCAAACTAATTTTCGTAGTCTGCGCAGCTCTAATTACCCCGTGAAAATTTATCAAAGTTAAGTAATTTTTGAAAACGTAAATATTTCTATAAAACTTTAAAATTCATTTTAAAAATATAAGAAAAATAGTAAAAATTCTGGGAAAATTTCCCAAGGTTCTTGAGTGACTTGACCTGATACTTATAAATTTTTCAGACCGTAAAAATAAGTTTTCTCCGTAAAATAAATTGTATTTGTGTAAGCGTTTGCTCGTGACCAATTTCTTCATATTTTAAACTCCAATAAATTAAATAAAACCCTTTTTATAAAAAATAATAACGCCAATCTTGCACGCCGTAATAACTCCATTTACATACTTAGGTGCCATACTAAACTTTAGGCTACCACAACGATTGGAGAGCCAGTTCTTCTGCAGTTTTGGCTCTTGAGTGATTTGAATAGCAGGAGAAAATCAGTAGCATAACCAAGGTATTTGAACACTTAATTCTTTATTCCAGTTTAATCTACATTAACCAATCAGCCTGGTTCTTTGACCTGAAAGCAAAAATTTTCTTGATTTGTTTCAGGAAAGGTGCTTATAAGGTGGTCAGAGCAATCAAATGAAGTGAATATCTCCAATTCACATTCTTTTGAATAAACCACCATTAACAATGCTACTTAAACCATTAAAAGGGTCCAGTTCTGGAAAATCTGCACTTATTTAATTGAATATTTCTAAAAAACACTAGCCCCAACACTGGTGGATTTCAAAATGAAGCACATGACTTATTTCACTGAAATACACACTTTCTCAACCAAAAGTGATGATTTAACCATAATGTCTCATTTCACTGATTTTTTTGCATCATCCTTTCTCAACTCATTTCTCCAGATAAGTCATATTTTCATTTTCATTTTTATATTTACTAATTCTTATTTTTTTTGTTTTCTATTTTCTTTTTTTGTTCTGTAAGTGATTTTTTTTAAGTTTTCAAAGTTAGAATAATTTTTCTTTCTGTCTTTTTTCACCCTCCATCATCCCCACTTACCCCCTTCCTTAGCTACCTCCCACCTCTCCCCCCTGCCTGAATGGGGTATTTTATGCCCCCCACCTCTTCTCCACCTCACTTCCTCAAAAACCACAGTCAGGCAGCTTTCCTACCTAGCTGAGATACATTTGCCCTCCCCCCTCCTCTCACCTTGGAAACACATCCAGGAAGATTCACTAACTAGCTGGAGTACATTTAACCTCGCCCACCACCTCTCCCCTCCCTCAATAGCCCCCTACACCCCCCCTCCACCTCTCCCCCTCCTCCCACCTCGGAAACCCCATCCAGGAAGCTTCGCTGCCTAGCTGGGGTACATTTACCCTCCCCCACCACACCACCTCTCCCCCCCTCATTGGACTTGGAAATAACAGCTAGAAAGATTTGCTACTTATCTGGGGTACATTTAACCTCCCTTAATGGCCTTGGAAAGTCCAGCCAGGAAGCTTTTCTGCCTAGCTGCAGTACCATTACCCTCCCCCACCTCTCTTCTCCTCACTGGCCTTGTAAACCCCAGCCAGGAAGCAAAGCTGTCTGATTGGGGCACCTTACCATCTCCCCACCTTTCCCTCACCTCCCTGGCCAGTTTTAAATATTTATTAAAGTATTCTCAGTGTCTTCTTTATAGTTAGATTTATGGGAAATTTCTTGTAAGAATCCAATACCTTCCTCTCACACTTCTGCACATTCTACTGAAAAGAATTCAATCCATGGGATTGCTACAGCCTCAAACTTATAGTTTTAGTTGGGAATAAATCATGATTTCTTTTTAAAATTTTAATTCTTCATTTAAGTGCTACATTCAGGAGACTTTTGAATAAAGAATAATAATGTTATACAAAAGTAAATTTCAATTTATTCAATAATAAAATAAAGAAAAATTTTACCAGCAAAGCAAAAACAATCATGGGTGGTCAGAAATATTCACCTTCATACTCATTTTTCAACAAACTGACCAAATCTTTTAATTCCTCAGGAAATCTATTTCTACTTGAGATTGTTAAAATTCATTACAATTTCTTTCAGAAAATTTTTCTTAGGCCTGGATGCACTGTTCCAGCCTTGTGATGAACTGTAGCTAAATAAATCTTATTGTCTGTCTTTTTTGCATCAACAGTTATTTTTTGTGCAAATCAATTGATATTTACTTGTGTTGTTTTAAAATATGTTCCAAGACTGATTGATATTTTTTTTAATTTTTAGAGGCTTTGGCATGCAGTTGAGACAGAAGATACATTTTTTCAACTACATAATAATGATTAGTAACAAATTCTTTGCAAAACTTCAACTAAATGACTCCATACTTACACAACAGCTTCAGTATCTGTAGAATATTCACTAGAAGCTTCCTTTGGGGGAACTTGATGTTTTTGAAAAAGCAATAAGACTTGAAAAATGCTAAGGAATCATCCAGTTTCATTGTCATGGAAATTTCACAAAGATCATTCACTTTATCCTTCCATTCAGAACTATTACATGCAAAATTCCTTTCACATTTCTTTGTAATTTTGTTTACGGATATGTATTAGAACATTTATTAATTTCACTACTAGACAACCTATTCATTCACCTGAAAAAATCAAAGGACATGATTTATATTTTCCAAATTATAGGTGTATAATTGATTTTGGACTAGGAAATGGAATCATTAAAGCATTTTGAAAATCTTCTCTCAATAATCACCAAAAAACAAAAGCCACTCCAGGTTTGGAATCTTATCACAAATTTACTCATTTTGGCTTCTCCTTCCAAATAAGTCAAAAGCTAATCCAAAGGATAAACAAGGTAAAAAAAGAAGGTAAAAGTAATTAGTTTAAAAATATTTTAGGTAGATCAAAAAAGTATGGGGATTTGTGAAGTTATCAATAATTTTTTATTCTTTCATAAATTTTTAATAAACAAATCTGATATTTCAATTTACTAAACTAAAGTAATGAGCAAATGACTTTGTGTTGTATAAATGGTAATCATGATAACATTAAACTGTTTCATGGGTTTCATCTAGCCTATACCTATGGAAAGTCCCAAACTTAGTTTTTAGACTTGATCTGCATTTTGGCTTGAGGAGTTTTAATTACTTGAAAAATAGTAAATTTGATTTATCTTATTTATTTATTTATTTATTTATTTAATTATATTAAATTTTGGTGATTTTCAACCCTTACTTCAATAAAATGCTGGGGAGGGTATTGCCAAATTTTCAAATCTGACATGCAAATTTTTTCAATACAGGTATATAATTTTTTTGACTTAGCTTTATTCAGAAATGAAAATTAGTGGTGATGAGATAGAATTGTGTTAGTGATGAGGATGTTTGCACATGTGTCAGTATTAGTTTACCATCTGGAATTCCAAAAGTGTGAAATTTTAGATTCCAGTAAGGACAAATGGTGTTATCAGAATCTCATGATGTAGCTATTTTTGATAAGATAAAAAGTAACTATTAAATTGGGAACCAAAAAGAATATCTATTTTCTCATAGAGAAGACACATGACATTGAGCTTTTTGGAAACAGTAGTAATTCCATTCTCCAAATCATAATAATAATAAATACCAAAGCCAGTGGATGTGGAAGAAAAATGAGACTTTTTATATTTGGTTTGAGAACTATTGTAAATCTCCTTAATTTGCTCAGAATTGGTGTTGATTCTCCCTTTTGTTTTCTTTTTTACTTCATTTTCCATTAGCAAGAAGCCATTGAACTTTGATGAGGGTGGACCTCCATTTAGGGTTGACCACTCACATCCAAAATATGCATTATAATTTGATTTAATTTTGAGGAAGTTGAGGATGATGATATAATCTTCCTTTTTTAGCTGTCCAAACATTGCTTTCTCTGGTGAAGGGCTTGCATTACAGGAAGACCTTTGCAATGTAGCATTTTTTTGAGTCGCCTTTGAGTGTTGGATTTTCTGTGAGGCATTATGAAACTCATATGTTACAAGAAAAGTGATTAAGACATTGAAAATATAAAAAAAGAAGGAAAAACATTCCTGGTTAAAATGTTGCAATAAAATGTTTCAAATCTCAGTGAGGAGTGTGCGCCAAGGATTGATGAGGGGATGGAGGTCTGGGTGTCTCATGTGACAGGGACAGGGTGGGAAAGGAAGAAATGATGTGGCTAAAATGTGGTTATGAAAAAGAAATCAGGAAAAAAGTGCCAATTTGAGGTCATAACTGACACCCATTTTTAAAATAAGTGACTTTTTTACAAAATTCAAGTGCTGATTTGGGTTGAAATCCACATTAATTTAAGTGCTGATTTGCCAGAACTGATACTACCTATTAAATGTATTTTCATGCCTTTGGAATCTTGAAAAAATATCAAAAATATATAGTAAAATAAGCATGAGGATGTTTTGAAATTAGACCAATGAAAAATCTTTAAACTGTATTACCTTAGAATATGTGTGTGATAAAAAGGGCTTGTACCACAAACAGAGAGGCAATACCAATAATTAAGGAGAGTTAGTTTCTGGTGACAGCGCAAATTTCAATTCTTGTTTTGGAGCAGCAACAGGAAAAAATAGTGGAAAAGCTGACCTAGAGAGTTATAGTTGGAATGTAAACAAGGATAAGTTACTAAAACATTTTAATTTCTGTAATATTTTTCCTGAGATTGAAAGGAGTTTTTGAACTAGTGTATAACAAGATTCCACTCTGAGAAATGTAAGTCTAGATTATAATAGTTCTAAAGCAATAGAGAATCTGGATGTACAAAAGTTTTAGAAAAATGATATGCTTTAGACCAAGGCAAATTTTTATAGCACTCACAAACAAGATTAAGTAATGAAAAGCTTTTCCAGATCAAAGAAACCTGGAAGGACTCTTGAAGAACTGGAGAAAAAAATTGCTTTATATGTGTGTGATATAAAAATTATGAGTAAGAAGAGGTGCACACATGCAGTTACATATTCTTAAACTATACTCAACACCTCTCTACATACCTATTGCAGCCATTTCAATAATGCTTTGTCTTTTTGAAAAAAAAGATGAGCCTTAAAGACACAGGTTTATAATGGGTATGTTGTTCAGGGCACATAATTTTGCGCCACTATCAATTTATTCTTTTTTTTGCACTGAAACCTCTGTGATATCAACCAAATTTCCCTCAAAACCTGGAAGCTAGGTGGCCAACTTTGAAGTGTAGCTTCAAAGCTCTAACTTAAAATGACAACACTTTTTTTGTCCTTACCCAGACTAATGAGAAAATATGATTATTTAGGGAGGCGTTAAAAGGACCACCTTCTAAAATTTTTGGAAACCATCTTTCTATTTGTTAAAAAATGCATATTCATCCATCAAATTAGCCCAATTATGCATTTTTTTGCTTCAATCATCACTTTTGCTAATGTCCATCATAAAATTATCTTTATAAATACAAATTTCATAATTAAAAATAATGGAGGATAGTATAGAACTATATGATCTTAACACCACATGAAATAAGGTTCTTATATATTTAATTCTAAATTTTCTCTACTATATGTCATTTTGTATCTATTTTTGTAGTTTCAACATCTACCCTTCAACATGACATGTTACAATTTTTTTTCTCATAGCCCAATTTTTCTCAGATACCATTTCTTCCACTTTAATCCCCCCACATATTATTTCTCTCCATCTTCATCCACCCCACATATTGTTTCTTCTTCTTCTTCTTCCTTGCACCATTTTTTCATCCTGAACAATATTTTCCACCTTTAACTTTTAAAATGAGTCCAGACACCTCTATTGAGGTATCTCCTTTCACACAACCATCACCATCACCCAGTTACCCAGAAAAATTCCAAATGCCTATATCAGCTAACTGGTCACCCCTCAAAGACAAGAAACTTGCTAAATCATGGCTTTATGTCAGCCAAAAGCCTATTTTTGGCACAAATGAGACTGGTGACATGTTCTACCATTCATTGATGAAAGACTTAAATCTTTATACTGTAGGAATCAAAAGGGATGTGGATCAAATATGCAGTTAGTATGTTTATTCAGGCTTCTATTTGATTTTATTTTTTCATACATATTTTTGCTTAGAGCTGGAGTATAATCAACACTTCAACTCAAATATTCTTAGAAATATATAATTCCCTTGGAAAAAATCCACCCAGTGGTTCCAATAAAATGGCATGGCTTCAAGCTGTAAAAGAGGAATATTGACACAAATCAAATGATGCTTCTTTTAAAATGGAGGATGCCTGGGAGGTTTTAACTCATGCACCAAAGTAGAATCATGATTTTACTAGTCACCAAGAGACTTGTCACACTCCAAATCCTGAGATTGAAGATGAAAAATTTGAAAAGTCTTCTCCTTCTCTTACTTCCACCTCTTCTTTTGCTCATGTTACCCAGGTAAAAAAATTGAAAAAAGCTGGTCCTGATTTCAAAGAGGAACATTTAAAGGTTGTCCAAGAAAGTAATGGGATTTCTAAATCTTCTGCAGAGAGAGAAAACATGGAAAGAGAAATTGAATTTTTATTACGGTCTGAGAAAGATTGTCCTGATGAGCTGGCTAAGTTTGGATTGAGGCTTGTGAAAAAGAATATTTTAAAGTGATTGATAAATGAGAAATAGGACAAAATAGGACTTGATATAGATACAATTTTAGCTTTAGATTTGGTGGTTCATTACATGCTACAGAAACTTTCAATACATAGTTTTGAACATATATCATCTGTTATAGAAAATATGATCATTTGGGAATAAAAAATTGATTTATCCAATGTGGAGCATTTTGAAAACAAGAAAAATATTGAATATGCAATCTCATATCTTTGAAAGATAATTAGATCATAGTCTCCCCATCTAATTTACTTAGTTTGATGTGAATCAATGAAAAAATTGGCTACTTTCTATTATAAAATGGGACAATGGTAGGGAAACTCACATCAATTCAAAATAAGTTGCATAATGCTCTGGATAATATTGATAATTGTGCATGCAAACAATTATTCAATATTACTAAGAAAATAATTTGGAAAACTGAAAATTAGAACTCCTCATATTAATTTTATCAAATAAAGTAAAATTAAAAATTACAATTTATCATGTAAATTTGCATATCCTACTACAATTACAAGTCTTCAACTGTCTCCCCATCTTCTAGATCTTTAATCCATTTCTTCTCCTCAAATTTAGCTTTAGATATAAAAGCCTTTTGGTAATGGTATAAGTTGTACTTATTTCAAGGATCCTTTTCTAAAAGATCACTTAAATGCTCAAAAAGATAAGTAACTTTTTCTAAAAAATTCATTTCTACATACCCTGATATATCTGATACAATTATTTTAAGCTTTCTGAGGGATGAAAATAACTGTTTAGTGACCTGAACAGACTATCCCAACCTGGTGAAGGATTCATTTTCCATTCAAAAAATTGTCTTATGAATCAAAGAATTAGAAGGCTATATCCCTACCTATACTCCATCAACTTTCTCCAAGTGCAACATCCATCCAATTTCAGGGAAAATAAGGTGTCCACCGGTTTGCCAGGGATATTCTGAGCTCCAAGTTACCTCAGAAAGTTTCCCTGATAAGATTTTTGGAATCCAAACTCCCAGAGAAAGTTCTGTAGCATCTTCATTAGTATAAGGACTATTGCTGAAGCCATTGATTGTCTAATTTATATTTCCACAAAAAGCTTCTTGATCCCCATGAGGAGAGAGTCATAAATCACTACAAAAAGACAATTCATGCTCATAATATTCACAGGAGATTTCCTGAAAAAATAAGGCATATAATTGTTTAGATAAATTCTAGATGCTGCCTCACATGTTCAATACTGAGGTTACTGATTGACTAAAGTCATTGAAAACTGGAACAATAATATTTCAAATTTGAATTATAAAGTAAATTGAAATATATATAACTTCTTTAATAATGAAATACCAACATTAAGGACATGATCAAAAGCAGCCCTTTTATCTCCCCCAAACATTGTCCCATTAGCACATGCTTCATTATGTGAACTATTAATAGTAATCTTGTGTTCTAGTCATTTGAAGTAATTGCAGCATAATCTGACATCATCTATCTTTCCAAGACTGCTTATTTCTTCAGAATATATAGGTGACTGGTATCATTGATTCTTTATTCAGATGGAGAAATTTTGTCCCATTTTTGAAAAAATTATAGATCCCATTATTAAGGTACAGCTTCTGAGTCTGAGGAATCAATGGTTCTAGGTTATTAAAAGTTCCACTTCTAAATCTTTCTCCCCTTGAAAATTTTGGCTCCCAACAATACATCTGTTTGGTGTGGCAGCCTAAAGATTAATACTGCACTAGGTTTATTAAAAGAGGTTTTTTGGAGTTGATTATAGAGATTGAAAAATCCAATCTAATTTTATAATGATTTATATTTGAAATAATGAGTATTTAAAATAATAAAAAAGGGTTAATATTACAAGTCAAGATTAAAAAATTAATTAATGGTCAGAAAATGCAAGTATAGATCTAAAAGTGTATGGAAGTTAAATAAAGGAGTCTCAAGAACCTTTGGGAAATTTTTGGAGAATTCTTACTATTTTTCTTTTATTTTTAATAATTTTATAAATTATTTTTGATTATTTTTGATTTTTCATAATTTATTTAACATTGATGATTTTGGCTAGATGAGCAGGGCTTTGCAGACTACTGAAATTGAATGGTATTATAGAGGAGAAGTAGCTCTATCATCTTTAATTTTTCTAGAATTTTTATTAGTGTTTTACGGTTCTAATTGAGTCCAGAAGTAGGTAGGAGCTTGGTACAGACTCTGGAGATTTCCGGATAAGCTCCAGGATTCTCCAGCTGAAGAAAAAAAAGCACATACATACTATGCATATAAAGCCTGTAGACTTGTTATTAGAAAATGATCATAAAAATTATATACAACTTATACCACAAAAATCATCTAACAATGAATATTAACAACCACTATTATTATTTTCATAACAAATCATAAACCTGTAACACCCTTATAAATATAGCACTTTTGCATAACATTTTACAAATTTTACTCAACAACTCATATAAATACTTATCGGGTAATATAGTAAAGGTTTCAAATTCAGGGACCTGATTTTAACATCTGTTTTTCAATAAAAATAAATTCTTCATAAAAAATAATTTTCAATCATTTAAATAAATTTTCTGAATACAGCTTCACTGTTGTATCTCTTTCCTTCATTATAAAGAGCACTAATGCTACATCTCAACACCATTAATATTAAATAGATTATTACTCATTTTATATCAAGTAGAGGTTTTAGCTTAGTTAATTGTGAATTCTTTATTTACTTATAGGGACAGATTTTTCTTTTGTTTATTAAACTCCCTTGGATTCTTCTTACAGAAAGGTGACTGTAAGAGTCTTTCTACATTGGTGGTGCCCAATGTGGGGTTCCAATTCTCTAGCTTTTAATTGATCTTACTTTACATCTGGACTATCTTAGCCTGCAAGAGGCTTATTTAACAAACACTTATACTTTATTATTGTTTTAGTCATTTACTTTTGGGATGTATTCTGCTGCTTTATCTGTTGTTTCTCTTCCTGTAAATGTATAGGTCAGGATTGTATCTTGGGATGGGCCCAAGTTTAATGGGGAAGAAGTTAAATGGTTCTTATATTGTTATGAAGCTGCTGCTGCTGTTGATGGGGCTTCACATTTGGATATGGTGAAGCAAATTAGGTTCTTTATTGTGAAAGGAGAGGTGGAAATAGAGTTCATTTCTATGGATGGCTATAAATAGTGGAACTGTTTGAAATTGTAAAAAGAGATGGTTGATAGATGGAGATTTAGGTATACTATGGCGGACCTTAACAAGATTGTCAGTGATTGGAAAGTTAAAGGTGGTTTTACAAATATGGTGCACTTCAAAAAGTTATGTAGAAAGTTTAATGAAGTGGTAGAATATATGATTCTGGTGTAGGAGATAGGCCATGAAAATCAGGCAAAGAATTTGTTTTGGTCATATTAAAGTAGGGAAATCAAAATAGATGTGTTGAAGGAACTCTCTAGGAAGAACTTGATGAAGGATCTTACAAATGGGGAACAGATACTGCCTGCTCTAGAGGTCATTTAAGAAAATATTCAGGAGTATTTAAAAATAATGGAATTGGAAAAATATAAAGAGACCTGCACTTAATATTCTAGCAAGGTTAGTGAAGTTTTAGCCAAAAACAATTATATTATGGTAAAGTCTCAGGAAGAGAAGAGGACTCAGTTGTGTCATCCTGTTTCTAAGTTTGAGGTTAATGTGGATAATAAGATGGTAAATCATTTGGCTTACTTAACAAATAAGATTAAAATTTTTGTTCAATAAACTCTGAAGGCCACCAGAGCCCTTGTGGCTTCATCATCTATGTCTTCTTTTTAACAAAGAAGAGGTTATGAGAGGAGGAATTATGGCTTTAATGGAAATGGAAATGGTAATGGTGGAAATGGTTATAGAGATGTTTATAGTGATCCTAGGGTGAGCTCCTATTGTAATAGGAGGGGGAAAAATGCACCAGATTGTTCTTTTTTGGACAAGGACTTGCAAGCTGGTAGAGTCAAATTTGATGGAAAGGTTTATAAATTTACAGATGGATCTTTCATCAAATCCAGTGATGGGAAAGCTCCTTTGGATTTATTTAGAAGGAATATTATGGCTGAAAGGAGAACCAGATTTGAAGAGTTAAATGGGGATGATGATGTAAATGTTAAAGGTGGAAAAAAAATGGTGGTAATGAGGGAGGAAAGGTTGATAAGGGAAAAGAAAAGGAAGTCAGTAAGGCCAATTTTACATTTTCATTTGGTGGATTAGAGCTGGGAACAGTTGCTAAGGTGGATGGTAACTTATTATTGGGGAGTATGATGTGGATGCTTCCAGAAGAGCAGCTTCTACTAAAGCTAAAAGTAGCATTCAAAGCCAACTAAGGGCCAAACCAGGCAAGGCTAAAATAAAGAAGATTGAAAAGAAACCTTACTCTAAGGAAGAAATTTATAGAATTCAGAAGGGGATACAAGATATGGGGCCTCCCAGTTTTGGAAGATTTGATTTAAATGGCAAGCCTATTCCTGAAGTTGAAAAATTGGATTCTGAGGAAGATGTACCAATAGCTTCTCCTCCCAGACCAACTTTTAGTGGTTCTCCTCCTAAAAAAGGGGTAAGGAGGACCAGTGAAAGATCTGAATTAGTGAAAGAAGCTGGCAATAAAGTTAGGGTTATTGTAGATGAAGATGTTATTATGGGGGGTGAAGATGGAAATGTGGGTCATCAAGAGGTGCCCAGGGTCAAGGTTATGAAAAGTAAATTTCAATACAAAAGGCCAGTAGTATATTGTCCAGAAAATTCTATAGAAAAAGTTTTAAGCTGAGTGAATCAGCTTCAGATTCCTCTTTCTTTAGGTGAAATATTTACAGTTAGTCCAGGCCTTTCACAGAAGCAAAAGAAAAATCTGAAAAGGAGAAGGGTATCAGTTGGAGAGGTGGAATATATATGTGAAAATGTGGAGAAGTTTGGAGAAGTGGAAACTCATTTTTCTGATCCTCTAGGATATTTAATGGTAACCTTAAATGGTAAAGAGGTGAATGCCCTGGTGAATTCTGGGTCTCGGGTAAATTTAAATTCATTAGAGAAAGCAACTATTATAGGCTTGCCAGTCAAAAATGGTACTTGTGGAAACCTGAGAGGTATAGGTGGGCATGAAACCAAACTTATAGGGACAGTGTAGAAAGACAGTTCTATAATACTAAGCTATAAAAAATGCAACATGGGTTGGTTCTCCTTTCTAAAACTAATTTAAAAAGAAGCCCCTGCCTCTCTTAATATTTAAAGACAGTGAAAGCATGTATTGTTAGTGAGGTTATATATTTTTGGGGAAGAAAGAAGAATGAATTTTTAGAGATCTTGAAAGAAAGGGAATAATATATTTTAATATAATTAATCTATCTGTTGGCTAGATCTATTCTCAGTAAGTGCTAATATTCTCTTTCACTCCCATTCAAAGTTCTCTATCTTATACTATTCTCACTGTAGCAATAAAATAACTTTACAGCGCTACTTCTGGTATGCACACCTTTTATGTAAAAAAAAATAAAATATATCAATAATTTCTTATCTACGTATTAATAAAAAAATCTACTTCACTTTATTCTTCTTTCCAAACCCCTCTTTTAAAAGTGAGTGCTATTTTATATACCTGTATGTTCAGCACCCTTCTCCTATGCTCTTTTTCCCTACTAGCTTTCCTACACAAGTTTAGCACTAATACAAGAATATCAAATGGTACTAAGTATCTCAATAATCTATGTACAATCGGTAGCATAAGTCTTTGCTCTAAGAACGCCTGAAAAATTTATACAAATGCAGCTATTAGTGCCTGAAACTCCACCTTTTGTACATACCCTACTCTTCTTGAGATCCCTGACTAAATAAAAGGTACTATACCACCTTCCCTACCTATTTTAATAGCCTGCACTTACCATATGAGTATCCACTAATTGTGAAACCCTTTGCGCTTCTCAATTATTGCTTTTTCTTTTAGTGTTTCTTTTTCCTATCTAAGTGTGAAACCTCTACCCTTTCTTTACACTACCCCTTAATCCATACTACTCTTCTAGCACTGGTCTTGGCTTTGTCATGTACATATCATAACTTCATGTCTTATAGTCCAGTATGCACTACCCTCTAATTTTTACTTGCCATGGCTTATATATCCATAGTACAAAAAAATGGTGCATGGAGATTCTACTTTTTCTGCACTTTTAAAGACCCCTTTGTTGCACTTCCATAACCATCTCTCCTAGAAACCTCTTTCTAGTGCTTACTGAGAACTGAGACATTTTCTGTGTTACTGCAAGATGTGTACCACAATGGCTGAACATGTCAAGTTAAATTTTTGTGGATAAATTTATTTTGTTTCTAATTCTGATAATAAAATATATAACAGTGAATATATAATGGATCAAATATCTCAAGTCAAAGTAGATGTTGATGCAGCAAAATATAAAAAGGTCGCATATAAAGTTAGACAAATCAATGAACCACTTCCAGCCAAATTAAATATGCCTTTAAGAAGACACAATTTATCAAGAGATCAATATGACTGTCTTTTAGTCAAAAATTTTCAGGAATTTATGAATCTTCAAGGATCACGTTTAAGAGATTGGAGGTTGTCCATTTTGGACCAGAAGATTGGCTATCAGGTGATCAAAAAGTTTTTTTGTTGGATGTTACGGTTAATAGAGAGAAGGCTATTACATTTTCAGAATAGGATGGAGGTGTGCTAAAGCATTCTTATGGGGAGCCTTAAAAGATCTCAGCTGTTTGTCATGAACCATGGAAACAGAAACCAATTCCTATACCTGCAGCTTAAAAATAAAATTATATCAAAGTCATTGGAGAGAAAATTCAAACTGGATTATAAGATCAGTCATCATCAAGTTTTTGAATTCCATTGTTCTTTATTAGGAAACCTAATGGTAAGCTTAGGGTAGTTCAAAATCTAAGTGAAATAAATAGGGTTATGATAAAAGATGCTTGAATACCACCTAGTGCACAGGAGTTTGTAGAGACACTTTCTGGAAGAGTGTGTCATGGTTTGAGAGATATAATGGGGGGATATGATGAAAGAGAGTTGCATCCATATTCTAAGCCTCTCACAAATTTTGATGTTCCACTTGGACAATTACAACTAACAAAATTACCTTAAAGAGAAATAAATTCAGTTGCAGTTTATCAAGGTCAGATTTCTTGGATTCCACAAGATGAAATTCAACAATATGCAGGTATATTTATTGATGATGGTGGAATTAAAGGACCTTAAACAGATTATGGTAATGAAGTATTGAAGAAGAATCCAGGGAGAAAAAAATTTATCTGGAAATATTCTGTTGTTTAAGAGAGGAATTTTTTAGGATTGAAGAGGCTTGATTAACTATTTCAGGCTCCAAATTATCTTGTTGGGTACCAGTTTTGGAAATTCTAGGTCATGTGGTATGTAGAGAGAGTAGGATTATTCCAAAGAAGAAGGTTGACAAAATTCAGTCCTGGCCAAGACACAAGGATACGACTAATTTCAGATGGTTTTTAGGCATATGTGTTTATGTTAGAATGTGTATTAAAGACTTTTATTCATTGGCTGCTCCTTTGAGACATTTGACTAGGAAGAATGCTGACTGGGAGTGGGATGAAGAGTAAGAAGAGGTGTTTGAGAGTTTGAAGAAGATTGTTGGGGAAGATATTATCCTTTATAGGTTAGATTATGGAAAGATGGAGGTAGAATTTATTTAGAAGTTGACTCAAGTCAGATTTCATCTGGAGAAATTCTGTCGCAAATGGATAAATCTGGTTATATTAGACCAGTCAGGTATGAATCTGTGGTTTTTACTGAGGTGGAATCAAGATATTCTCAGCCAGAATTGGAGATTTGTGGTGTGGAAAAAATTCTTAAGAAGCCTCAAAAAGTTTTATGGGGTAAAAAATTTAAACTACAAGTGGATGCCAAATCTTTAATTCAAATGAGTAATTCCCTTAGTTTACCAAATGCACCCATGACCAGATGGGTAGCCTTTATTCAACATTTTTCTTTTGATCTAGTTTATAAGCCTGGAAAGATGTTTACTATGCCAGATGGATTTTCAAGAAGAGCACCTACAGAAGAGAATTCTGACTCAGAAGAGTTCAATGAAGATATAACTGTAATAAAGGCCATCACAAAATGTGCTGAAAACTTTATTTACCTCCCCCATGAGGTTAAACTGGAAATTTTAATATGTGTTGATAGGAAAAAATACCTCCGCCACAAAGTTAAACTGGCAGGTTTAATACATGTAGATAGCAATGAAGACCTCCCCCATGAGGTTAGACTGGCTGGAATAATATCTGGGAATAAAGATGAGAATGACCTCCACCATGGGGGTAAACTGGGTTATAATAAGAATTTGGTAAATTATATGTTTTGGGAGTTTGATGAAGGTGTAGATAAATTTGGTAAAAAAAAGGTTGGAAGTGTTGTGTTGTATATAGATGAGTATGGTGATAATATGTGGTATAGTAGAAAACTGGTGAATGGTGTATATGTTGAATTATCACCACACAATATGGGGGGCGGACTTGCTAGCAAGTCCGCAACCTTGGACCCAAACTCACCATAAATTGAACACACATTGAGCTATTGATAAAGGAACCATTCAATCAGGGATGAACACCACTCAGCAGAACAGTTTTAGGTGGGTGTTCAAGTAGAGTTCAGTATGGGTTCAGTATGAGTTCAGTCTGAGTTCCATCTGAGTTCCATCTGAGTTCAGGTTGAGGACTTGCTAGCAAGTCCACCCCCTATATTGCGTAGTGTATTAGAAAATTTAGTTAAGGAGAAGTTGGGTGATTGTGAAAATTCAGTTAAAAGGAGGTTTTACAAAGATGAGGTTGTTGATACTAAAAAGGATGAAAAAGAAAAAGAAGAAAATTTGGTTGTAAAAAGGTTGGAAGGTTCAAACGTGGAAAATTCAAAATATTTTATGATAAAAAGGAAAATCCAAGGATTAAAATTATTGGCTCATTCATTTACAGGTTATTTAGGAGATAGGGAAGTGCCCTTTGATATTATATTAATGGATTCTCAAGATGATTTCTGGGGAAAGACAGGTTTTTATTATAAAATGGAGAGATATTTATTAATACTAGAAAGGCGGGATAAATGTGAAAATGATGAATGGGTGGCTATCAAAATGAAGTCACCAGACTTTTATCTATCCGGAAGAAGATTAATGAGTAGGAGGTATCCAAATCCTCAAGTTATTTTAACTCAAAATAAAGGGCAAAAATTGGTTATGAAATCACTGCATGAATATCTTGGACATTAAAGGGGTTGGTGAAACTTATAGACAAGTTTATGATAGATTTTGGTGGCCTGGTATGAAGCTGGCTTTTAAAAAATGGGTTCAGTCATGCAAAGAATGTCAAAGAAGAAATTATTTAAGGCCAAAAAAACCTGGAAATACAACCGGTGAAATCACTCTTTTTGGTAGGGTTAGTTTGGATTCTGTTGATATTAAAGAGGGTAGAGATAAATGTTTAATTTTAGCCAGAGATGATTTATCTTTTTAAGTAAAGATTGAGCCTCTAATTAATTGTAACTCCACAAATTTGGCATCTTTTTTTTGTTGAAAAATTGGGGAGATAGGTGCAGGGTGATGAAGTTGGTGATGGTTGATGGAGGTCCTGAATTCATGACAGAGTTTAGAGAGGCTATATCAAGAGTTGGATCAAATGTTAGGGTAGAAACCCCATATTATCCTGAAGCTGAAGGAACGGTAGAAAGAGTGTCGGTCAGTCGTCTAGAAGAGATAAGAGAAGAGGGAAGAAAAGAGAGGAGGACAAGAAGGAGATAGTAGTGTAGAAATAAAAGAAATAAAAACAATTGAAATTATTTAATTTATTTGAGAGAAAGCAACGACGAGTGATTTGAGAGGTGACAACAAATTGGTTTTATTAATATTAATATTATTTAAGTAAGAGTTCTGCGCGGCAAACACTATAATTACTATCAGACTTAAGGCAACCTTTAAATTGTTATTTAGAATTTTTAATTAGAATTTAATACTAATAAAAATAATAATAAGCGTAATAAATTTATCTTTAAATTGTTGAGTGTGTAATAAGTGATGATGCTACAGGGGCTTATCCAAGGCCCTTTTATAGGCAATGGGTCCTCTGAAGCGCCACTATGTTTGTAAATACAATAGTTAGAATAGAATAAGACAAATATATCAAAGAGTAAATGAAACATAACAATGTAGAGAAAACATGAAACAAATAATTAAAACCCCAATTAAGAATCCAATTTTCCCGCCATTAATTCCCAAATCAGTAAGTAAAAATAGTGAATAACTAAACAAGATTGGAACATAGGAACTATGAGAAAAATAATTCCAAACAGATGGTACAGTCTGATTTAAGGATATTTTAAGTGAAACAAAAAAAATACTTTGACGCAACAAAACATGTAATTAATCTCAATTTAGTATAAATTACTTAATTGGTTTTTCCTGACATAATTAAGGGTCAAAAGAAGCGTCATTAATTATTGTTTAGTATTATATGAAAGGTGTTATTTAATATATAAATTTAAATAATTAATTTAAATATATTATAAGTCAATTTTACACTTATAATTATAATATATGTTTTTCAATTAATTAAATATAAATTTATAATTATTAAGTAACATAAAAATGCGCCATTATTTGTAGAATATATTATATTATGTTTAATTTAAATGTATATAAAAATTTATATAACCAATAAAATTAATATAACACTTGTATATAATAAAATACTTATATAATTTTATTATGCAATAAAATAATAATTTATATTCATTAAATACAATTCTTACCCACTCTTTCAGGTTTTATAAGTTACATATCATTTACTGGACTCCTGGAATAGCCTGGCTGACACTCCCTCACTCTAAAAAAACAATAAAAAAAATGCTAAGATTTTTTCTTTTTGTATTTTTTCAACAGAGTAGGAAGATTTGAAATTTCCTTGCCAGGTATCCATGCATCATGTTCAGATGATTTGTTCTTATATCTCAATAAATATTCAGTACCTCTCTCAGAAGTGATAATTCTATCATTAAGAATTTTATTAATTTCTGCTGTTTCTGTGACTTCCTGAGGGTTCTTCTTAGGTCTTCCTCTTCTTTTTGGAAATAAGTCACTGTTGGAAGTATAAGGCTTAAGCAAAGAAATGGGAAAGACAGGATTTTTCCTATCATATGGAGAATACAATACAACTTCTACTGCATTATCACCAACCATTCTTTTAACAACAAATGGTCCTACAAAAGGATCTTTTAATTTGTGGTTACCTTGTAAATTGAAATGGACAGTAGAGATCAACACTTCATCACCCTTGTTAAATGTGTATTCTTTATGGGATTTATCCCATCTTTTCTTTTCATATTCAAATGCTTTATCAATACAACTCTGAGCATGTTTTCTGCATAGCTGTTGCATTTGCATAAACGATTTTACACCAGGGTGTAGTTCTAACTTAGGTAATTTATTATTGAGAACCTGAGCAGGAGTATTTGGGACATAACCCAACCAAAGCTCAAAAGGCTTTTTCTCAGTAACAGAATGAACAGTGCTATTATATGCAAATTCAAGACCAGGCAAAAGAGTGACCCAATCATGAGTAAATCTGTCATTGTCTTTATATTCTAAACCAAAGGCACAATACCTTCTAATCATATCTTCCAGAGTTTGAATCATTCTTTCAGCTAGACCATCAGTCTGAGGATGGTGAGCTGTAGACAATTTCAACTCACAGCCACAAATATCCATCAAAGAGGTCCAAAACTCAGAAGTGAATTTTGGATCCCTATCAGAGATAATGGCTTTTGGAAAACCAATAATATTAAACATGTAAGACCACCATAAGAAGGCTAATTCTTTGGTGGATACATCTTTGTGGGTTGGAATAAATTTGCACATTTTTGTGAATCTATCCACTATTACCCAACAAGAGTTAAAGCTGTCTTTACCTGCAACAGGAAGACCAGTGACAAAATCCATATTAATGATTTTCCAGGGAGCACTAGGTGCTTCAATATGTTGTAATAACCCTGCTCTCTTACCTGTTAACCTTTTAGATTTTTGGCAGGAATCACAAGATTCAACATATAATTTTGTGTCTTCAGACATATTAGCCCACCATGCAGTGTTTTTGATTCTAATCAATGTTTTTTCAAGATCAAAATGACCAGCTAATATGTCATCATGACAAAGTTTGAGGATAGTTTCTTTCATTGAAGGAGGAATTACAATTACATTGGTAAGCTTCCTTCTATAATATATATAACCATCTTCAATAGAGAACTTTCCTTTATTTAAAGCATTTTGGTACTTTTCAGGAAGAGTTTTTATTAATGCTTGAATTGAAGCATTCTTAGGATCATTTAAGATAGTAACCAATTTATTTAAATCAGAATCTTTATCATATGAATCCAGTATTAACTGTAATAACTCCTCTTCCATATCAACTATAAATATACCATGGATATGAACAGTATCATCCTCAGGTACATAAGCAGGATTTGAGTCATTATTTGGCAGAGGCAATCTGGAGAGCATATCAACATTAGAGTGAACATTTCCAGCTCTATGGATAATTGTCATCCTTCCTCTGTATTCTTGAACAGCAAGTTGCCACCTGAACATATGTCTGTTAGGTGTCTTGAGGTTTAAGAGAGACTTCACAGCACTACAGTCAGTTAACAACTCAAATTTTTGGTCATCCAAATAGTAATGAAGTTTCTCAAGAGCCCAAAAAACTGCTAAGCACTCCAATTCAGTGGCACCATATTTCAATTCACTATTTCTTAAGGTTCTTGAAATATGACAAATTACAACATCTGAGGATTTATCATTAATAATTTGCTTTTGGTGAAGGGCAGCACCCAGACCAATAAAGCTAGCATCTGTATAAAGGACAAATGGCTTGTTAAAATCCGGAAGAGCCAATATAGGGGCTGTCATTAAGCAACTTTTTAATGTATCAAAAGCTTTTTGACAGTCATTATTCCAGAGAAAAGCAACATCTTTTCTGGTCAGTTTTGTAAGAGGCAAGGCTATGACCTGATAATTTTTAATATATTGTCTATAATAGCCACACATACCCAAAAAACTTTGGATTTCTCTTACAGAAGTTGGTGCTTTCACATTTTGAATGGCAGCAACTTTATTATGGTCTACACAAATTTGTAAGCCTGACACAACATGGCCAAGGACTTTCAAAGATTGAAAACCAAATTTACACTTTTTTAAAGATAAGGTCATATTAATTTCATCCATTTTTTGGAAAACTCTATTCAAGTGAATCATATGTTCATCAAAAGTTTTAGAAAAAACAATAATATCATCAATATAAACCATGAGCCAACCTTCAATAATTTCTTGATGGAAAGTGTTATCCATGACTTTCTGGAAAACTGAAGGAGCATTTTTAGGGCCAAATGGCATCCTAACATACTTATATATTCCCATATGAGTGGCAATAAGCAAAACATTTTGAGAATTTTTCTCAACTGGAACTTGATGATAACCTTTATTACCATCCAGACAACTAATAAATTTTGCACCTTGCGAGGTAGCATGTATTGAATTAATTCTGGGTAAAGGATAAATATCATCAACAGTATAAGTGTTTAAAGCTCTGTAATCTCCACATAATCTAGCTTTATCTTTTTCATATGAAATCAAGACTGGGGAGATGACACAATATTTGGGGGTGACAACCACTTTCTCAATGATATTCATTTTCAATAATGTTTCAATATTATCTTCAATATCTTTTCTTTTTGATGGAGAAGCAGGATATGGTTTTTTCTTAAGGGAAGGAGGAATATCACTCAAATTACAGGATAAGGTAATTTTAATCTCTTCCTGAACAATTCCCAAGACATGAGAACCATGAGCAAAAGCCATAGGGAAAGAGGTAATAGAGGCAACAATAGAATCCTTTTGTTCACTAGTCAACTGATCACCAAAAGAAGCGGTATTTATTTCATGTAATAAATCATCCATTTCAGTTGTTGTTCTACCTTTACACTGGATCAGTGAGTTACAAGATTTCAACAAATGCCCAGAATTTCTAGGAGAGGAAATTTTGAATTTTCTTTTCCCATTCATTCCTAAGGTAAAGCAATTATTTTCTGGGTCCAGTTTCACACCAAACATGGTTAAAATATCATTTCCCATAATAAACCAATTGCTCAAATTATCATTTTTCATGACAACAAACTCACAAATAGCTCTGACAAAACCACCATTATATTTGAAGAATACAGAGGTTTTGTATTTGCCAATAGGAAATAAGGTAGAACCATACCCTCTCCATTTTTCAGAAGTTATAGGTAATAATTTACTCAAATATTCCTTATCCACTGAAGCCAAAGCTTTTTCAGATACTACACTTCCTCCAGCACCAGAATCAAGAACTACATCAACATTTTTACCATTAATGATAACAGGTGCCTTTAAAGGGGATATAGGAATAGAATTGTTAGTAATATCTTTAATTATCTCAGCATTTTCTACTGAAGATAAATTCAATACACAATCTTTAGATATATTATTTAAATAATGGACATCATATTCCAACATTAAAACATCTTTAACAGATTCATTGTCATAGGAGATATTACTTTCACAGTCACTGGAAGAATTATTGACATCAAGTTCAACTTCATCAGTGTCTTCATTTTGTTCAACAAGATGAATTTTCTTGTCACAAACATGACCCTTCTGCCATGGTTTGTTACATTTATAACAAGTATTTGTTGCATATTTTTTAGGTGCAACTGGGGCAGAGGGTTTACCAGATTTTTCTGGGAGCTTTATAGAAGGTTTATTCTGATCATTATAAGATTTACCAAGGTAATTCTTTGGTTCATATCTATGGTTGAGCAGTACTTCATTACAGATATTAATGAAAGAAGAATTTTCCCTTACATGCTCAGTTCTAGCAACAATCAAATCCCTAAGAGAATTTGGTAATTTATACAGGATTTTATCTCTCCAAATATCATAATCCATCTTTGGATCAATTGCTCTAAGGATTTTAGTTATTTTCATCAGAAAAACAATGGGCTTTTCAACAGAGGAGGATACATATCTAGTATTTTCATACAGTCTCTGTTGAGCTAACCTGAATTTTGAACCACCAAACTGATTCTCAATCAAGGATTTCCAATCATTCCATGTATAATGATTGTTATCTAAAAGAACAGATTCATACCACATCAATGCTACATTGGAAAATAAAGAAATTAGCTTAGAAACAATTTCCTCATCAGGTAGTTTATAAGATCTCTTTAAATTATCAATTCTTTGGATAAAGTGTTGCCAATCAGAGGAAGAATCACCATCAAAGGTAGGATATTGGTCTAACTTAGGCCAATTTTTCTGACTACTGGGATGGTCCATTTTTTGGTTTGAATTATTCATTATTAATAATTCCTGAAGTTTAGCCAGGTGTTCAGAAATTTCATTATTTACAGAAACAGCTGGTGCATGACCATCACAAGATTTTTTGCTAGTAGCAAAAGATTTTACAGACTCATTGTCAGTTTGTTTAATGGTTGAAATATGAGGAAGAAAGGATGAACATTGCTCAGGTTTTTTCCCTATATTTTTATGCAGCTTATTTACAGAATTCTCATTTAATTCATTATTGATGGTTAAGGTTGAGAACTTTTCCTGCAGGTCAGACACATAGTTTCTTATTCTTGGAATTTCAGACATCTGGTCATTTACTTTTGCAAGAGATAGAACATTTCTGTCCTCAGAAACTGAGTGTTTGGTACTTAGTGCATGGAAATAATTTTTTAGCTTCTTAAACTCATTTTGCAGAGATTTTATTTCATTCTTGAATGAATAATTTTCCTCAATAAGGGGTTTCAATTCACTCAAGGTCTTATGTAGACTGATATTTCTATCTGAGATAGCTCTATGGTCACTTCTTATTTGTTTTTGTTGACTAAGAACAATATTCAAGGTTTCTTTGATTTTTAAATAAGCTGTATCTTGTACAGAAGAACTCACTTTACATTGCAAGTGTAAATTATTTAATCTATCATTTTCATGGATTAACACATCTCTCACATGTTTGTCTTTCACAATATTAAAATCAAGGGTATCTTTCAATATTTCCTCAGAAGTTTTTTCAATTAAGGTATAGATTTCAGGGGGAACAGAATCATTTTTAATTGCAAGAGAAGGATTGATTAAAGATGTAGAAGTTAAATGTAAAGTTTCATCAAATGACAATTTGCTAATTACATCAATAGGGCTACTAGTTACAGGAAGCTGTCTTTTAACAGGTTTAACTGTTCTTTCACCATGTTCAATAATATTACCTGCAGAAGAAGATTTATTAGGAAACATACCCAAGTGACTATCAACCAAATTACTTACCATGGCAGAGGAGGAAACTTCCCCTGGGACTGGGTTTGGGATTGTGCTTGGGCCTTCTTTCTCCTGCCTTGTTGGTAGGGATGAGGAGGTGGATGGAAATTGGGTGTTCTGGATGGGCCACGCTGATGATGAGGAGGGTGTTGCACATTCTGTTGGTAGTGACTCATTAGATAATCCCATTTCCATTTATCTACTTCCATAGTATTTAGATTTTGGATGGTTGAGCTGGGTGGCTGTGAAGGTTGAGCCTGAAACTGAGGCTGATTGGGAGGCAACTGAGGAGGGGCCTGGGCCTGAATCTGGTTCCTGAGCTCTTGGACCTGATCCCACAAGGTGTCTACCTTTGCTTTGTACATCATATTTTCTGTCTTCAACTCTTTTATATGACTGGATAGGTTACTGATTTGTTGTGGCAGAGGAAGCTTTTTTATTTTGAAGCCTTTTGTAAGACCTTCTTGAGGCACTAGAGGCTTTACTTCCTTCTGTGGTACTGGGGGAAGGGGGTTTGGTTTGTTTGCATTTCCTGTCATTTCCACATCCTGCAGTATGTGTATTCTTTGTGTTAGCATAAGATTTTTTATGACCAACTTTAGAAGAACTTACAGTGTCAGCATCATAGTCAATTTCTATTTCATCCACTTGCATGTTATCCATTTTTTCTGCCAAATTGTTGGACATACTAGTGTGAAGAATTTAATTTACTTTTTATTTTTTAAAAAAATAATAAAAGTTAGTCAATAATTGCTCCAAATAATAAAAAAAAATTTTATTAATTAAATTATAGAAAAAAAAAAATTTTCAATATAAAGTAATAATTATAAAAAATTAATTTAAAAATAAAAGGATCGCAAGGTTAAATTGGGAATTACAATCAAGTTAATTCAACCAATTAATTACCAATATTAAATATGGCAATATATTTTGGACTAAGCACAATGTACTTTTAAGTCAACCAAAATTAACAATAATTAATAATAAAAAAAAATTAAATTAATAATTCAATTTGTATTAATAAAAAATGTTAATTCTTCTAGGACTAAGAGGATTTAACACTCTATAATGGTCAACTAGGAAAAAAAAAATTTTAATAATTGAACACTTACACTCAGTGAATCAGAAATTAAGCCACAATCACTGTTATTGCAGTAAAAATATAGTAATATGAGTGAGAGGTGCAAAGGTGAACTTACTATAGTGATCAAAAAATCACTTCAAAATAATATAAGAATTAATATAATATAAACCTGAGAAATTGAACCTAAGTTCAAAACACAGTCGCGGCAAAAGTTTTGTTTTTTGCCAGGTGGTCCGTGCGTTTTGTTGTTTGTCGCCAGGCTCGATTGTCGTCGTCGTTTGGAAAGGCCCCCAGTTGTCGGTCAGTCGTCTAGAAGAGATAAGAGAAGAGGGAAGAAAAGAGAGGAGGACAAGAAGGAGATAGTAGTGTAGAAATAAAAGAAATAAAAACAATTGAAATTATTTAATTTATTTGAGAGAAAGCAACGACGAGTGATTTAAGAGGTGACAACAAATTGGTTTTATTAATATTAATATTATTTAAGTAAGAGTTCTGCGCGGCAAACACTATAATTACTATCAGACTTAAGGCAACCTTTAAATTGTTATTTAGAATTTTTAATTAGAATTTAATACTAATAAAAATAATAATAAGCGTAATAAATTTATCTTTAAATTGTTGAGTGTGTAATAAGTGATGATGCTACAGGGGATGATCCAAGGCCCTTTTATAGGCAATGGGTCCTCTGAAGCGCCACTATGTTTGTAAATACAATAGTTAGAATAGAATAAGACAAATATATCAAAGAGTAAATGAAACATAACAATGTAGAGAAAAACATGAAACAAATAATTAAAACCCCAATTAAGAATCCAATTTTCCCGCCATTAATTCCCAAATCAGTAAGTAAAAATAGTGAATAACTAAACAAGATTGGAACATAGGAACTATGAGAAAAATAATTCCAAACAGATGGTACAGTCTGATTTAAGGATATTTTAAGTGAAACAAAAAAAATACTTTGACGCAACAAAACATGTAATTAATCTCAATTTAGTATAAATTACTTAATTGGTTTTTCCTGACATAATTAAGGGTCAAAAGAAGCGTCATTAATTATTGTTTAGTATTATATGAAAGGTGTTATTTAATATATAAATTTAAATAATTAACTTAAATATATTATAAGTCAATTTTACACTTATAATTATAATATATGTTTTTTCAATTAATTAAATATAAATTTATAATTATTAAGTAACATAAAAATGCGCCATTATTTGTAGAATATATTATATTATTTTTAATTTAAATGTATATAAAAATTTATATAACCAATAAAATTAATATAACACTTGTATATAATAAAATACTTATATAATTTTATTATGCAATAAAATAATAATTTATATTCATTAAATACCATTCTTACCCACGCTTTCAGGTTTTATAAGTTACATATCATTTACTGGACTCCTGGAATAGCCTGGCTGACAAAGAGGGTATCAAGTTATAAAGATGCTTTAGCTAAAATGTGTGGAGCAAGTGCTGAAAAGTGGAGGCACTATTTACCATTAGTTTTATTTGATGAAAAAATCACTGCCTAAAGGAAGACTGGATATTCACCATATGAACTAGTTTTTGGAATGAAAGCAGTTTTATCAGTTGATCTAGAGGCTGAATCATATCTTGGAGTAGACTAGGATACATTCAAAACTACTGAAGACTTATTATGTGCAAGAATGTTTCAGTTAGAAAAGAAAGAAGGAACTCTGGTGAAGGCATATTATATGATGATGAACATTCAAAATCAGTCAGTCAGATATTGGGATAAGAGTTTGGCTCATAGATTAAGGAAACCTTTAAAAACTGGAGATATGGTCTTGGTGTATAATAGGAGTTTGAAGAGGCAGTGGGGAAGAATTTTCGCAGATAGGTTGAATGGTCCATAAAGAGTCAGAGATCCAGTATCTGGTGGCTCATATACTTTACAAGAGTTCTATAGAATAGTATTGAGAAAGAGGGTAGCTGCTGACCAATTCAAGAAGTTTTATCCTAGGGTCACTAGGTGTACTAAAGGCCAACTCAAAAATGAGGATAAACTACCTACCATTGCTTAAATAAGAATTACTCTGAAAAAGAGTATAAACTAAGAAACTATCATTTAAAATTAACAATTATTAAATTCTAATGTTGAAAAAGTTTATGATGAAGATTTTTGATGGAATGTAATTATTTTTGGTAGAAGTGTTCACAGGGGAACCTTCTAAATTTAATATTGGAAAGTCTGGGGGTAATTGATGAGCTGGTGTCACACGCCATGTGACACTCGAGGCAAAAGCAGCTCATTTAAATTAATAATAACAAGGTCTAAATCCATGTTTGAAGCACAGAGGCAATTTTACATAGCAACTGCAACTTTCCTTTGTGTACTCACTTTTCAACCGCTCTAATCTAAAACTTTAAATCTAAATTAGTTAATCTCTCAATAGTGTTTTCAGTCTTTTTCTTTTATAGTTGAAGCACAGCGCAACAGCCAATGAAATATTCCGCTAAAGGGTAATTGTGTGTCTGTGGGTTATTAACGGGGGTAGTGAGCATGGACGGGATGGTTAGTGGAGGGTCAAGGGGTTAGAGGATGTTAGTGAGGAGGGTGAAGGGTTAATGGATGTTAGTGAAAAGGGTCTGTGAGGATATAGAGAGGGCTGTGGTGTGCCGAATAATAATGGGCATGAGGTCAATGTGAAAAAGTTTCAGCCTAAATATCCTTAGGACTGAGTATTTCTTATGCTTAAAATAAGATAACCTTAACTAGATTAAGCTTATATCTTAAAAATAAGGTTAAAATAATAATATATATTATTTTATTATATATATATATAATTATTATTCTATTATATAACTTATAATAGTTTAAATAGCTTATCCATGGCCTAATAATATTTATTAAGGTGTTAATGGAGTCATAATATACTTATCTTAAGTGATATGAAGTAATTATTGACATACATAAGCTTATATGTATACATAAATCTCATATTCAGTGAAATATGCAGTATATTATGTATATTTAGGTATATAAGTGGGTTTTAGCCCCTTAATAGCCTAAAACCTTTGTTTTTCTGCTTATTTTAGGTCATATGGACGAAATCAGTGGACTCACAACGCCTACAGAAGCATAGACACCTATATCAGGCGCATACACCCAGTTTGGACAACTAAAATTACTTCCTTGGATGGTTATTCACGGATTTATGGGTTGGAAGGATATTTCTGGGTTTATATGGATGCTTGGGGATGTTATTGGGGTCTTGGACATTTTATTTGTTTTCTTTATATGCTTTTGGTTTCATTAAATCTCTTTTTGACTGTTTATTTTACCTGTTTCATTATGGTATCCGCTTTTATCTGGATTTTCTATTTATGGTATAGATCTGTGTTATTATTAATAGTGATGGAGGGTCCTTACTGGAGGTCTGGGTTTTGAAACTGCTTGAAGTGGACTCCATGGGGAGGTGATGGGCCCTCACAGTGCTGTAATTGCCGGGGATAGCAGTGACATCATCTGGATTGAAGGTCGGTGCACTCCAGTGGATTTGGGTATAAGTAAGGAGGGATTTTGAGGGTTATTTATCCTCATTCAATTACTACAACTCTAACAAACACTACTATACAATTATTAACCTTTAGAAATATATTATTAAAGCCACTATAAATTGATTTTATCTTTATATAAGCTATAACTATATTTTATTCATCTATTTTCCACCACTAGCACACATTTAAATCCAAGTATTGTGAGTTTTATTTGAGTATAACTATTTTATTAGTCTTCCCCTGAGGTTTAATCACTAAATCATTTATCAATAATTAGTAGGACCATAAATAAACACTATTATATAATACTTATATACTAGACTATACTGACAAAAGGAGTAGTGGGTATAAAAGGGATGGGACTTTGTTTCGACATTCTTTAGGATTAAATTATAATACATATATATAGTTAATAGTGGTAAAGCTTCAGTTTAAATCATTTTTATTGTACATCTCCTTATTTTCTCATTAATCATTTCTAAAACTTAAATCTTTGATTATTGAGTTTCCAACCCTTTGTGAGATCCTAAGAATATTAATATTACCTTTAAATTATATCAAGATTCTTATCAAATGTACCTCAAAGAAGCAGCTCTTCCTTTGACTCATCTTTGAATCACTTCCTCGAGTATTTCCTCTGTACTTTGAAGAAGTCTCTAAACTCCCTCCTCCATCTCACTTTCCCAGGAACACCCTTGACCTTGTGCGTAGGTCGTCCGGTGACAGCTGGATTCTCTATAGACAAATACCCCACAATGTTTGTTACCATAGTTTCCCTGTTTCTAGTAAAATACTGGATTTGCTTTTTTTTTATAAAGGTATTCCTCTAAGACTGTAAACAGGAACACTGTGACGTCATTACCATTACACTCATTTGAGCCAAATTCAAGAATTTTTGGTCTGTTTTATTTTTGATTATAGAAATTTTTTATGCTTGAATGTTATATGTTTGAATTTTATTTTTAAGTTTATTATAAATGGATTTGTTCAGGGATAGTGATCACTGGTGGTCTCCTATCATTTTTACAAATTGGAGGGAGACCACCCAGTAATCATTCTCTATTTTATTTATCAAGTTTTTCAAAAATTTACAAAAATTATTTATGTATATTTTCAATTTCTTTCTTGTGCATCCCATATTAAGGTGCACTTGGATGAGGGTATGATTTCAGGCGTAGAGCCCATCAAATGGTTGGTGGGAATCTTTTATATATATAATTTTAATTTTCAAATTTATATTTATATAGTTTTGATTTAAAATATTTCTTTAAAAAATTATTTTTGTGTTTAGAATAATAATAAAATAACATTACTTAAAAAAAAGAATAAAAAATAAAAAAATAAAAAAATAAATAATAATAATAATAAAACTTTAAAAAAAAGTAGCAGTATGTCTTTAGGATTATATATATATAGTTTTTTATAGTTTCTTTGAAAATTCTAGCAGGAGCCTGAAGAGCTAAGGAAGTTTTTCTTTTGATTAAGATGGCACAGTAAAGGTCTTAGGAGAGGCTCTAGTGAATCTTTCAATTTCTTCAAACTGACGAGGTTGCTTATGGTAAAGCCAAGTGACCATTTTAAATTAACATTTCACAACTTTCTCTCTTGCAAATACTTCTGTATGATCTTTTGATGGATGATCTTTGTAATGGGCTAAGTTAACTTTAAAAATAGAATAAAGTTATTAAGTGACTTTATTACATTTCATTATAGATGAAGTGGGTTTGGGATCATGAATATAATAAGCAGATGGAAAATAATGGGATCCAGAAGAATTTAAATCAGGTCAACAATTAAAGTCAAGATATAAATTACCAGAAGAATAATTTTTTTTTTACTTACTAGAGTCAACTGTGTCAAGCTCAAGATTTAAAGAAAGGCTTGTTAGAAATTTTTCTTTAAGGGAAGAGTAGGAATTTTTATAGTTGTGATAAGAAGGCAGTTTTATTAAAGTTAGGAAGTCTCATGGCGGAGTAGGAAAAGGTGATCCATTAATTGTTGGAATATTTCTTTTCTTACAGAATTTTGATGAAGGATTGGGAGATCTGGGTGTCTTTGAAGAAGAAAAAGAAAAATGGGGGTTGCTGAATTTAGGTTGAGGATGAATAGGCTCTATTATAGGAGGTGGAGAAAAAGTAGAAGGCGAAGGTGAAAAATCCAGAACTGATTTAGGTGGATTCAACATCACTTTTGGAGCAGTAGGAGTTTTGCGGATGACAGAAGAGAGCCTTTATTGGAGAGATGGAGGTGGACCCAGAGATTAAGAGTCAGTAAGAATATTTAAAAAGGCTGATTGTTTTAAAGGAGTAAAAATTTTGGCGGAGGAAGATTTATGAGATGGGGTAGATGGTTTGCAATGGGAAGAAAAGCTGGTGGCAGGAAGAGGGATTGAGCCTTATTTGAGGCCAGAGCATTCTCTCTTCTTTTCAAGACATTTGGAACAGGCCCTGTTATATTTGTATCTTTTCTGGTTATAAGTATAGGTGCCCTCTTGATGTATAAATGAACAGTAATCACAGAATTGGTCTTTAAAAGCAGTGAATTTGGAAGGAGTCATCTAGAAAATTTTATAATTACAATGGAAAGGATAACCTGGATAGGAGAATAGGGAATGGAAAAAAAGATAGTGGAAAAAATGGGCTCAAGGACAGTATTAGGCAGTTTGAATCAACACAATATTTGGTCCACCATGACCTAAAACTGAAAAAAACTAAAAGGCTTTGTTCCTCTATGGCTCTAAACTGGAAACAAATAGCAAAATGTCAATCTTTAGTCCCCCAAGACCTTAAACTGGAAAATTACTTTCTCCTTAGTCCACCAAGACTTTAAACTGAAAATTCAATCATTGTTATGGACAATTTATGTGGGTTTTGTAGAAGGGTAGTCCACCAAGACTATAAACTGGAAATTGCTTAAAATTTTGGTTCCTCAAGGATTTTAGAAGGAGATGTTAATCAAGTGGGATATTAAACTCAGCCATTTTAAAGTTATCACTGGTTCATCAGTAATCAAACTGGTATTCACTCATTAAACAGCCCAGTCATTGATGGAAACAGTGCAAGTAACTTTAGGGGATGAATATGTCATTAGATGGACCTATTTTTGTTAAAAAATGGAGATGATTTAAAAATGGTTATTGGTGGAGATTGTTAAAAAGTTGAAAATGAAGGTGCTAAGAACGTCTGGTAAATTTGGACTCTGATAAATTTTAGGATTGAATTAAAAGAGTTGGAAAATTATTTGAATTTTTTAATTCTGAATCATTGAAGATGGATAGGAGTTGGAATTTAGTGGTTCTCTTTGGTAGAATATTTAGGTGGAAGCTTGGAGGACCTTATGGAAAGAATAGAGTCAGAGTATTTGGTACAGGGGGAGGCCCAATGAGAATTGAATCAAAAGTATTTGGCTCATTAGGGAGGCCCACTCTCTCATTCTGTGAAAGAAAGTAGAGACTGGTAGAGGGGCGTCTGAAGGGATTCAAACCTTTCTCTCAGTAGTGGAATCATCACAAGGCAAATATGGTGTAGAAAGACTCTTACAGTTGCCTTTCTGTAAGCAGAATCCAATGAAGTTGGATAAACCAAATAAAACCTTGTCCCTTTAAATAAATAAAGATTTCAAAATTAACTAAGCAATTACCTCTACTTGATTTAAAATGACTAATAACCTATTTGTTATTAACAGTGTTGAGATGTAGAATCAGTGTTCTTTATAATGACGGTAAGAAACACAAAAGAAAAGCTGTATTTAGAAAAGTTATATAAATGATTGAATAATATGTATTTATGAAACTTTTATTTTTTGATTTAGTTATTAAATTTAGATCCACAATGATGAGACCTTTAAAATGGTACCCTATAAGTTAATATATTTGATGATGTGTGAATTTAATAAAATTTTATGATTAATTTTATATTTATAAGGATATTAAAATTTTATAATTTGTTATGAAAATAATAATAATTTCTATTAATATGCATTGTTGTGGTGGTTATTAAGTTACTGGCTTTTCCCTCTATGATGTCTAATTTTGAGTCTACAGGATTTATATGCATAGTATGTCACATGCCCTTTTTTCCCTAACCAACCATTCTGGAGCTTGTCCAAAGTTTGTCTGGATATCACTGGAGTTTTTACAGAGCTCTTCCAGAGCATTCCAGAGCTTGTATGGACTACAGGATTAAATTAGAACTTTAAAAAACAAATAAAAAGTCTAGAAAAACTACAGATGATAGAGCTACTTCTCTTTTATAAGTAATTCTAATTTTTGTAATCTGTGCAGCCCTATTCACCTAAGTAAAAAATTATCAAAGTTAAGTAAATTATAAAAAATCAAAAATAACCAAAAATACTATATAAAATTATTAAAAATTGTTGAAAAAAATAAAAATTCCACAAAAATTTCAAAAGGACTTGAGACTCCTGAATTTAATTTCCATGCACTTTTAAACCTATACTTGCATTTCCTGTCTGGTAATTATTTGTTAAATCTTGACCTGTAAAATTTACCCTTTTTAACCACTTTTAATACTCAATTTCTTTAATATAAACATTTAAAAATTAGATTGGCCTTTCCAGACACAGTAATCATCCCCCAAAAATCCTTTTATAATAATCATAAGTGCCCTACTTAACTTTAGACTTCCACAACGGTTTTATTGAAAAGTTTTTTTAAATATGACAAGTAAAAGACAAATAGAAAGAATTCAATCAACCAGACAACTTATAACATTCATCAGCACCAAAATAATTAAAGAATTAAATTTTAAAGAAGAGAAGACAATCAAAATAAATAATCTCTTTAGAATCTTTCAGCATTTTTATCAAAATTTTTCATTAAAATTCTTCTCTTTATTAAATCTTCAGTGTTACTAGCAGGGGTTTCCTGAAAATCTGTTAAAAATTTATACTTCATTCCATCACAAAAATCTAAAAAGTGATATCTATTGTTGGCCGGTTGTATAGAAGGAGGAGAAAAAAAGGAGACGATGTGGTCTTCCAACATTGGCAGGGGCCTTTGTTGTGTGATTTGGCGTGGTTTGTGCATGTCTTAATTGACATCTGTTAAGGAATTTGGTATTTTTCTGGTTTTATTCCGTGGATATTGGGTCTGCGGGTATGTGGGTACTATCATTGGATAGTCCTGGTTTTTCTCTATGTTTTATGTCTTGAAGACATTTTTCATATTCTGAGTTTTAAGGGGTTATTTCCTAATTTTTCATTTATAAAAGATTGCTGTTTAATTTTGTTTTTCGTGTTTTATGGGCTAACCTTAAGTCTTAGGGTTAAGTGCTTAGTACCTTTGGATAGAGCTAATTTTTCTCTATATTTCATGTCTCAATGTTGTTATAGTGAAATTCCGTGTTTTAAAGGTTTTAGTAGTTGTAGCTAATTTTTCTAAGTAGATTAGTGGTTTTTATTGGTTTTCTGGCTTCAGGGAAGCCGGGCCGCTTCAGGCGGCATCTCCGACATCAGGTGGCCCGCCCACCTCTGTTTTAGGAGGTTGGGGAGCGCTCCAGGAGGGTTTTTTATGCAATTTGGCAGGTACAGGCGCCAGATTGGTGGGTGCGCATGGGCTCTTAGTTAGTGGTCTGTGTGCACATAGTGAATAAGACATTTTGGGGCAACCTTAATCATCATACAACCATCCGGAGGTGATCTCATTGTTCCTCACTCAGTTTTCACTGTTTTCTGGCCACAATTGGCTGTGTTTGTTGCAAGTGAGTTCTTCATTTAACTTAACTTTGGCAACTGTTTTCTCTGTTATAGTCTTGCAAGCTATAGCAAGTATTATTGCTGTCTCTGGTGTGGATTTGCAGCCTACATCAAGTATCTTTGCTGTCTCTGGTGTGGACTTTGTTCTACATTTCAGTTCTTTGGTCTGGTAGTCTATCTGGGGACTCCTTTCTTGGCTCATCAAGCAGTCAAGTGTGTTTAAAAGGAGCTTTAGCAAAACAGAAACCAACTTACTTTAGCAAGTAAATCTCACTCTATTTTTCTAAAGGGACAGGGGATTTTCTCTCTGGTTTTTCTCCAACTCCCTTGGTCAAGGCCTATAGCTAGTACTATAGGATTGTCTACATTTCTGGCGCCCAAAGTGAGGTCGAATCTGTTGGCTTTTTGGAATCTCTGTTGATCTAGGATTCTCTCTTTGGTGGATCTCCTTTGGTGGATTTTTGATTTGGTGCTATATCTCTTTGTGGTTGGTCCAGGGGTCTTCTTTTCTGTTGGATTTGGTCCCTCCTAGGTCTCTAAGGCTCTTGGGGGGACTTTGGCTATCTTTCATGGAGATTAGAGGCTGTAACTTGGAATTCCTAGGATGGTTAGGATTCAGTCTTGGGATGGTTCAAGGTTTTTGGGGGAGGATGCAAAGGGGTTTTTGGCTAGGTTTGAGGTTGCTGCTGAGATTGATGGGGACTCACTTTTGGACATGGTTAGGCAAGTAATCTTTTTCATTGGCAATAGGGAGGTGGAGAAGGAAGTTTCTGGCATGGCAGGATATAGGAGTCAGGACTGGGGAAAGTTGAAGATTGAAATGGTTAAAAGGTGGCCTACTACTTTTTCAATGGTGGACCTTCATGGGATTTCTAGGAAGTGGGAATTGAAAGGTGGTGTAACTTCTCTGACTCAGTATGGGGAATTTATGGAGGAGTTTGGGGAGGCTCTGGATTATCTGGTATATAATGATATATTACCACATGAAGATGGGGCCAAGTATGTATTTTGGAGTGCCATGGGTAGGAATGTAAAGGTGGAGGTTATGGAGATTCTTTTCAATGCTGACTTGATGAAGACTCTTCCAAATGGAGAAAATAGGATTCCTGGTATGGCTATTCTGAAGGAGGTTATTTCGGGATATTTGGATGGTATGATGGATAGGGATGTGGAATCTGGAGATGAAATTATGTTTGATGGAGAGGTTCAGGAGACTGTGGTTGAAAATTCAGTTTCTAGGGAGGTGTTGGAGCCATCAATTTTGGAAGATGGGGACTCTGATGATGTTTATGAAAATGATTTTTCTTTTCCAAAGGATGCCATGGGATCTCAGGAATGTGCTTCACTGGATGTTTTGGAAATGTACACACTGGAGGATCAGTGTATTTCCTCAAGTTTGGTTGAATTATGTGGGAAGGAGGACTTTTCTGGTCATGAAGAAGGATTTTGGGATATTGGGAAGGAATCTGTTGTGGATGGATGGTTGCTGTGGGATGATTATTTTTCTTTCTCAAGTTCAGATAATGGCTTATTGGAGGAGGATGTATCAGTTGAATTTTTGGATGGACAGATGGATTCTGTCTTGGATCTTTTTCTAATAGAGGAAGATTATTTTCAGGTGGTTCCCTCAAAATCTGAAGCTCTCTGCTTGGAGGAGGATTTTTATTTTGATGTTATGGATGTTATTCTGGAGGATTTTGCAGATTCTAAGCAAGATTCCTGTAGGGAAGGGGAAAATTGTGATGTTTTGGATGTCACTGGTATGGAGGTTTATTTTAAGGATGTGGTGGAGGTTCCAGATGTTTTGCAGGATGGAGAATTTATTGATTCTGGTAATGTGAACTATGGTAGACTCAGTGTATGGAGGAGGATGGAAGATTTGTTTGGAGGTCTTATTTTGGGATATCAGAATTGGAAGAGGAGCTTAGGGGGTTCAAGCCCTAAGGGCAAACTTATTGTTTTAAACCTTGGGATTTCAAGAATCTTATTTCTTCAAAATGAGGATAAACTACTTAATTTGTTTTGGTTTTGCTTAATTTGGCCTCTATGTATTTGGTCAGGATTTTTTTTGTTTTGTCAAATTCTTATCAGTCTCTCTGGTTCAAGTCTCTATATAAAAAAAGAAAAAAAATTTTTAGTATAATGAAGATGGAAGAAATACAAAATTCAAGTGAAGATGGGTATTTTATTTAAAAGAAAATGATTATAAAAATGAAGATTATTGGTTTTATTTCACCTCCAGCAAGAGGTTATACTGCAAAATTTTATTTCTAAATTGGATTTTTTTTGGCTTTTAACAATTTTAATGGTTTTTCAATGGTTTTGCTTTTTTTATGGGAGAAGATTTGTGTTGGAAAATCCTTTTTGTTAGAAGGTACCCAGGGGTGGGGCTTCTAGATTTTATTTTGGCAAGTGTGGGGGTGACTGATGGGCTGGCTGCTCTATCATCAGTTACCTCAGATTGTCTGTTTCCAACCCCTTCTCTTAATTTTGTTGAATTCTAGTATTGATTTTTTTTCTTTAACAGGTTTTTAGTCCACCATGACTTTAAACTGGAAATTCTTTTGGTATTCAAGTGCTGGTCCCCTCATGCTTACTGGTTTTGTTTAATTTTGTTGGATGTTGTGTTTTTGTTAGAAGGTACCCAGGGGTGGGGCTTCTAGATTTGATTTTGGCAAGTGTGGGGGTAACTGATGAGCTGGCTGCTCTGTAGAACAGTTACCCCAGAATGTCTGTTTCAAGCCTTTGGTTTTTTTCTAGTTGAATTCTAGTGTTTTTTTTTTGTGATTTAGGTTTTTAGTCCTCTATGACTTTAAACTGGATTGCCTTGGATGTCTTTTGGTGCTTTTGGATTGGTGGTGGATCACTGGTGGTCTCCCATCATTTTTACTTATTGGAGGGAGCCCATCCAGTGATCTCTTCTGTTGACCTGGAGCTGGCTTTGATATGTGGTTCTAGGGTGTTGGCTGTGAAAGTGGTGGATTCAAGATTATTTACTTTTTTTCTCTTTTTTTTCTTTTAATTTTTAAAGGAGGCTATGTTTGTTCAAAGGCTTAAGATAGGGCTCTGGCAATGTTTTTGGTAGAAGAGGAAGAGTCAAAATAAAAAAAAATGTTTTAGGTGTGACCACATCATGGTGCACTTGGATGTGGGTAAGGTATCAGGGGATCAGCTCATCAATTGGCTGGGGGACACCATTTTATTTTTTTATTTGTTAAAGGATGTTAAATGTTTTGGATTTGATGGTTTTTGGTTTGGGGATTTATGGGATATATCTTCAAGATTTTTTTTCTGGAAGGTCCTTCAAGACTTCAAGCTGAATTTTTTTTAATTATGGGATATATCTTCAAGATTTTTTTTCTGGAAAGTCCTTCAAGACTTTAAACTGATATTTTAATTACGGGCTCAAGATTTTTAGATGTCCATCAAGACTTTAAACTGAAAATTCTGTTAGTCCTCCAAGACTTAAAACTGGCTGGTTGTTAAATATTTATTCAAGAATTTAATTTTACTACTGTGGATCTAGTAGTCCTCCAAGACTTTAAACTGTCTGGTTTCAAGATTTTGTCAAGAAGTAGTCCATCAAGTTTTTAAACTGAAAACTGTGTTAGTCCCCCAAGACTTTAAACTGAGGATTGTTGATGGTAATTCCCCCAAGACTATAAACTGAGGAATGGGAGGCAGTGTGAGGTGGAAGTTTAAAGGCAGAGATCAACCAGAAAAAGATTTAGAGAAGCAACTAACTTTCTGGGGTAACTGTATATAAAGCTGCTAGCCCATCAGTCACCCCCAAAGTTGCCTTTACAAAATTCAGAAGTTCCCCCTTGGATCCTTCTGCCTTGGAAGAAAAGAAGTTGCTGTTGCACGTTATTGTGTTAAGGAAGAAAAGAAGTTGTTGTTGCACGTTATTGTGTTAAGGGAAAAAGCGGTGGCATTTGTTGAGGAGGAAAGGGGTGTATTTAAGCACTCTTATGGGGAACCTTACTTGATTCCTGTTGTTTGTCATGAACCTTGGCAAATCAAACCTATTCTGATTCCAGCTGCTATTCGAGAGGATTTTGTAGAGATTGTTAGGGAAAGAGTCAGGACTGGGTTATATGAACAATCAACATCCAGTTACTCAAGTCTGGTGTTCTGTGTAAAGAAGCAGAATGGAAAGTTGAGGGTGGTTCATGATCTTAGAGCCTTGAATAGAGTCACTATCAAGGACGCTGGTATGCCATCAAGTGCAGAGGATTTTGTTGAAGCTTTTGCTGGAAGGGTGTGTTATGGTATGGGTGATATTATGGGTGGTTATGATGAGAGGGAGCTACATACGGATTCAAGGCCTCTCACAACTTTTGAGACTCCTTTGGGAAGATTTCAGCTCACTAGGTTGCCTCAAGGGGCAACTAATTCAGTGGCAGTTTATCAAGCACAGATGGCTTGGATATTGAAGGATGAGGTTCCTACTCATGCTGGTATTTTTATTGATGATGGTGGAATTAAAGGACCATCCACTGATTATGGTAATGAGGTGTTATCGGAGAACCCTGGAATAAGGAGGTTTGTGTGGGAATATGCAATAACTCTAGAGAGAGTGTTGTTTAGGATTGAAGAGGCTAGTTTGACCATTTCAGGGTCAAAATTCTGTTGTTGTGTTCCTGCTTTGGAAATTCTGGGTCATGTGGTATGTAAAGAGAGAAGGATTATGGCGAAGAAGAAGATTAATAAAATTCAGTCATGGCCAAGGCCTAAAAATACTACTGAAGTCAGAGGATCTTTGGGTGTATGTGTAAATGTCATGATTATTATTAAGGATTTTTCTTTGTTGGCTTCACCTTTAAGGAGGTTAACCAGAAAAGATGCAGATTGGGAATGGACTGAAGAGTGTGAAGAGGCTTTTCAGAAGTTGAAAAAGGTTGTTGGTGAAGATATTGTTCTTCACAAGTTGGATTATGGTGTTGGTGCTGGAAAAATTTATCTGGCAGTGGACTCAAGTTATATTGCTGCTGGTGCTGTTTTGTCTCAGGAGGATAAGACTGGGAGGGTCAGGCCAGTAAGGTATGAGTCTGTGGTGTTTAATGAGGTGGAATCTAGGTATTCTCAACCTAAGTTGGAATTGTGTGGCTTAGCTAAAATTTTAAAGAAGCTACAGACAGTTTTGTGGGGGCAGAATTTTGAGCTGCAGGTGGATGCAAAATCTTTGGTTCAGATGTTCAATACACCTAGTCTTCAAAATTCTCCAATGACTAGGTGGGTGGCATTTATTCAACATTTTTCTTTTGACCTGGTACACAAACCAGGTAAAACTTTAACTATTCCTGATGGGTTATTAAGGAGGCCACCTACAGATGAGGATTCTGATTCTGAAGAGTTTGACAAAGATGTTCCAGTGATTAGGGCCAGCACAAAGGGTGCTGAGGATTTTTCTTTCCTCCCCCATGAGGCTAAACTGGACGATTGTTCTGACCTCCCCCAAGAGGCTAAACTGGCTGGATCTGATCTTGATTCTGGTGATCAGGATGCTTTTGTTGATGAAGATGGAGTTGTTGTTTGGGACAGCTCAAAATTGGAAAAGGGTGTTTTTGTTAGTGAACTGGATTCTCACAAGGTTCAGTGGAAAGAGAAGGACATTCCAAAATTTAATGATTGGTGTCCTGGTTGGGCTGCTCAATTGGCTCATGTTCACACTGGTGATTTTGATGACAGAGTTGTACCCTTGGATGTTGTTTTGTTGGATTTTGAAGATGAGACCTGGGGTCAATCTGGGTTTTATTTTATCTTGGTGGAATATCTGTTGACCTTGGAGAGGCCAGATAGTTGTGATGATGATACTTGGTTGGCAATCAAGAAGAAGAGTCCTGGATTTTATGTGTCAGGAAGGCGGTTGATGAGAAGGAGACATCCTAATCCTCAAGTGGTGGTGACTCAGAAGAAGGGTCAAGAATTGGTTTTGAAGTCTTTGCATGAAGACCTTGGTCATAGAGGCTTTGGGGAGACTTATAGAAGAGTAGCAGACAGATTTTGGTGGCCGGGTATGAAGTTGGCTGTGCAGGGTTGGGTTCAATCTTGTGAAGAATGTCAAAGAAGAAGTCACTTGAAACCTAAAGAGATGGGCCGTGCTACTGGTGAATCAACTGTTTTTGGAAGGGTCAGTTTGGATTCTGTCCATATTAAAGAGGGCAGGTATAAATACTTGATTGTTGCTAGGGATGATTTGTCTGGTTGGGTTGAGGCAGTGCCTCTGGTTAATTTGACTGCCAAGAATGTGGCAGAGTTTTTGAAGAAGGAGTGGATTTATAGGTATGGGTTGATGAAGTTGGTGACTGTTGATGGGGGGCCAGAGTTTGGTGCCAAATTTAAAGAAGCTGTGGCTAGTGTTGGTTCTAGGGTTAGAGTGGTTACACCGTATTATCCTGAAGCTGAAGGCATGGTTGAAAGAGGCCATCAAGTTATCAAGAATGCTTTGGTGAAGATGTGTGGAGATAGTGCCGAAAAGTGGAGGCATTATTTACCCTTGGTTTTATTTGCTGATAGGGTCACTGTGAAGAGGAAAACTGGCTATTCTCCTTATGAGCTAATGTTTGGTCAAAAAGCTGTCCTACCAGTGGACTTGGAAGCTGTCTCTTATCTTGGAATTGATTGGGATGACGTACACTCAACAGAAGATTTGCTCTGTGCCAGGATGCAACAGTTGGAATGTATAGAGGAGTTTCAAGAGAAGGCATACTCTAGAATGATGAAGATTAGGAATCAATCAGTCAGATACTTGGACAAGAAGTTAGCTCATAGACTCAGAAATCCCTTGAAAACTGGTTGTTTGGTTTTGGTGTATAATAGAATTTTGGAAAGTCAGTGGGGAAAAATTTTTTCTGACAGATGGAATGGACCTTACAGAGTCAGGTCTCAGGCGTCTGGAGGTTCTTATGTTTTGGAAGAGTTGGATGGTGCAGTCTTGAAAAAGAGGGTGGCTGCAGACCAAGTGAAGAGGTTTTATCCCAGAGGCATTAGGCATGAAGAAGATTGACTCCACAATGAGGATAAACTACGGACCATTCTTTAATTTTGGTTTTTTTTGTGGTGATGCTATGCATCTGTTTGTTGGAAATTTTTGTTAAAGGGTACCCATGGGTGGGGCTTCTAGATTTGATCTTGGCAAGTGAGGGGGTGACTGATGGGCTGGCTGCTCTATCAACAGTTACCCCAGATTGTCTGTTTCCAACCCTTTCTCTTAATTTGGCTGAACCCTAGTATTGGTTTCTTTTCACAGGTTTTAGTCCTCTATGACTTTAAACTGGAAGTTGCTTTGGTTTTCAAGTGCCGGACTCTTCACTCTTATTGGTTTGGTTTGTTGTGTTGGATTTTGTGTTTTTGTTAGAAGGTACCCAGGGGGGCTTCTAGATTTTATTTTGGCAAGTGTGGGGGTAACTGATGAGCTGGCTGCTCTGTAGAACAGTTACCCCAGAATGTCTGTCTCAAGTCTTTTGTTTTTCCTAGTTGAATTCTAGTTCTGTTGTTTATTATTCAGGTTTTAAGTCCGCTATGACTTTAAATTGGTTTGGGACTGGCTTCTTTATTTTTGGTTCTTTTAGATTGGTGGTGGATAAATGGTGGTCTCCCATCATTTTTACTTATTGGAGGGAGCCCACCCAGTGATCATTTCTATGGACCGGACTTTCTCTTATTGGGCCATCTATGGAACTGGACTTTCTTTGATTTTGCAGTTATGTTTTTGCTAGATAGCAGTTTTAGATTATTTTCTTTTTTCTCTTTTTTTCTTTTAATTTTTTTATGGGGGTTGTTTAAAATTATAAAATCAAAAATATAGGGTGTTACCACATCAGGGTCACCTGGATGTGGGCAAGCATTGGTGGGGAAAGGCTCATCAATTGGCCGGGCAATGCTATTTTATTTTTATTTATTATTTATTTCATGCGTTTCTGTGTTTCATTATTTTTATTATCTTCTGAATTTCTAAATTTTTTTTGAATTTTGTTTTCTGTTAATCATTTAAAAGATTTAATTGTGTATCCACATCAAGGTGCACTTGGATGTGGGTAAGATATCAGGGGATCAGCTCATCAATTGGCTGGGGGATACCATTTGTATTATTTTTTATATTTTATTTTATTTCATTTATGTTATTTCATTTCATTTTAATTATTAATTTTTTATTTTAGTATATCAGTAGACCGTAAAAAGAAAAAAAAATTCTGAAATTATTTTTATTATTTGTTTTATATTATTTTTATGTTTCTAATCTTTTGCAGGAGCTCATTGTCTGGATGAGGAAGCTTCTGGAGGCTGGTCCGGATTGTGATGAAGTTTTTGTTTTTTGTTGGGATTGTGGGAAGCACTGTGTTCTTTGAAGTGCATCCTGCTGGAGAGATTATAGGGATTGTAATGATCAGGGATTGGATTAGAGGGAAGTTCAGAGTAGGAAGAAGAAGAGGCAGGAATGGAGTGCTTGAGGGTGTGTTTAATGATCCTAGACATTTTCCAGTAGTCGTCCAGTAGGCGCTTTCTCAAGGATTTTTCAAAGTCATTCAAGGGTCCATGGAGGGCAAAGGCTTTTAGCATATTGGAACACATGGTGCTTAGGTGTTTCTTCATGCCTCCATAATCCAGGGTCAAAGAAGTTTCAAGAGTTTGGCCAACTCCAATAATAGATTCAGGAGGAGGGGTGCCAACTAGACAAGAAGAATTGGATCAGTAATTATTTTTGTTGAAGAAATGGAATAATTAATTTGGTACTTACAGATTGGAAGCTCATCAAATCTGTAAGCAGCTGGGATTTGGATCTCTGACGATTTTGTAATGGTCATAGTGGGTGGATCAACTAGGTAAAGATATGGATTCTCATGGTCTTCCTCTGAAAGATCCTGAGAAGGTGAACTGGGATGCTGATGTTCCTGGGGCCTAGTTGGAGCAGTGAGATTGTTGTTGTTGTTGTGGTCGTTATTTCTGTTGGATTCAGCTGGAGGAGGTGCTGGTGATGGAGTACCAGGGTTGTTAAAGGATGGAGCAGGAGAGGGGGATTTGGAAGCAGACTGCTCTCTTCTGGAGGGAGAATTTGAAGAGATGGAACTGTCAGAAGAGTAGTTGGCTGACAGAGGAGAGGTGTAGTTTCTTTGTCTTAGTTGGGGACGAAGTTGTTGTTGTGGAGCAGTGTGTGGTGTTCTGGTTTCTTCTTGGGGTTCTCTGGCAGTTCTCTAAGAAATCTGGGAAATTTTGGTGTTTTTGGATTTTGGAAGGGTGGATTGCATTGCTCTGGGAGCAGTAGGAGGTAGTTGGGTTGAGTTGTTGTTGTCTGGATGAATTTGGCTATTTTCTGGCCGTTTTTGGAGGCTTTGGCCCTAATTTTCACTGTTTGGTGAGGCGGGCGGGCCGCCCCACGTCGGCCGGGCTGCCTGGAAGCGGTCTAGAAGCCTGGGAGTTGATTTTGAAGCTTTTGGAGCCAATTTGGCAGAGATAAAGGTAGTTTCTTGTAAGGCTAAGGCTGGTCTTTTGGGAAGAGTGCGGGAAGCTGAGCTTCTGGATCTTCTGGAAGGAGCAGAAGATAGAGAGGAAGAGGAAGGACCAAGCTCTGGGGATCTGGTAGGGGATCTGGAGATGTATTTGTGAGAAGGAGAAGGCGGAGGAATAGGGTAGTTGGCGTCTCTGTCACATCTTTTCTTTTTGGAATAACAAGAGTCACAAGCCCTGTTGTAGAATTTGGATTCAGGATTTGGAAGAGTGAATGTGCAAGGTCTGCACATGTGGATGCACTGTTTGCAGGCATAGTCCTTGGGAGCAGTGAAGCAAGGGAGAGCAGAAGGGTTAACATCAGGGGATTCAGCCATGATCTGTGGTGAGAAAAGATGATGAAAAGGGATAGGAGGAGATTTTTGTCAGTGATGGGTAGATGATGAAGTGAAGGTGGAAGTTCAGCAGGTTGGCTGTAGAGGTGTGCTGCATGAAATTGGCTGCGTCCATTTTATGCAAAATTCCGTCAGTCCATCAAGACTCTAAACTGAAAAAGCTTGGTATCAAGATCAGTCCATCAAGACTCTAAACTGAAAAAGCTATGGTATCAAGTCAGTCCATCAAGACTTTAAACTGAAATCTGGTTTCTGCTAGTCCTCCAAGACTTTAAACTGCCTGGTTTCAAGATTTTATCAAGGCTAGTCCGTCAAGACTTTAAACTGAACACTGTGTTAGTCCCCCAAGACTATAAACTGAGGAAAAAGTTTTTGTTGTTGGAGTTGGTTTTGAAAGATTGGTGGAGGGTATCCACAGGGGGAGCCTCCGAATTCAGCAAAGGCAAGTTTGGGGGTAATTGATGGGCTGGCTGCTCTATTCACAATTACCCCAGAATGTTAGTTTTTTTCTCTGTGTCTTAATGTGGTTGATCTCTGGTTCTGGGTTTATGATTTAGGTTTTTGAGTCCCCCAAGACTTTAAACTGAGGGTTTTTGAGTCCCCCAAGACTATAAAATGAGGATGGTCCCCCAAGACTTAAAACTGAGGGTTGTTTGTGGTTACATCCTATAGAGGGTGTGGTCAATTTTTCTTTTCTGGATTAAACTCAAGTACTAGTGGAATTACAGAGGGAATCAAGAGATGAAATGAAGTGTTCAGAATTAGCCTTGAATTGGTGAATGAGGTGTCTTCTGTTCTCAATGTCCTGTGGATCTCTAGCAGGAGTGGATTGGAAGTAGTGAAGCTGAAGTTGCTTCTGTTGTGATGTGTGTTGTTGGAACTTGGCCTTGATAGTGAGAAAGTGCGTTGGTGTTGGTGGTGCAATGGATCCTACATTGTTATCATCACTATCAGAAGAGGAAGGAACTGAGAAGTTATCAGTTTTAAAGTTGAAGGAAGGAATGAATGTTCTTTACCATCAGATGGACCAGGGATGGGGGAACTAGTTGTTTTATGGGTTGTGGCACTCTTCTGGGAAGGGTGGAGCTTTTTGATTAATCTGGGTATCAGGATGGATGGCCTAGATCTTTTGGTGCTGGCAGAAGAAGGACCAGGTTGAGGTGGAGGTGAATCTGTTGTGGAAGAAAGTGGACCAGGTCTGTGGCAGGTCTTCTTTCTGGAGTGGCAGACATTGCAGGACGTTCTGTATGGATGGACAGGTGGTGTCATAGCGCAGATTAAATTATTGTTGATGCAGTATTGGCAGGGGCCCATTTCAGAGGCAGATTTGGGAATGAGGTTAAACATGGTGTTTGGATGAAGAAAGAATGCAGAAATTCTCAATTGGAGGGAGGATGTGGTCTTCCAACATTGGCAGGGGCCTTTTTTGTGTGATTTGGCGCGGTTTGTGCATGTCTTAATTGACATCTGTTAAGGAATTTGGTATTTTTCTGGTTTTATTCCGTGGATATTGGGTCTGCGGGTATGTGGGTACTATCATTGGATAGTCCTGGTTTTTCTCTATGTTTTATGTCTTGAAGATATTTTTCATATTCTGAGTTTTAAGGGGTTATTTCCTAATTTTTCATTTATAAAAGATTGCTGTTTAATTTTGTTTTTCGTGTTTTATGGGCTAACCTTAAGTCTTAGGGTTAAGTGCTTAGTACCTTTGGATAGAGCTAATTTTTCTCTATATTTCATGTCTCAATGTTGTTATAGTGAAATTCCGTGTTTTAAAGGTTTTAGTAGTTGTAGCTAATTTTTCTAAGTAGATTAGTGGTTTTTATTGGTTTTCTGGCTTCAGGGAAGCCGGGCCGCTTCACGCGGCATCTCCGACATCAGGTGGCCCGCCCACCTCTGTTTTAGGAGGTTGGGGAGCGCTCCAGGAGGGTTTTTTATGCAATTTGGCAGGTACAGGCGCCAGATTGGTGGGTGCGCATGGGCTCTTAGTTAGTGGTCTGTGTGCACATAGTGAATAAGACATTTTGGGGCAACCTTAATCATCATACAACCATCCGGAGGTGATCTCATTGTTCCTCACTCAGTTTTCATTGTTTTCTGGCCACAATTGGCTGTGTTTGTTGCAAGTGAGTTCTTCATTTAATTTAACTTTGGCAACTGTTTTCTCTGTTATAGTCTTCCAAGCTATAGCAAGTATTATTGCTGTCTCTGGTGTGGATTTGCAGCCTACATCAAGTATCTTTGCTGTCTCTGGTGTGGACTTTGTTCTACATTTCAGTTCTTTGGTCTGGTAGTCTATCTGGGGACTACTTTCTTGGCTCATCAAGCATTCAAGTGTGTTTAAAAGGAGCTTTAGCAAAACACAAAACAACTTACTTTAGCAAGTAAATCTCACTCTATTTTTTTACAGGGACAGGGGATTTTCTCTCTAGGTTTTCTCCAACTCCCTTGGTCAAGGCCTATAGCTAGTACTATAGGATTTTCTACAACGGAAATAAAGGGAACCAGGGGAAAGGTAAGAAAAATCAAGAATTTATTAAAAAATTTAAATTTAGAAGTTTCTAAGAAAAATTAAAAAGAAAAATAAAGAAAATGCAATGACAAAATTTTTGAGGAGTGACACAACGGGGGGTTCAATTTATAATATTTAAAGTTTGTAAGCTATATATCAGTGCGCGAATCACAATTATTATTATTCACAGACTTAGAGCAACCTTTATATATTTATATAAAATTTAAATAAGATTTGTAATACTAAAAAAAATAATAATAGGGGGTATCAATGTTGACCGATCCACAATTAAATTAATTGCGGAAAATAATCTGCATACCCCAATTATCTTCCGCAATTATTTTTGCTAATAATTGGGTTATTAGACACTTTACATGTCAATGTTCACCTCTTATCTAACATTTTTATCCTCAATATTTGACAACCACATCTTGGACAACTTTCTGGATATCCCAGCCTTCTACCTTGCTGCGCACTTCCATTCTCATCCCATCCTGTTCATTCTATCCTCTCAGAATTTCTCCCCATTTCATCTATTTGATTCTACTCCTTTTCATCTCGCTATCTCATCTGCTTGTTTCTGCTCCTTTTCATCTTCATTTATAATAACATGCCTCGTCATCCTAGATCTTCTCAAAGGCAGCCATCACCCAGTTGTTCTTCAATTCCCACTACATCCTCTTTCCCCCGCTCAGCTGAGAAATCAAAGACTGTTCAATTAAAAAAAGATGAACATCTCATTCTTATCAACTGGCTGAAAACCAAATCTAACTATGATTCTTGTTTTGGTACTGAGTATGCCACTAAAGTAGGAAGGCCTCCCGCATCAAAAGTTAATGGCTATCTTCTAATGGCAAATGAATTACGGAATAAGACCAAGGGAAGGATTGATCTTTTGCCTAAACAGATATCTGAACAATTCAAGCATTACCCAGAAAAATACAAGAAGGCAAAGGCTCTTTCATCTTCCACTGGTTTTGGGGTTACTGAAAACGATATAACTAAGGGCATAAAATCCATAGACGATAAACTTGAAACTATATGTCCTTACTTTAAAGAGATGGATGCAATTTTTGGAGAGAGAGCCGATGTTAATTCTGTAAACATGTTGGATGGTGAAGATCCTATCTCCGAACATGATGTCGAAGCAAATCTTTTCCCATCCTCTTCCTCCACTCAAGCCTCCCCTCTTCTAAATTCTACAAATCTAGATAGCTTGCTATTGATCCTATTGGCAATTTAACCCAACCCAATCTAACTCAGGTCTGTTTTTTTTTTCTTTTATCTTATCAATACTTTTTTTTATTTACTTAGATTTTCTTATTTCTCAAAAGGCTGATGAACAAGCCCAGGACCCACAATCAACTGAGTCTGAAGCTAGTGAAAATGATAAGGAGGAAAATATGACCTTGAAAAAGAAGCGTAGGGCTTCAAGTAGTCTAAATTTCCACTCACAAAGAAGACAAAAAAGTGATACTTCATCACAAACCCCTTTTTCTTTGATGGAACAGTTTTTAGAGAAATGTGATGCTGGTAAGTGATATCATACCTATTAATACTTTACTCTGCTTTTCTTCTACTTATTGTTAACATTGCTTATCACTCTAGAACAAGTGGAAGCTGCTAAAGAGACTCTAAAGTTTGAAAAGCAAAAATATGAGCTCTCTTTAAGGAGGGATGATAGGCTACAAGATTTGGAAGAGAGGAAGTACGAGCTCTCTTTACGAAAGGATGATCGGGCCCAAGATTTGGAGGAGAAGAAGTACCAGCTCTCTTTACAGAAGGATGATTGGGCCCAAGATTTGGAGGAGAAGAAGTTTTAGTTAACTCTAAGTATTGAAAAATAAAAAAAAGAGGAGAAAACACTCGAACATCAAAACCTATTAGATTAGATGAAATATAAGTTTGATCATGAAGAAAATTCCAAAAAGAAAGATTTCTTGATAGAATGTGTTAAAGCTAATAAATCTGTTGAGGAAATTGAATGTTTAAAGAAATTGTTGGATGACTAGTTTGTTTTATTTCTCTCACACTTCATGTCAGCCTGTATATCTCCAGGACTGAGTAAAAAGTACTTATAAGTTATGTTAAACACATGAACTATACATGGGAATAATAAATAAGAGTACACAAATAGTATACATAAGTAAAATTATGATAATACACAAAAAATGCCATTATAACACCTTATATACACGCATATATCCACCTTTTATAGGTCTTATGTACTTAATATCAAGTTGGGATATGTTAGGGTAATCTTAAGAACCTTAAGTATAAGGCTGCATAATTTTTAAGTACAATTAAAGCTGTTATATTCATTGTTTTATGCAAAAAACAAGAAATGCGCTTTATTTCACTTAAAAGTTGACTATATGCGCTATAAAATTGAGAATATCAAAATTGCGCTTTGACAGATCAATTGGGCTCATTTAGAACTATTGATTTGGCTATTTAAATGCATAAAAATAACACTTTTCAAATTTGGTGTTTTTTATGCCAGAAATGGCTTCTGTGTACTGGCCACATACTGCCTGCTTTTTTCCCGTGTGAATAGCTTCATTTTTAGCAGAGTTAGCTTTTTCACACTATAATTACCCCACATTCTACGCCCACTGTGGGGAAACACACTAAAATAGGCGACAGGCGCTTATTTAGTGTCCTAGCTTAATTAATAATGCATTGACCCTGTTTATATGCACTAATTTCATTAATAACCTCACTCTTGGCACTTTATTTCATCACCACGCTTAAATTCGCCTAAATTTAGTCAAGGATTTACCCGTGCAAGCGCCTGCCAAGAACTGCATGTAGTTACCCCACATCTCACGCTCTTTTTTAAGTTTTTGGGTGGTTTCTCAGTCAATTTTGGTTATTTTTGAATGGGAATTTCACGTAGTATAATGTCAGGATTAGCCCCATTATTTCTACAGTCAATCCCCCTGATTATTAAGCTATTATTAACCTTAAAAAGTCTCCTTTAGTCTTTAATATTATTGTTTTATACGCATATACTCTCTTTTTGTCTTTTCCTTTAATTTTGATGGATTTCCCTTATTATTTCAGGATTTTGGCAGTTATTACTCTTCTAATTATGTCATGGGTCACTGGGAATGTTGATGGGAATGTTTATTAGTTGTTTAGAGGCGTGATTAACTGTGTATTGGGTGGTACATCAAGGGAATCATTAGGGAACTCAGTGTGTATAAAAGGAGGAGGTTTTTGGGTTGTATTTCTTCATTCTTTATCATTACAATTCAACCAATATAACCAAATAAATTACAATACATATCAATTAGTACTTTTATAAGACTTTTGAATAGTATCTGAATTAAATAATCTATTTTTCTACCAACTACAAAGATTGTAAGCCATATATAAGAATAGTGAGAATTATATTACTGAGACCTTTATATTTGATTATATTTAACAACTTAGTGGATTAAAACTACAGTATTCATATAGGACCATTAAAATCTTCTAGACAACTGACTATTCAAGCTAGATCACGTCCTTGTACTTGACCTTAGCCTGACAATTGGGGGCCTTTCCTCAAGAATTCTGTTATAATCCTGGTAAGTGAAATTTTCAAGAGAAGGTGCACGTAAATAATATCCCTATAAAAATATTTGGATAATTACAACAGGTTGGGGTCACTTATATAGTGATTTTAGAAAAAGAAGCCCTGTTATATTATAAAATTGTGATATTGAATCAACAATTTTACCACTAATTTAACTTATAATTGTTATTAGTGGGTCTGTTAATAGACCAATTAAATTTGAGATCTTTGCAGATAAAATTTTTTACCACTAATTTAACATATAATTGTTCTTAGTGGGAGTCTGTCAATAGACCAATTAAATTTGTGATCTTTGCAGATGATAACCAATTAAACTGATTAATTGTTTTCTTTTAACAGGACTCTTAATCTTCTCTTTTATTGGTTTGTAAAATTCATTAAATATTTAGAAAGAATCATACTGACAGTTGTTTTCTTTTGAATATAAAAACACGGCTACATATTGTAGACCAGTTAAATCAAGTGACCACATAAAAGCATATTTGACTTTTGGCACTTAAATATTCACTTCATACCAATAAGTAAGCAAGAAAATTGTCTTCAGTGGTATTGATAAATACTGATAAAACTCCTTTTTGAAGTTTTCATATCTAAACTTTCAATTCTTTAAATTCCACGTAAAAATGTGTGACAACAATGACATTGTAAGTAATAAGGTAAAACCTTATAACTTAAGACCTAGAGCTGAAAGACCTGTTACAGGACATTCAAATGGAGGGCCAGGACTCTCCCATAATAAACAACACTCCGTCAATGTCTCTGGAGGAAAGGGAAAAGCTTCTAAAGCAGGTTTCAATAAAGAAATCAAAAAATACATTACAAGAACAAGTTCACTCCCTATCCACCCTAATGAACACCTTGACAGTAAGAGTCAACAATATAGTGGACCAGATCAACAATCTGGAAAAGAGAGCAGCTCAAGGTTTCATAGAAGTCAACCAAGCTCTAGTGGACATAAAGACTCAACCACCAACAGTAGCAACCAAAAATTCCATAGCAACACCTCCAGCCCAAGAGGAGGACCAAAAAATTACAGTAAGCAAATGGAAATGGGATTGGTACGCCCAAAACTACAACAATCCTCAACAGCAGGGCTCCAGCAGTCACCCTTACAGGGGAAAGGCAAGGAGAGGCAGAGGAAGTGGGATAAGACCTTGGTAAGTCATCCAACTTCTTATGACCAATTATATCAACCTGACAATAAATTACTTATAGGTAATGAGATTGATAAGGAAATATTGGATATTATTGATAAGGATTTAAAGGATTATTCATTTGAACAGAATATGTTAAACTTGTCTTTACATGAGGACAATGTAAATAGTTTTATGGATCACCAGGAAAATACTATTAATATAAAAATTGAACCAAATGAATTAAATCTTGACCCTGAAAATGAGTCTTCTGAATTGGACACGGAAAAAATAGAATATTTTTTAAAAGAGAATCCAATGGAATCAAAAATAATAAGTAAATTATTATTGAGAATTGAAAAAGTGGAAGAGTTTTCAAAAGAGTCAAACATTAATACAGAAAATGTATTATTACAGCTAACACAATCATTGAGTACCACAGCCAATAGATTAAAAATTATTGAAAATTCAAATAATGAATTAATCAATGAAAATAAAAGATTAAAATCTGAGATTAGAAATTTAGAAAGTAAATTAGAACACTCTCAGAATATTATGGCTACAATAGAGGGACGTGTAAAATTGTCTTTTTCAAATGTAAATGATACTTTGACTCAAGTACCTGTAATAAAAGATAGGTTACAAAGGGTAGAAATTGAAGTAGCTAACATTTTGAAAAATACTGAAACAATAAAGGATAATACCTCTTATGTAGAGAGAGTACCAGGTTTTATGAAACACTCTGAGGATAAACCAATGATAGAACATGAACATAGTGTCATGGGCTCTGAAAATATAAAATCAGTAAAAGATGAAATAAATGATCATCTTTCTAAAGTAAGTGAATTACTCAATATTCCTCAGGTTAGGGAAGCAAAAACTAGCCAAAAGAACTGGCCTAAGTTAGATCAGTACCCTTCTTTTGACGGGGATTCAAAATCTGATTGGCAACAATTCATACAAAGAATTGATAACTTAAAATTTTCATATAAATTACCTGATGAAGAAATTACTTCAAAGTTAATATCTTTATTTACAGATGTGGCCTTATTATGGTTTGAATCTGTATTGAGTGAGGGAATTAATTACTCCTGGAATGAATGGAAGGCACTAATTGAAAGGCAATTTGGTGGCCCAAAATTTAGAATCACTCAACAAAGACTGTATGAAAGGGCCAGATATAATCCAAATGCTGGAGATAAACCCATGGTTTTCTTAATGCATTTAATAAAAATCATGAAAGCTATGGATCCAAAAATGGATTATGAAGAGTGGAAAGAAAAAATAATATACAAGTTGCCTATATCAGTTAGAGACATTATTGTAGCTAGAACTGAAACTGTCAGAGACACCTCTGGATTCATTAATATATGCAATGAGATATTATTAAACCACAAATATGAAACCAAGTATAGTAATTACAGACAAAGTGTTGAAGTGGTAAAACCTACTACAAGTAAGTTACCAGTGGAAAAGAAAAAACCTTCTGCTCCCCTTGTCCCTAAGAGACAAGAAAATAACACTTGTTACAAATGTAATGAACCTTGGGTTAAAGGTCACACGTGTAAGAAAAGAATAAATGTTATTGAAACCTCACAAAATTCTGAACCTAGTAATCATGAAGATGAGAATGTGGAATCCAGTGAGGATTGCAAGAGTAACATATCTTACAGTGATGATGAAAATGAGATATTTGTATTAGAACAGGATATAATGTTCCTGAATGATGCTATACCTCATACAGACACATCTTTAACTTCCATAGAGGAAGCTGAAATAATTAAAGATGTATCTCATGATACTTACAAAATAACACCTATCAGAGCACCTGTTATCATATGTGGAAAAGAAATGAATGCCATTCTTGACACTGGGGCTGCAGGTAGTGTAGTTTCACTTAATGCATTAATGAAACTTGATAGTAAGTACCAGGAAAAACTAGAACCTGTTCAGACAAAGAACTGGAGGGGTTTTGGTTCAGTATTAAATCCAATTGGCAAATACAAAACTGCTGTATTCTTTAAATATAATAATGGATATGTTAGAGCAGTTTGCGAATTTGTAGTAATGGATAATAATAATTGTAGTGATTGGTTTATTATTGGCAATGATTTATTGACAAAATTTGGCATTAAACTAGATCCTGCAAACAGTTGTTTCACCATAGGGGTGAATGGTAAAAGGAAATTCAAAATATGTTCTGAAAATTCAATATATGCCATTTCTCCTAGAGAAGAACAACTGCAAGGTGGAAGAACCACCAATGAAGTGGGTGAATTGGAAAATGAAATCCAAAAGGCCTCTTTCAGTCCTCAACTCTCAAATATTGAACAAGAAGATATTTTGAGATTGATTAAATCATATCCTATGGCATTTGCTCATGGCTCAAATGAACTAGGATTGGTCAAAAACCATGAGATGAAAATCTCTTTAAGCTGTGATCTGGATAATATTCCTGGCAGCTTAAAAAAGAAACCTTACCCAGCATCTCCTGCAAAAAGGAAAGATATTGAAGACAATATAAAATTGTTGTTGGAAATGGGTATTGTTGAAAAAGTGGACACAACACCTAAGTATTGTGTCATTTCACCAGTATTAATCTCTTATGAAAAAGATAAGGCAAGATTATGTGGTGATTATAGAGCTCTGAATACATATACAGTAGATGATATTTACCCTCTACCAAGGATAGCTTCTATCCATGCTACCTTACAAGGAGCAAAATATATTTCCTGTCTGGATGGGAACAAGGGTTACCACCAGATTCCTGTGGAAAGAGATTCTCAAAATTACTTATTAATAACCACACATATGGGTATTTATAAGTATGTGAGAATGCCATTTGGCCCAAAGAATGCCCCTTCAGTCTTCCAAAAATTGATGGATAGTGTTTTTCATCAGGAAATGGTTGAAGGATGGCTATTGGTCTATATTGATGACATCATAGTGTTTTCAAAAACATATGATGAACATTTAAATCACCTGAAAAGAGTCTTTCAAAAAATGGATGAAATTAATATGACTATTGCATTAAAGAAATGTAAGTTTGGATTTCAATCCTTGAAAGTACTTGGACATGTTGTATCTGGATTACAAATTTGTGTTGACCAGAATAAAGTGGCAGCAATTAAAAACATTGGGATACCTAAAAATGTAAAAGAGGTTCAAAGTTTTTTAGGTACGTGTGGATATTATAGACAATATATTAAAAATTACCAATCCATTGCAGCCCCTTTAACAACATTAATCAGGAAGAATGAAGCTTTCATTTGGAATAATGAAAGACAGCACGCCTTTAACAAATTAAAGGAATGTTTGATGTCAGCTCCAATATTGGGACTGCCAGATTTCACCCTACCTTTTATCTTGTACACTGATGCAAGTTTCATAGGTTTGGGTGCTGCTTTACAGCAAAAACAGATAATAAATGGAAAATTATCTGAAGTAGTTATCTGTTATATATCCAGAACCTTAAGAAAGACAGAACTAAGGTATGGTGCCACACAGCTAGAATGTTTAGCCGTGGTGTGGGCTTTGGAGAAACTTCATTACTATCTGGAAGACCAGAAGTTTGAGCTTATAACAGATTGTAGTGCAGTAAAATCATTACTAAACATGAAAACACCTAATAGGCACATGTTTAGATGGCAACTAGCTGTACAAGAGTACAGAGGAAGAATGACAATTACTCACAGAGCAGGAACATTGCATTCAAATGTGGATTTATTATCAAGAAGTCCTTTGCCAAATGATGCTGACAACCCAGCTTATGTACCTGAAAATGAGGTTATACATATATTTGGGATTTATATAGTGGATTTAGAAGAAGAGTTTATGCAAACTATATTGGAAAATTATTCATCTGATAAAGATTTGTCTAAACTATCTACCATTCTTAATGATCCAACAAATGCCTCCATGAGTGCATTAATTAAAACATTGCCTCCAAAGTATAAAAATGCGTTGGAAAAAGGTAAACTATCAATTGAAGATGGTTATATATATTACAGGAAAAAGTTAAGCAATGTAATAGTAATACCACCTTCTATGAAAGAGTTAATGTTGAGTACTTGTCATGATGACATCTTAGCTGGTCATTTTGACTTTAACAAAACATTAACCAGAGTTAAAAATACAGCCTGGTGGATAAACATGAAAGAGGATGTACAAAAATACATTGAAACATGTGACTCTTGTCAGAAATCTAAAAGATTAACTGGGAAGAGAGCTGGGTTGTTACAACAAATAGAGCAGCCAAAAGCTCCATGGGAAATTATAAACATGGATTTTGTAACTGGCTTGCCATTAGCAGGAAAAGAAAGTTTCAATTCTTGCTGGGTAATAGTGGATAGATTAACAAAAATGTGTAAGTTTATCCCTACCCATAAAGAGGTATCTGCAAAAGACTTGGCATTACTATGGTGGACTCAGATGATGAATACTGCTGGGTTCCCCAAAGCCATAATCTCTGACAGAGACCCTAAATTTACTTCAGAGTTCTGGACATCTTTGATGGAAGTATCAGGTTGTCAATTAAAATTGTCTACAGCACACCATCCACAAACTGATGGGCTGGCTGAGAGGATGATACAAACTCTTGAAGACATGATCAGAAGATATTGTGCCTTTGGATTAGAATACAAAGACAATGAGAAATTCACACATGACTGGGTAACATTAATTCCTGGCCTTGAATTTGCTTATAACAGCACAACTCATTCTGTAACAGAGAAGAAACCATTTGAACTCTGGCTGGGATATGTACCAAATACCCCAGTAAATCTTTTAAATAAGCTACCAAGGTTGGATATACACCCTGGCACTAAATCCTTTATTCATATGCAACAAATGTGTAGGAAGCATGCAGAGGAATGCATCCAAAGAGCATTTGAATATGAAAAGAAAAGGTGGGACAAATCTCATAAAGAATTTGAATTTAAAAAAGGAGATGAGGTCCTCATATCAACACTACATTTTAACTTACAAGGTAATGTTAAATTAAAGGATCCCTTTGTAGGACCTTTTGTAGTAAATAAAATGGTTGGGAATAATGCAGTGGAAGTCATATTATATGCTCCATATGATAGGAAACATCCAGTTTTCCCTATCTCATTATTGAAACCTTACCATGCAAATGATCCTGACTTATTTCCAAAAAGAAGGGGAAGGCCTAAAAAGCAACCTGAAGAAATTGTGGAAAAAGCAGAGATTGAAAAAATACTCAAGAAAAGAATCCTTACTAAAGAAAAAGGAACTGAGTATTTACTAAGATTTAAAGGGAAATCAAATGAATTTGATAAATGGATACCTGAAAAAGAAATTTCTAATTTATCCACCCTTCTTAAAAAATTTAAACAGAAATAAATTTCTGTTCAACCAGCTGAGGGGTTAAAAAACCAGTACTCATAATATGTTATTATGTTTTATTTCTTTAAAGTTGAATCTTTAATGCTACAGATTTATTCTGAATACCTGAAAATTACAAATTAAATAAAATGTATAACTTATCATTTTTTTTATTGTTTTTTTTGGGTGGGCGAGTGTCAGCCTGTATATCTCCAGGACTGAGTAAAAAGTACTTATAAGTTATGTTAAACACATGAACTATACATGGGAATAATAAATAAGAGTACACAAATAGTATACATAAGTAAAATTATGATAATACACAAAAAATGCCATTATAACACCTTATATACACGCATATATCCACCTTTTATAGGTCTTATGTACTTAATATCAAGTTGGGATATGTTAGGGTAATCTTAAGAACCTTAAGTATAAGGCTGCATAATTTTTAAGTACACTTAAAGCTGTTATATTCATTGTTTTATGCAAAAAACAAGAAATGCGCTTTATTTCACTTAAAAGTTGACTATATGCGCTATAAAATTGAGAATATCAAAATTGCGCTTTGACAGATCAATTGGGCTCATTTAGAACTATTGATTTGGCTATTTAAATGCATAAAAATAACACTTTTCAAATTTGGTGTTTTTTATGCCAGAAATGGCTTCTGTGTACTGGCCACATACTGCCTGCTTTTTTCCCGTGTGAATAGCTTCATTTTTAGCAGAGTTAGCTTTTTCACACTATAATTACCCCACATTCTACGCCCACTGTGGGGAAACACACTAAAATAGGCGACAGGCGCTTATTTAGTGTCCTAGCTTAATTAATAATGCATTGACCCTGTTTATATGCACTAATTTCATTAATAACCTCACTCTTGGCACTTTATTTCATCACCACGCTTAAATTCGCCTAAATTTAGTCAAGGATTTACCCGTGCAAGCGCCTGCCAAGAACTGCATGTAGTTACCCCACATCTCACGCTCTTTTTTAAGTTTTTGGGTGGTTTCTCAGTCAATTTTGGTTATTTTTGAATGGGAATTTCACGTAGTATAATGTCAGGATTAGCCCCATTATTTCTACAGTCAATCCCCCTGATTATTAAGCTATTATTAACCTTAAAAAGTCTCCTTTAGTCTTTAATATTATTGTTTTATACGCATATACTCTCTTTTTGTCTTTTCCTTTAATTTTGATGGATTTCCCTTATTATTTCAGGATTTTGGCGGTTATTACTCTTCTAATTATGTCATGGGTCACTGGGAATGTTGATGGGAATGTTTATTAGTTGTTTAGAGGCGTGATTAACTGTGTATTGGGTGGTACATCAAGGGAATCATTAGGGAACTCAGTGTGTATAAAAGGAGGAGGTTTTTGGGTTGTATTTCTTCATTCTTTATCATTACAATTCAACCAATATAACCAAATAAATTACAATACATATCAATTAGTACTTTTATAAGACTTTTGAATAGTATCTGAATTAAATAATCTATTTTTCTACCAACTACAAAGATTGTAAGCCATATATAAGAATAGTGAGAATTATATTACTGAGACCTTTATATTTGATTATATTTAACAACTTAGTGGATTAAAACTACAGTATTCATATAGGACCATTAAAATCTTCTAGACAACTGACTATTCAAGCTAGATCACGTCCTTGTACTTGACCTTAGCCTGACACTTCAACTGTTCATATTTATTTGTACATAAAATTTCCAATAATTTCCTTTATTTCATTACTCTCCCACTTTTTTTAAATAAAATTTTCATGTCTCCTTTGAAAATTTTACAATCCCCCACCCCTGGATTTTTTTGAAGTAAGGGGTGGGTATCACAAAAATTCTTTCATATCATGAATCTTGAAAGTCTTATAAGAAAATTTGGCTTTACTACCACCTGCATTTTACTGGTATCCCAAAAATTCTTACATGTCAAGAATTTCACAAGTCTTAAAAGAAATTTTGGCAAAAGCCCCCATGAATTTTATTGAAGTAAGGGATGGGTATCACCAAAAAATTTTCACCAAAATATTTACAAGTCAAAAAAAAATTCTATATCTGTTTTAAAAAATTGGCAATACTCTCCCCTGCATTTTATTGAAGCAAGGGGTGGGTATCACCAAAATTTTTCTAAGTCATCAATTTAACATGTCAGATTTGAAAATTTGGCAATACCCCCCCTTTATTTTATTGAAGTAAGGGGTGGAAGTCATCTAAATTTAATATAATTACATAAAATATTAAATGAATATCTAATATATATCAATTTCCCTAGTTTATAGTGATGACAATTCCTCAAGCCAAAATGCAGACCAAGTCTAGAAACAAAAGTTTTCGACTTTCTACAGGTATAGGCAAGAGGAACCTCACAAATCAAACAAATAAATGTTATCATGATTACCTGTTATACAACCAAAGGTAGATGGCTCATCACATTACTTGAGAAAATTGATATATAAAAAATATTTATTAAAAATTTATGAAAAAATATAAAATTTTTGATGACAACTCTAATCCCCATACTTTTTGGATCTAGATAAAGTTTTTTTAAATCGAATAACTTTACCTTATTGATTCTTTGTATCAACTTATTACTGATTTGAAATGAGCAACCAAAATGTGTGAAATCTTGACAGGATTCCAAACCAGGAGGAGCTTTGGTTGTTTGATGATTATCCTGAGAAGAATTCCAAATAGTTTTGATGATACCATTTCCCAAACCAAAATCAATGATGCACCGGTGGTCTGGAAAATACAAACCATGTCCTTTAATTTTAGCTGGAGATGGTATTGGGTGGCCAGTTATCGGATTGATATATGAGAATATTCCAAAAGTAAGAAAATTGGCATCATTCCTATCGATATGAATCCTATTGTGAAATCCAGAATGAGTGATAATAACATTAGAAAATAAAAGATATTCGTGGCTGATATCTTCCCATTTGGAGTCACACCAATTCGGTATTCCAAATTTGGTTGCAAGTTCATGATTTTCTTCAAATGCTTTATTACAGAGCTTTTTGAGTCAAAAAACAAGAAAAGAGTCAAAGGAAGGTAGAGTGTCCCATAAGCAAAAATCTTCATCTTTTTGAGCTTTAATGATATTCTTGATCAACGAATATATGCCTATATAATTGAAATGCCTAGATAATAATCATATAAGAGTTTCAGAATCCTTATCCTCTAAATATGCAATATAAAAATGTGAAATAAGACAAGTGAAATTTGGAAAAAAGGCTCAACTTCAAAGGTCAAAATCTCAGCAACCACTGAACCTAATTCAAACCTGTTTGTGGAAAATGAAAGATATGCTTTAGTAGAATCTTCAGTTAAAGGTCATGTGATTTAAATAAACCTAACCCTAATTTGTTACATAAAAAAATGAAATAAAAATTTAAATTGGGAAAAAAAAGGCTCACCTTTAACGGTCAATATCTCAGCAACCACTGAATCAAATTCAAATCTGTTTGCAGGAAATGAAAGGTAGCCTTCAGGAGAATCTTCAGTAAAAAGAACATTAGATTTGAATAAGCCTAACCCTAATTCCGAGTCTGATTTTCAAAATTTTACAAAAACTTGAAAAGTGGTAATGAAGATGAGATCAAAAGGAGTTTTATAAGTTCACTGTTATCCAGATAAGAGTCATACATATATTTAAGTATGAAGTTTTCATAAAAGGAATGAGATATCATATAGGCATGAAAAAAAGGAGATGAAACTTACCTTGATTGAAAAGTAGGAAAAATAGAGTGAGAAAGATTGATGTTGGAATTGTGGAGAAATTGAATATGGAGTAAGTGAAATGCATAAAGAATGTGCAATGTATGTGTTTCAATGAAATGGAGCCAAAAAAAAGTGAAATAAGGGAAAGGGGGGATAATGACAATGCCAAGGAGTGATGAAGAGTAGGGTGATGGAGCTAAAAAAGAAAGTAAAGAGGGAGAGAAAAAAAAAGGTTAATTATACCATTGAAATCCAAAATAACCACTTACAAAAAAAATTTAGATAAAAAAAATAAAATAAACAGAAAAAAACAAAAAAAATTATAATTAGTAATCAAAAAATCAAAAAAAAAGAATAAAATGACTTACCTGGAGAGATGAGATGACAAAATGAATGAAACCAAATTGTTTGAGGGATGTTGGAGGAGAATAGGAAAAGGATATGAGGGATGAATGAAAAAAAAATCACTGACAAAATATGCAATTTCATGTTGAGCTGCTGAGAGAAAACCAATGAGCCATCCAAAAAAAAGATATTCACCGTAAATTCAAAAAAAAATGAATATGCAACAAACCAAAATACAAAACCAAGTGAATAAAGTACACAAAGAGGACATTTAGAAAGTATGAAAACTTAAAAATTAAAAATTAAAAGCGTTGCAAAGTGAAATGTTGGAGAGTAATTGGCATTATAATGGAACGTATGCCAGTTGATTGAATGATTTGTGAATCAAGGGAGGGGAGTGTCGGTGGTGTTTCAGGATCCTCTTCTTCATAAAGATCATTCCACTCATCCTTTAAATCAGCAATAATATTGTGGAGTATTACGCAAGTCAAGATCCAATGATTTGCAGTTTTGATCTCCAATTTTTTTTGAAATTGGATTCTGAGCTCCCGAAGACTAGAAAATCGTCCTTTCAAAATACCTATAGCATGTTCAATTTGTACTCTTGATTGTGCAAGGTGATAATTAAAGGCAGTTTTGGGGTCGTTTTCTGAAGTTTCACCATGGAAAGCAGGTATAATGTACTTTCCACTTGCATATGCTGAGTCTGCAAGGAGGTACTGAGATTTGTCAAAGTATGAGTCAGGGGATTGAGAAATCCTCATTCTTTGGAAGATGGAAGAGTCATGACATGATCCAGGGCAGCCACTGTGAAAAGCAATAAATTTTTTATTGACATCACATACAAGTTGAACAGCAATAGAGTATCTAGAAAGAAAATAAAAAGTTAGATTGTAAAAGATGAGAACTTGGAGAAGATTTGGAAGAAACCTTTTTTTGCAATCAAAATAATGGTTGCCATCATGAGCAGGCTTTTGACTCAAAGGTATAGTTGTGCCATCAAAAAATCCTACACAGCCAGGGAAACCTTCAGCTTGCATTACTTGAGAGGATTCAAGTCGCTGTTCTGGAGTTGGCCAAGCAAGAGTTTGAGACTTGAGGGTAAGGATAGCAATCATACAGCGCTTGGTGTATAATATCTTGGTACCATATCCTATGTTAAAGAGATTATCCAAACGTCTTACGGCAGCACCATTTCCATTTGAGCCAAAGCAACATAGAGCAGCAGCAAGTTGGATGGCAGGATTATGCTGTTTGTTATGAGAATTGTTATGGAAGATAGGATGTTCAGAAATGAGTTGATAAAGTTTGAAGAAAGAATCGGGAGAAGTTCTAAAAATTTGGGTGAAGTTTAAATGAGGAATGTTGAGAATGGAGGCCAGATCATATTGGGGATCATGATAAATATTTGGCCCCCTGGTGATAATGTAACACTTTTTGGAAAGTAAACACATATAAGCTAAAGCATCTTCCAAGTCAGAGTCAGATTTATAGTAGAGAACTAATAGTAAAGTGATGGCATTAATAGTGGAGTGAAGTAGCCGTCTAGTAGAGAGGTGTTTCATTGTTGCCGGTGGAAGAGTTATGTGATGAGGGAAGTGGGAATTCACCGCCAAATGTGCAGTTGGGGTGTGTAGATAGAAAAAAAACTTAAGTGTTCGCCACCAAAATTAAGTAGCATAGAGTGAGGAAAGACTTAAGGATGGCATCAGCAATTCTGAGTCATGTGACTTTCTTGCAAATCCATCATGGATGAGATGAGTTTGGGATCAGGAATTAGGAATGGAAATTGGGGTATAAGAGGCGGGATAATGCATTATCGTGGATTTCTTATCCACTAGCCCCAGGGCTAGTGGATAAGAATCTTCCGCAATTAATAATGTCTGATCCCGGTATGGTAAGGTAAACTCTTACAGTCGCCTTGCTGTAAGCAGAATCAGGAGGAGATATGTGGATTTAGTGGAAAACCCCGTCCTTCCAATAAAAATAACAAAATGGGAATTCTAAATCACTAAGCTAACCAGTCTACTTGGATCTGATTGATAAAAATAATGGAACTCTGATATGTTTATTGCTTATTGAGATTTAAATAAAAGTGGCTGTTGAGAAAGAAATACTGATTACAACAATTAAGGTGTAACAGTGAAAGATCTGAAAAGATTGACTTTTATGTTTTTATAATAATTTAAATTTTTATGAGACAGCAATAATCAAGTCCCAGTGGTGAAGACCTTTCTAAAGATACCCTGTATGAAGTGTGATTTAAATTGTTGAGTAGTAAAAGAAATCACAATCTAACATAAAAAAAACCAAATAAAATAAAAAGAATCTTGAATCCGGTGTTGAGAGCGGTGTCTCTTGATTCGTTCCAGTTTATAGTTTTAGTGGATTTCCTATAATTAAAAAACAAAGCCAGGATTCAACTAGAAACAGGGAAAATTTTGGAAACGAACATTATGGGGTAATTGTGTATAGAGCAGCCAGACCATCAATTAACCCCACACTTGCCAATATTAAATTAAGAAGGTTCCCCTTTGAACACTTCTTCCAATAAATTTTTTAAAATTTTCCAACACTATCTTCACCCATATTTTAAGAATTTTAAATTTCAAAAATTTCAAAGAAGGTTTTCTTGCATTTCGTTAAGTTTCATCACAGTTTCGTTGCCCTTATACAGTGTAACAATAGTAAAGTATTTTTGATAAAAAAAAAGATAGTTTATCCTCGTTGCAGAGGTTGATAAGGTTTTTATAAACATCATAGTTTATCCTCATTGTGGAGGAATCCATAAAATTTTGTTGATATCATAGTTTATCCTCATTGCGGAGGAAGACTTCGGCACTCCTGGTGCCTCTAGGATAGAACCGCTTCACTTGATCGGCCGCTACCCTCTTCTTCAATTCAACTCCATCCAACTCTTCTAACACATATGAACCACCAGAAACTTGCTCCTTAATTTTATACGTTCCATTCCACCTATCTGCAAACATCTTTCCCCACTGACTTTCCAAACTCCTATTATACACCAGGACCATATCACCTGGGTTCAAAGGTTTCCTTAATTGATGTGCCAACTGCTCATCCCAATATCTAACTGACTGATTTCTGATCTTCATCATCCGTGAATATGCCTTTTCTAAATATTCTTCTTTCTTTTCTAGCTGCATCATTCTTGCACACAATAATTCATCAGTAGTTTTGACCGTGTCCCAGTCAACTCCAAGATATGATTCAGTTTCTAAATCAACCGGTAAAACTGCTTTCTGTCCAAAAACAAGTTCATAAGGTGAAAATACAGTTGTCCTTTTGGCAGTGATTTGATCAGCAAATAAAACTAAAGGTAAATAGTGCCTCCACTTTTTGGCACTTGTCCCACACATTTTAACTAAAGCATCCTTAATAACTTGATGCCCTCTTTCAACCATGGCTTCAGCTTCAGAAAAATATGGGTTTGCCACCCTAACCTTTGATCCAACTTTCAATACAGCCTCTTTAAACTCTGTCCCAAATTCAGGACCTCCATCTACCATCACCAACTTCATCACCCCATACCTATATACCCAATTATTCAACAAAAATTCTGCCACATTTTTGGCAGTTAAATTAATAAGAGGCGCTGCCTCTACCCAACCAGATAAATCATCTCTGGCCACAATTAAATATTTATACCATCCCTCTTTTATATGAACGGCATCTAAACTAACTCTCCCAAAGAGCGTATATTCACCGGTCGCGCGTCCAGGTTCTTTTGGCCTTAAATAACTTCGTCTTTGACATTCTTCGCATGACTGAACCCACTTTTTAACAGCCATCTTCATGCCAGGCCACCAAAATCGATCAGAAATTCTTCTAAACGTTTCTCCAATGCCTCTATGCCCGAGATCTTCATGCAGTGATTTCAAAACTAATTCTTGCCCCTTCTGTTGAGTTATAACTACTTGAAGATTTGGATACCTTCTCCTCATTAAACATCAACCAGATAGGTAAAACGTAGATGACTTCCTCTTGATAGCCACTCATTCATCGTCTTCACAATCTTCTGGCCTCTCTAAAGTCAACAAATATTTGACTAACAAAAAATAAAAACCAGTCTGACCCCAGACTTCATCTTGAAAATCGATTAATATAACATCAATAGGGACTTCTCTATCACCAATATCACCTGCACATGAATGAGCCAATAATCGTTGACCCCTAAATAAATCTTTAATCGATCTATGTCAACATTTTTCTTCTGAACCTTTGGATCCTTTGTAAACCGTATTCGAAAATACCTCTTTCTCTTTATCCACCTTTTTATTTAAATTCTCTAATTCTCCAACATATACACCATTCCTTAACTTACTACTATCCCACACTACTGATCCATCTTCCTCCACATACACCACATCTTCTTCTACCTCCTTTCTACCGAATTTATCTACACCTTTTCCAACACCTTTATTAACATAAAAACTATTTTCCAGTTTATCCTCTTGGTGGAGTTCATCATCACCATAATATATACACAATAGTCCTGCCAGTTTAGCCTCATGGGGGAGGTATGGAAAGTCTTCAGCTCCTTTAGTGCTGGCTTTGATAATAGGTATATCTTCATCAAACTCTTCTGAGTCTGAATCTTCTTCAGTGGGTGGTCTCCTTGATAAACCATCTGGCATAGTAAAAGTTTTGCCAGGCTTATGAACTAAATCGAACGAAAAATGTTGAATAAAAGCTACCCATCTCGTCATGGGTGCGTTTGGTAAACTTGGGGAATTAATCATCTGGATTAACGATTTCCCATCCACTTGCAACTCAAAATGTTGCCCCCACAAAATATGCTGAAGTTTCTTCAGTATTTTTGCCACACCACATAATTCCAATTTTGGTTGAGAATATCTTGATTCGACATCAGTAAATACTACAGATTCATACCTAACGGGCCTGATGTAACCAGCTTTATCCATCTGAGACAAAACCGCCCCAGCTGCTATCTGACTTGAATCAACTGCTAAATAAATTCTGCCAGCATTTTTTTCCATAATCCAACTTGTGCAGGACTAAATCCTTCCCCACAACCTCCTTCAACTTCACAAACGCCTTCTCACACTCTTCATCCTTTCTTGTTAACCGTCTCAATGGAGCTGCCAATGAAGAAAAGTCCTTAATAAACATTCTAACATATACGCAAACGCCTAAAAACCCTCTGAATTTGGTCGTATTCTTGGGTCTTGGCCAGAACTGAATTTTGTTAACTTTCTTCTTGGACATAATCCTACCCTCTCTACATACCACATGGCCTAATATTTTTAAGGCTGGCACACAACATGAAAATTTTGAACCTGAAATAGTTAATCCAGCCTCTTCAATTTGAAACAAGATTCTTTCTAATGTAATTGAAAACTCCCAAATGAATTTGCGTATCCCGGGATTCTCTTCCAACACCTGGTTATCATAGTCAGTTGTTGGTCCCTCAATTCCTCCATCATCTATAAAGATTCCAGCATATTGTGGAATTTCATCTTGAAGGATCCAAGCCATCTGAGCTTGATAAACTGCAACCAAATTTGTTGCTCCTTGAGGTAATCTTGTTAACTGTAAACGTCCAAGTGGCGTATCAAATGTAGTGAGAGGCCTTGAGTCCGGATGTAACTCTCTCTCATCATATCCACCCATAATATCTCCCAAACCATAACACACTCTCCCTGAAAATGCTTTGACAAACTCCTCAGCACTAGGCGGTATCCCAGCATCCTTTATTGTAACCCTATTTAATTCCCTAAGATCATGAACAACTCTAAGCTTGCCATTCGGTTTCTTGATACAAAATACCGGACTAGAATAACTTGATGTTGATTGCTCATACAGTCCAGTGCGTATCTGTTCTCTGACAACTTCAATATAGGCTTCTTTTAATGCAGCCGGAATAGGAATCGGTTTCTGCTGCCACGGTTCATGACATACCACAGGAATCTTGTAAGGCTCCCCATAGGAATGCTTCAACACACCCCTCTCCTCTTCTACAAAAGCAATGGCCTTCTCTCACTTGACCATCACATCCAACAACATCTTCTTTTCTTCACCAGACAACCAACCATCAGGTCCAAAATTAACAACACCCAGTCTCTCAAAAGTGATTCTTGAAGTCTCAAAAAATTCAGGCGGATTCTTTACCAAGGGACTTTCATAAGGATCTCTTGATAACCTTGGTCTTCTCAAGGGTGGATTTAATTCGGCAGGTAGCGGTTCATTAATTGGTCGAACTTTCTTTGCTACTTTCTTATATTTGGAAGCATCCACATCTAAATAAGCTTGAGGTAAAACATTTACTTTTGTTTCGCCATTAAAAATTTCATCAAATGAATCTTCTTCAACATCAGAATCGGAATAAGAAAAATTAGAAAAACATTTTATTTCATTTTTAAATTTTACCCTTTTCTCATTTCCCTTGTCTAATTTATAAACAGATTTTCCAACACCTTTGCTTCCCTTATCCAACAGTAAATCGCCCATAAAGAAAGTTGGCAGTTTAACCTCTTGCTGGAGGACCGGAATTGAATTTTCACAAAAATTATTTTTTTGTGTTTTAATTATGCTGAGAATTTTTATTGGATTTTGATAAGATTTTCGCAGTTTACCCTCTTGCTGGAGGTCATAAAACATACCCTTCCAATTTTTATCCAACATAATTTGGCCCATTTTGCCTTTTTCACCATTTTTAAATTTAATAGAAAAACAGGGTAAATCCAATAAACATATAGAAAAGTCCAAAACTTATTTGCACTCCAAAGTAATATTAACAGAAAATAATTGAGAATCCACTTGAATTATCTCCAAGTGAGCTGACCTATTGCAATCCAGGATCTCATCCTGAGGAGAGATTACAACATTAGAGTGATCAGCCCCTGCTACCCCAAAAAATGAGGGCATTCATCCCTTTCCAACAAACATAATTCACCAGAAGCCATCCGTTTTATATGCTGCTTCTTTGTGCAAACAAAACACTGGCACAGAGTAGTAATCCCTGGCCGTGTTTCCCAACCTTCATCTCCAGGAGGCGCTAACCGCATATGTAACCTCCGCATATCTTCACTAGTGATCTTCAAACTAATCCCCATGCCAGCTTGATACCCTATCCTGGCCTCAAAATCAATCAAAAAAGGACCACCAAGAACAGTTTTGACTGCTCCTCTGGCCACATAAAAGTGAACCTTACCAACAGATTCACCAATTCCTAACCTAACATGCTTAGCTGTGCCCATCAGCTCTGTTGCATGCCCTCCAATGCCTCTGAGGTTTCCCCCAGTTCCACTTTTAATTGGCAAGCCTATACTCGTCGCTTGCTCCAATGAAATTAAATTAATTTGAGACCCTGAATCGACCAAGGCCTTTACTTCTTTACTGTTAAGAGTTACCACCAGGTAACCCAGGGGAGCCGAAAAATGTGTATCTACATCTTCCCCAAACTTTTCAGCATTTTCACAAATATATTCCACCTCTCCAGTGGAAACCCGACGCCTCGTCATATGCTTCTTTTGCTTTTCAGCAAGCGCCGGACTAATCGTAAATAACTCCCCTAAAGATATGGGAATCTGCAATTGATTCACCCTATTCAAAACTTTGTCCATTGCATTAGCTTGACCAGAAACTACTGGCCGCTCATACTGGACCTTTGATTTAACAACCTTGGCCCTGGGTACCTCTTGAGGTCCAACCGAGCCATCTTCACCCCCCATTATAACATCTTCACTTTCTATAACCCTAACTCCATCACCAGCTTCTCGCAATAATCCTGATCCATCGCTAGTCCTTCTTACACCCTCCATTGGAATGGGACCGCTAAAACTTGGTCTGGGTAGAGACGCCAACTGTACGTCCTCCTCAGAATCCGAATCATCCTCTGGAATAGGCTCACCATTTAAATCAAACTTGCCATAACTAGGGGGCCCCATATCAGCAATCCCCTTCTGCATTTTATATAATTCGTCCTTAGAGTAAGGGTTTAATTTGTTGGCGGCAGTTTGAGCACTAGAATTCTTGTCCTTAGAGTAAGGGTTCACTTTGTTATTGGCCTTGCCAGGATTAGCCCTCAATTGGCTCTGAATGCTACTCTTTGCCTTAGTAGCAGCTGCTCTTCTAGCAGCATTAACATTGTATTTGCCAGCCATACAGCTAACCTCCACCTGGGCGACCGTTGCCAGCTCTAAACCACCAAAAGAAGTAGAAAATGTGGCTTTACTGACCTCTTTCTCTTTGCCTTTGTCAGCTTTTCAACCATTACCATTACCATTTTTGCCACCCTTGGCATTAACATCTTCATCCGTCACCTCTTCAAATCTGGCTCTCCTTTCAGCTGTTAAACTTCTTCTGACCAAATCAGAAGGAGACTGTCCATCACTGGGCTTGATGAACAAACCATCAGGAAATTTATAGACTTTACCATCAAATAAAACTTGCCCAGAATCCATATCCTTATCAAGAGCAAAAAAAACTGTTGCTCTGTGCCCCCTCCTATTACAATAGGAGCACACCTTTGGCTCGTCATAGCCACCTCTATAACTACTACCACCATTCCCACCATTTCTCCCATTTCCTGGGAAGCAGTTACCATTATTATTGCCATTATAATTTTGACGTTCATAACCTCTGGACTGATAAGAAGTTGACGTCAACAAAGAAGCGATTGGGGCCTTGTTAGCCTTCTGGGTTTCTTGAACAAATATTTTTAATTGTTTCGTTAAATCGGCCAAGTGATTGACCATCTTATTATCTACATTGCCCTCAACTTTAGCAGCAGGTAATCCCATTTGTGCCTTCTTGGCCTCCTGGGCTTTGACCATAATATTGTTGTTTTCGGCAAAAACTTTGCTGACCTTGCTAACATATTGAGTGCATGACTCTTGATATTTGTCCAACGCCAATAACTTTAGATGGGCTTGAATGTTCTCTTTAATAACCTCCTGTGCTGGAAGTTTCTGCTCACCATTAGGCAGTTCCTTCATCAAATCTTTTCTTGAAAGATCCTTCAAGACGTCCATTCAAATATCCCTACTGCATGCTGACCAAAACAAATCTTTTGCCTGGTTCTCATGCACTAACTTGTCCACCAATATGAGATATTCCACCACTTCATCAAACTGAACACAGAGCTTTTTGAAGTCAGCCATAGAAGAAACTCCACCTTTTGCTTGCCAGTCTCCAACAATTTTATTGAGGTCCATCATAGTAAACCTAACACCCCATCTATCAACCATAGCTTTAGAAAGCTTAACCCAATCCTTGTCCTTAAATGCCTGCATAGCAATAACCTCTTTTTCCACCTCCCTATCAGCAATAAAAAGCCTAACTTGCTTCACCATATCCACATGAGAAGCACCATCAACAGCAGCAGCAGCAGCTTCATACCTGCTAATGAACCATTTAACCTCCTCCCCATCAAACTTTGGGCCATCCCAAGAAACAATCATAACAGAGGGAGTAAGAGTTTGAGGAGATCCAGAAGCAACAGCAGAAGAAGAAATCCCAATAAGTAATGAAAAGCGTTAACAATTAATAAAATAACAAGCCTCTTGCAGGCCAATAACAAAAATCCAATTAGAGTTCCAGAAAATAAGCCTCTTGCAGGCTAAGAACGTTCTTGATCCAAGTAAGTCTTTAAAGAAAGCTAGAGAAATCGAACCCCACGTTGGGCGCCAACTATGGTAAGGTAAACTCTTACAGTCGCCTTGCTGTAAGCAGAATCCGGAGGAGATATGTGGATTTAGTGGAAAACCCCGTCCTTCCAATAAAAATAACAAAATGGGAATTCTAAATCACTAAGCTAGCCAGTCTACTTGGATCTGATTGATAAAAATAATGAAACTCTGATATGTTTATCGCTTATTGAGATTTAAATAAAAGTGGCTGTTGAGAAAGAAATACTGATTACAACAATTAAGGTGTACCAGTGAAATATCTGAAAAGATTGACTTTTATGTTTTTATAATAATTTAAATTTTTATGAGACAGCAATAATCAAGTCTCAGTGGTGAAGACCTTTCTAAAGATACCCTGTATGAAGTGTGATTTAAATTGTTGAGTAGTATTTCTAAAATGTTATATATAAAATATAAAGTTATAAGGGTATTACAAATTTATTTAATTTGTTGAGTAATAAAAAAATGAGACTGTGGTGGTTAATGATTAAGCTGTATGATGTTTCCCCCCCCCCTGAATTTCGAGTTTGAGAGGCTCTTAAGTATTCCTAGTCACGTGCCTAAGTTTTCCCCTCCAGATCTCATCCAGAGTCAATCCCGAGCCCGTACGGAGTCAAAGCGGAGTCCAAACGGAGTCCATCGGGACTTCCGGACTCAATTAGAACCATTAAAACTATAATAAAAAATCTAGAAAAATTATACGTGATAGAGCCAGTTCATCTTTACATTCTAAACTAATTTTCGTAGTCTGCGCAGCTCTAATCACCCCGTGAAAATTCATCAAAGTAAAGAAATTTCTGAAAACGTAAATATTTCTATAAATCTTTAAAATTCATTTAAAAATATAAGAAAAATAGTAAAAATTCTGGAAAAATTTCCCAAGGTTCTTTAGTGACTCGACTTGATCCTTATAAATTTTTCAGACCGTAAAAATAAGGTTTCTCTGTAAAATAAATTGTTTTCGTGTAGGCATTTGCTTTTAACCAAATTTCTTTATATTTAAAACTCAAATAAATTTAATAAAACCCTTTTATAAAATAACAACGCCAATCTTGCACACCGTAATAACTCCATTTACGTACTTAGGTGCCATACTAAACTTTAGACTACCACACCGGGAAAAAAATTACTGATCCCTAATTGCCGATCCCTGAACATTGATACCCCCTAATAAATATATTATTTTAAAAATATGTTCAAATTTGAGTGTATAATAAGTGGTGAGGCTACAGGGGGCTACCCAAGGCCTTTATATAGGGAAGGGGCCCTCTGAAGCGTTATAATAAGGTATATACAGAGAATAATAAAAACATAATAACAAATAACTTATTTTGAGTAAGTGTAAGGGGAAATATGACACCATTAACTAAAACACATGAGTTAGATCCCAAATATCCACCAATTTAAACCCAAAAAGTTACCATAAAATTAGTGAGTAATTAAATAAGTTTGAGACACATAGAAATAATTAAATCAATTTAAAACATGTCTGATAATCTTTTAAATAATAACCAAATTTACTGAAACATGAAAAATAACTTATTTTAACATGTGAAAAATAATTTAATTAATTAATTTAGTATAAAACATGAATAATTAATTATTTTAATTAGTTTTATTATTGTAATAATTAATTTAATTTTAAACAAATACTTACTATAACAAGATTACTAATTTTTAGAATAAAACATTAATAATATATTTAAATAAGTGTTTTAACTTGTTTAATAATTTGATGACACAATTAGGAATCGAAAAAGCGCCCAATATTATTGTTTAATAACATATGTAAGGTTTTATTTAATATATAAATTTAATTAATTAATTTAATTACATTATAAGTTAATTTTATACTTATACTTATAATATATGTTTAAAATTAATTAATTATTAATTTATATTTATTAAATTCATAAAATTGAGCCATAATTTATAGAATATAGAATTTATTATGCTTAATTTAAATGTATATATAATTTATATAATAATGAAATTAATATAATACTTATTGTATATATATTTAATAAAATACTTTTTTTTCATTTTCATTATGCAATATAATATTTATTTATATACATTATAAGAATATTTTTATGCCTTCTTTTGGTTTCAGTAAATTGACATAACATTTACTGGGCTCCTGGTATAGCCTGGCTGACATCTATAAAATATAGGATAGTGATTAATGTAATCAATCTGCACTTGGCCAACATCATCTGTATTGATGATTTCAATAGCTAAGGAGAAAATTGGGATTTGGAAGAAATTGTAGATGGATGTGGAATCAGGAGGGGGATTATTAAAATTAAAATAAAGGAATAACTTTTTTTGCCATGAAATAAAGTTTCAGAAAAGCCAAATGGTGATGCTGGAAATATAGGATTAGGATCTTGAGATGGAAGAGGTAGCTCAGGATTAGGATTTTTAAGTGAAGAAGCTTTTTTGGACTTTATGTTTTGAAAGAAGGTAGGAATTTTGGATAGTCTCTTTTTAGGAATCGTAGTATAAGAAAGAGTGACTTGTCCAGTATAGAAGTTAGTTCTGGAAAGAATAATTGGACATTTAAACTTTATTTTTTTAAAACTGCAAAGATCACAGGAAGTTCTTCCAGAAAGACCAGGTTTAGAAATCAGACAAGGTACCTTGAATTTGGTGAAAAGTTCACATGAGACAGAAAGGTCTTTCTATGACATTTTGATGATGATATTTAATATATGATAAAGTGAAAAATTTTCAGGAGTAGTTGGAGCAGATAATTGAAGAGGATGAAGAGAAGATGAATATTTGTTTGAACTAATATGCAAAATTTTAAGAATGGGGGCATTCTTCATTGGAGAGAGGATGAGGCAGAAGAAAGATTAGTAAAGCACAAAGTTAATTAAAAGAGAGTTCTTTTAAGTTGTTTATAGAGATTGTAAAATTCAATCTAATTTTAAAATGATTTATATTTGAAAGAATGAGTGTTTAAAATTGTCAAAAAGGGTTAATATTACAAGTCACAATTAAACAATTAATTAATGGTCATAAAATGCAAGTACATGACTAAATGTGTATGGAAATTAGATTCAGAAGTCTCACAAAACTTTATGAAATTTTTCATGGAATTTTTACTATTTTTCCTCTATTTTTAATAATTTTATAAAGTATTTATGATTTTTTTGATTTTTCATAATTTACTTAACATTTAAATTTTTTTACTAGATGAATAGGGCTGCACAGACTAAAAGAATTATATGGGATTATACAGGAGAAGTAGCTCTATCATCTGTAATTTTTCTAGATTTTTTATTAGTGATTTAAGGTTCTAATTGAGTCCAGAAGTATGTATGAGCTTGGTACAGACTCAGGCAATCTATGGACAAGCTCCAGAATTCTCCAGCTGGGGAAAATAAAGCACATGACATCCTATGAATGTAAAGCCTGTAGACTTGAAATTAGAAAAGGATCATAAAACTTATATACATTTTATACCACAAAAATAGTCTTACAATGAGTATTAACAACCGCTATTATTATTTACATAATAGGGGGTATCAATGTTGAAAATTTGTAATTATTTTGACAGTATTTCACCATGCAAAAAGAAATCCAGAAAATTGACATTAATTCTCAGCAAGGAGCTAATTTGGGGGCACAACATGGTATATTTTAAAACATAATTATGGTTTATTTGGGGGAAAAAAGAGGTATTTTGAAACAGGAGATTTCTAACTTTGATACCCCCTAATAAATTACAAAATTTTAATACCCTTATAAATATAACACTTTTACATAACATTTTATAAATTTTACTCAAAAACTCATAAATATATACTCATAGGGTACCATAATAAAGGTCTCAAATTCAGGGACTTGATTTTAGCATCTGTTTTTCAATAAAAATAAAAGTTTCATAAAAACATAATTTTTAATCATTTAAATAGCTTTACTGAATACCAATTCACTATTTTTTTCCCCTCATTACAAAGAACACTGATTTTAAATCTCAATACCATTAATGACAAATATTTTATTGGTCATTTTATAACAATCAGAGGTTTTAGCTTAGTTAATTGTGAACTCTTTATTTACTTTAAGGGACAGGATTTTCTTTGGTTTATCCAACTCCCTTGGATTCTGTTTACAGCAAGGCAACTAACTGTATGAGTCTTTCTACACTGGATTTTTAACCTATATCTGCACAAACAGCCTCACCTTTTTCGATAGACTCTGAATAGTTTTTCTATTCCCTATTTTCTTCTTTCTAGTTGTCTGGGGATTAATATGAACTGAAAATTACAGACAAAAATATTAATTTTTTCTTTTTGAAATTTAAACTCAATAAAAAATTTACAAACCTCTCTATGGTGTATAAGCTATAGAAATTTTAAATTAATAAGAAAATAATCTAATAGAAATAAATCTATTATAATTTCAATGAATATTTAAATAAAATAGCGAAACTTTTTTTTGTTGTAAAATAAGCTGTAAGAGAGACTTGGATGCTTCAGGAACTCACCTGGATTTTATAATACCCCTATACATTCTGGATTCTTATAGTGTTTAAAAGTTATTTTCATGGTTGACACCATTATATGGAGAAAAAAATAATATGATCAAAAAGGAAATAAAGCAGGGCTAGAATGTGGAAGCTTGCTACTTTGTCTAATTAAAGAAACAGATTCAATTGAAAAATAATAATGATTAAAAGAAGAATTGGGACTAGCAGATGGAAAATAAGGAGAAAAGTGAGGAGGCAGCCTTTGTTTTAATATTATTTAATTATAAAGTTTTTAGCAGCAAAATTGATTTTTTTTTTAAAATATTTATAATTATTTAATTGCTCCCAGCCCAGGAGCCTGGCTGGGAGACCAGTGAGTGATGTTACTCTTAAAAAGTAGCAACATCACTCATTTAAAAGATTTTTTTATATTATTTATTTACTCACAGCCAGAGGAGCCTTTCAGGGAGGCCAGTGGGTGATGTTGCTGCTAAAAACCAGCAACCTTACTTATTTTTTTAAATTTTTTAAATTTATTATTATTATTTATTTTCTCACAGCCAGAAGAGCCTGAATGTGAGACAAGCAGGTGATATTTCTTCTGTTTAGCAGAGACATCACTTATTTT